>NC_061166.1:18914664-18957164 GCF_022113875.1 Hydra vulgaris
AAAAAGAAACAAAAAAAAATTCTTTACGAAAAAGAAATTATTTAAGCACTAAAATAAAAATAAAAAATAAAAACTTAAACTCGAAGTGAAACTTTTTGTAGCATTTTTAATCACATATGCAGGCCTTGTGATGAATAAAAACTGCGCAACACATAAGCACACAAGATTCCTTTCGTGATTTTCTTCGTGATGGTCCTTGGGCTGATGTTTTTTCTCTCTCAGCTGACAAATGCGCCTCCTACATAACCTCCTGGATTCAGGCTGGAATGGAAGCTTTTATTCCTTCTCGTCGGTTTCAAGTCAAGCCTCATTCTACTCCATGGTTTTCTCCTTTTTGTGCGGCTGCTATATCGTAATCATTTTTTTCATCTTTTTCAAAAGAACAACTCTCTTGAGAACAAACAGCTATTTATTATTGCAAGAAATCGATGTAAAAAGGTGCTTTCTGATGCTAAACTCCATTATTCCCAGTTCACTAAATCTCGCATCTTATCACAGAAGTTAGGCTCTAAAGACTTTTGGAAAATCTTCAACAGCATTATTAACAAGGGTAGATCTAACATTCCATCTCTCATTCATGGGACTGATCTTATTACCTCTCCCAAGGATAAGGCAGAACTATTTGCAAAGAACTTTTCTTCTAATTCCACTCTTGAATCTTATGAACATTCTCTTCCTTCCATTCCAGTCAAACAGGTTGACCCATTGTTAGACATTCAAATCACTCCAGCTTCTGTTGCTAAAGTCATATCTCAATTAAACTCGTCTACAGCTTGTGGTCCAGACAACATTCCTGTCACAGTCTTGCAAAATTGTTCTCCAGAACTTTCTTCAATTCTCTCTAAACTATTTAACAAGTGTTTGACTGAGTCTTGTTTTCCTGCTTGTTGGAAAATGGCATCTGTGGTTCCAATATTCAAAAACTCTGAAAATTCTGACCCCTCCAATTATCGTCCGATCAGTCTTCTTTCTGTTATTAGCAAGGTCTTTGAGTCTTTGATCAACAAATTCCTCACATCTCATCTTGAGTCAAATAAACTACTGTCAGACAATCAATACGGTTTTCGATCCTCTCGCTCTACGGCCGACTTGCTAACTGCTGTAACTGAAAGATTTTATCGTGCATTAGATGGAGGCGGTGAGGCTAGGGCTATTGCTCTCGACATATCTAAAGCTTTCGACAAAGTTTGGCATGCTGGTCTTCTCCATAAGCTTGCTTCATATGGTGTTTCTGGGAAAGTTTTTGAGATTATCAAATCATTTCTTTCTAACCGGTTTATTAAAGTCATCCTTGAAGGCCAACACTCTTCTTTATTTCCAGTAACTTCTGGAGTTTTCCAAGGTTCCATCCTAGGCCCTGTTTTGTTTCTTATCTACATAAACGATCTTCCTGACAACCTTTCATCTAAAGTTGCTCTTTTTGCTGATGACTCAACTTTATACTCCTGTCTTGACAAAAAGTCTTCTCTTTTTGATCGCCTAGAACAAGCAGCTGATCTTGAATCCAATCTCACTTCAGTAATAGATTAGGGTTCACAGTGGCTTGTGAATTTCAACTCTAAAAAAAACCAGTTGCTTACTGCAAACAACTACCGTAATATGGTCAACATTCCTATATTAATGAATGGCAATCCTCTTACTGAGTCGTCCTCTTTACATCCTCTTGGATTATCGCTTACTACTGACCTTTCATGGAGACCATATATACAATAGATTGCTAAATTAGCTTCTGCTAAGAATGCTTCTCTTTATCGTGCTCGCCATTTCCTTACTTCTGATTCCATTCTCTACCTCTACAAATCTCTTATTCGTCCCTGTATGGAATACTGTTGTCATATTTGGGCTGGTTCTTCTAACGATTCACTTTCTCTTCTTGACAAGATCCAAAAACGCATCGTAATTGGAGCCCTTTGTTACGGCTTAGGGTTTATTAGTGGAAATGAGGCGATTGCTTGAGCTATAAAACAGTGTACTGAGTACTATCTATGTTTCGAGTCAAGTTCTTTAACAAAATGAATAAAGTAACAAAAACTATAAAAAACAAAAAACCACAGTCATCACCAAGTTCGCTAAACCTATCATTTACCAATATTCGTGGTCTTCAAAGTAACTTTTCTTCTGTTGAGTCTTATCTCTTGCAAAGTTCACTAGACCTACTAGCTCTTTGTGAGACTAATTTGAGTTCGGCTGTCTTATCTTGTGATCTTAGTGTTGATGGTTATCTTCCTTTAATTCGTAAAGACTCCAATAGTCACATTCTTGGCCTGGGCATTTACATTCGTAAGAATTCAGCCATTTGTCGGGAAACTAGGTTTGAATCCACAGATTACTCTTTTATGTACTTTCGTTTAGCACCACTTCACTCTTTGTTCACCTTTCTCTTTGTTCTATATCCCTCTCCCTTATCTCAAGACTGCACTCTTCTTGATGTTATTTCTAATAATTTTGACCAAGCCCTCATTCTTTATCCATCAGCCAATATTGTTGTTGTCGGTGACTTTAATGTTCATCACACTGAATGGCTTGGCTCTGTGTCAGTGACTCTGCAGGCATTAAGGCCCACAACTTTTGCCTTTCTCAATCCCTAACTTAAATAGTCAACTTTCCAACTCGCTTTCCAGACAACCTAAATCATTTACCTTTTCTACTCGACTTATGTCTTGTTTCTGATCCTAGTCAGTGCTCAGTTTCTTCACACTCACCCTTAGGTGCTTCTTCTCATTCTTCTTTACCATCAGAATCCCCCTATCATCGTACATCTTACAACTACCTTAAAACTGACTGGGTCTCTTTCCGTGATTTTCTTTGTGATGGACCCTGGGTAGAAATCTTTTGTCTCCCTGTTGACAAATGTGCTTCTTACATAACTTTGTGGATTCAGGCTGGCATGGAATCCTTTATTCCCTCTCGACGATTCCAGGTCAAGCCTAACTCTTCTCCATGGTTTTCCTCACATTGTGCTGCTGCAATTGCCAATCGAAACCATTACTTCCATATCTATCAACAAAACAATTCTCCAGAAAACAGATGCCTGTTTATTACTGCTAGGAACCATTGTAAAAAGGTTTTGTCTAATGCCAAAGCCCGCTATTCTCAGATCATGAAATCTCGTATTTCATCAAAAAAATTAGGCTCTCGTGACTTCTGGAGAATCTTTAATAGTATCAATAATAAGGGCAAGTCTGTAATTCCACCTCTTTTGTATGGTTCAGACTTTGTCACCTCACCTAAAGACAAAGCTGAATTGTTTGCCAAGAACTTTTCATCAATATCATCTCTTGATGCCACTAGTTGCGTTCTACCTGATATAGCCGTCAAACAGGTTGATCCATTGCTCGACATTCGTATCAGCTTCTGTATCTAAAGTGATTTCCTGCTTAGACTCTTCTACAGCTTGCAGCCCGGACAACATACCTGTTAGAGTCTTGCAGAAGTGTTCTCTGGAGCTGTCGTCTATCCTTTCAAAACTATTTAACAAGTGCTTATCAGAGTCTTGTTTTCCAGCCAGCTGGAAAGCAGCATCTGTTATCTCTATTTTTTAAAATTCTGGAGAGCGATCGGATTCGTCTAACTACCGTCCCATTAGTCTTCTTCCTATCATAAGCAAGGTTTTTGAATCTTTAATTAATAAACACTAAATCTCTCATCTCGAATCTCATAACCTACTTTCTGATCATCAATATGGATTTCGATCTTCTTGTTCTACGGCTGATTTGCTATCAGTAATAACAGATAGGTTTTATCGCGCATTAGATAAAGGTGGAGAGGATAAGGCCATTGCTCTTGACATTTCTAAAACGTTTGATAAAGTTTGGCATGCTGGTCTTCTCAATAAGCTTTCTTCTTACGGTGTATCTGGAAAATTCTTTAAGATTATTAAATCCTTTCTTTCCAATTGTAGTATAAAAGTTGTCCTTGATGGACAGCACTCTTCTTCTTATCCTGTAACCTCAGGGGTTCCCCAAGGTTCAATCCTTGGCCCTATACTCTTTTTAATTTACATTAACGATCTTCCAGACATTCTCACATCTAAGGTTGCATTGTTCGCTGATGATACTACCATTTATTCTTATCACGATAAGAAGCCAACTCCCTCTGATTGCTTGCAGGGGGCATCTGAGCTTGAAAAGGATCTCACTTCTGCTACAGCATGGGGCTCACAGTGGCTGGTGAACTATAATTCAGATAAAACTCATTTTTTTTCAGCCAATCGTTATCGCAATAGTTTAGACCTTCCTATATTTATGAACGGTTATGTACTCGATGAGTCTCCTACCCTTCATCTTCTAGGACTAACTCTTACTTCTGATCTTTCTTGGAAACCTTATATCAAATCCATTGCAAGACTAGCATCTGCTAAAGTTGCTTCTCTTTATCGAGCTCGTCACTTTCTTACTTTGGATTCTATTCTCTATCTCTATAAATCTCAAATCCGGCCTTGTATGGAATACTGTTGCCATATCTGGGGTAGATCTTCTAATGATGCCCTTTCTCTTTTAGACAAGGTGCAAAAACGCATTGTAAACATAGTTGGACCTGCTCTTGCAGCCAACCTTCAACCTCTGTCACATCGTCGTAATGTTGCTTCTCTTTCTCTTTTCTACAAATACTATAATGGGCACTGCTCTAAAGAGCTAGCGTCTCTTGTGCCATCTACTAAAATTCATTCTCGTGTTACTCGTCATTCAATTAAGTCTCATCGTTTTTCTGTTACTGTTCCTAAGTGCTCCAAAAACTCTTATTCGTCTAGTTTTTTTCCTCGAACATCAGTTCTTTGGAATTCGCTTCCTTCATCTTGCTTTCCTGAGTCATATAATTTGCAATCGTTTAAGTTGTCTGTCAATCGTTATCTTGCTCTACAATCTTCATCTTTTCTCTTCCAGTAACTTTCAACATTAATTAGTGGTTGCTTGCAGCAATATTCATAATTAAGTATAAAAATAATAATAAAAATATTTTATTACACGTCATTCACATTTAGCTTCTTTCAACATTTAACTTTCTAATAGACATGACGCCATCCAAATCAAAACTTTTCCTCTCCACTGACTCCTTCTAGCCAACCAGTATTTGTGGTTGTGGTGTCTTGTAATGTTTTTTATCATTTTTCCAAGAGCTTCAGCAGTGCTATCTTACAATACCCAACAGTTGGGATTCTGAAAGATCTGGTAAACTGATAAGCACAGCTACTCTTTTAGCTTTCTCTTTTCCAAGTTTATCCATTTCTACTATAATTTTTGAGTCAAAATGTGCAGTAAGACTTTTACCCTTAGCCAATATAATAAAGTTGTCTTCTTTTTCAGTAACCAACCCAACTCTTACTGATATCTTATGGATTCTCAGTGTTATCTTATTGACGTTTTTTGCTATCTTATAAACTCTTTTGTTCTTTTAAAAAAAAAAAATTCTTTTATTGTTTTGTTTCTCAATTTTTTGTGAAATTTTATTTTTACGCAACATTTTTTGAAAAAGTGTTACTTTTTTGGTCCTTGAGAAATCCAGCATCTTTTTGTCTAGTTTTTGAATTACATCAAATACCACTTCTAGCATTCTAGAAAAAGTTTATCTTTTAAAAACTAAATTTTCACTTGAATAGCTCTTGTGTTTGTTTAAATCATTTTTCCGAAAAGAAAAACTTCACAGTTCGGAAGTGACCATGGCCCCGGCCCTAGCCCTAGCTAAAAATGGAACTTTTTGCAAACCCAGCCCCTGCCCTGGCAAAATTTTTAATAAGATTTAGCAGGAGTTGATAGCCGGGGCTAGTAAAAAAATTTACCCTATATACTATAACTTTATACTAACATTTACTATTTATTAAATACTGGCATATACTTATATATTTTTAAACTCTAACTTACTTCCAACAAGGTTTCAAGCAACCATTATCAAGTTATGAGTTACTTTATATATAATAGAGATAGGTTAAAAAGCTAGGAAACGGTTAACTGAAGACTTAAAAAGTTATAGGTTGTATAAAAAAGTTATAGGTTGTAAAAAAAATATGAAGATGGGTAAGAGTTAAAAGATTTTTTTGATGTGCATGGAAAAAAACTGGATTAATAAAATGGACAGATACAGTAAATGGATACAACTATTGAATAAGAAGCCATGCAAGAATGAGTTTTGGTTTGTCGTAATTGAGATGATGATGAGGATGATGACAATAATGATTGTGATGATGATGATGAAAGTAATGGTGATTATGACGATCATGTTGATCATAATGTTTATATACCAGATATAACATGAATTTTGAATGAAAGAAATATACTTTAGGATGTATATATGTTTATGCAGCCCTGGTCACAAACCTGGCCCCGGCTATATTTTGTCAAACCCAGCCCAAGCCCCAGTCAAATATCAGCCCTGGTCGTTTACTATTCAAAATGAGATAATTTTTTGCAACAAATGCTTGTTGACATTATTTTTATTTACACTGAATTTAAAAATTTTAAAATTGCAACCATCTTGGGCAAAAAAATAAAACATAACCTAAAATCAGATATATAAGAATACAAAAGTAACTTTTTTGCTATTTTTGAAAAATTTGTAAGTTACCCTGCCACCTCCATATGCACAAAAACTAGAAATTTTTGTATTTTCAGACTCCTAAGACCAACCATAAGAGAAACCATTAAAAAATTGATTTATATATTCTTTGGATATATACCAAAAAAAATACCACAAAAATTATTATGGTTTTTTTTTTATTGACTTCAGTATTTATACATATTTATATAATTCTGTACATTTTTATATTTTTTCTAGAACTACGTGATACCTGCTAATACCTCAGTTGTTATATGTAGGGTATAGTGGGACAATTTTGAGAGTATAATGTTTGAACATGTTTAAATGATATATAGCCTGCATTTTACAATCATATTTAAAGCATTATAATCAACAAGTAACTGCTACTCCTTAACTGTCCTGTTTTGCCCTTCCCACTTGCAAAATTTAAAAAACATGCTTGTCTAGAGTTTCATTAATTTGAGTATCACAGTTTATGTTTAGAAATTGTTTTTTTTTTTTAATGCTTTCTTATATCAATGAACTTTATGAAATTTGAAAAAAATAATGTTAATTATGATTACTTTATCCGCAATTAGCATTTGTTTCCTAAATGTACCAATATGTCCTGCTCTAGACTAGTAAAGCCCCTGCAGCTCACTACCTCACTATGAAATAAATGTATATGTATGTGCAATAACAAACAACACACTAGAAAATACAAAAAAATGCATACGCATAAATTTAATCACAAAATTAACTTAATTAAACTATTATGAAAATTGTTAGACTATGTAATCCATTCTCTAATATCAACATACAAATTATTACATTATACAAAATTAAATTATACACTCAATATTGCTAAAGCTTTTTTAAAAACCTTTCTGTTTATCAAATAATTGGGTTTTATCAAATATTTGTGTTTTAGTTGGTCATTAAAAATATAAAAAATACTTTAGCAGCTATCACTGTTAAGGTTTTATGATATTACAACAAAATATTTTATAATTATAAAGATACTTGCATTAAAAAAAACAGGAGTGTTTGACAGCATCAAGTTTCTACAAAAAAATTTATTTTAATTAATAATATATTTAACAAATAATATATTTGTTAAATATATTATTTTCTATTAAACTTAATACATGATGAAACCAAACTAATCAGTGTGTAAATAATGCTTTTCGTTTATCAAAAACAGTTGTGGCGAAACTCTGCCCCCGGGCAAAAAAATGCCCGCAGAGACTTTCATAAAAACCCGGTATACAATTTAAATATTTAAAGCAACAACAACAACAACAACAAGCTATTTATTTTCCGTAAATCATTTTACAATAGTTTTGATAATAATGATAATAATAATGATAGCAATAATAGCAAAAATATATAATAATAACATAAGATAAAAATATAATTATACAAATTATAGTAATAGTAATAATAAGTATTTTTACAATAATTATAATGAAAAAATAATAATAATAACTAATATTAATATAATAATAAGTTAATGATTTATTAGGATGGTGTCACTCATACAGAAATCTGATGAAAAGAGTGACACCAAGATCAAAGGAGTGACACCAAAGCAAAGAGGGCTAAAATTTAAATACCACGTGAATTTCGTTACATGAGTTAACTTTAGAGTAAAGTATGAGTAATTTATGAGTAACTTGTATGAATATGAGTATATAGGGCCGTCCGTAAGGAGGGGGTGTTGGGGTGTCCTATTCCCCTAGGCTGTCATGTAAGCGTTTGAGTTAGCACATTCAGCACGTTTTGAACTATAGTTGGCAAATATTGAGGACTTTTTTTTTTTTTTTGGTGCTTTGTAGTTGGCAAAAAATACATACAACAACCTTCTCATACATACAAACACCCCTCTCATACATACAAAATACATACAACACCTCTCACCTACAACACCCCTCATGGAAGACCTTTTCGGAACGGCCCTGTGAGTATGAGTAACTTAAGTATGAGTATGAGTTTATATTAAGAATGAGTATGAGTATGAGTAACTTGTATGAATATGAGTAACTTATGAGTAAATCTCTTTCATTAAATATCGTTAATATTGAATCGTTATATCATTAAATATTAACGAAAGTAATTAAAAAGTTCTTTTGTTTTCTGATTATTCTTAAACAAAAGAGTTTTCATAATGTTTATTATTTTTTAAATTACGTTTTAAAAAAAGAAATTCGAAATTAATAGTTTTGTTGTTAAGTACACAAAATGCAAGTTAACCTTCAATATCACCGTAGTCATTATAACAGATAGCCTAACTAGTTACAAGATTCAATTGTTTTTAAACAATAAAAGTTTATCGTATACCAATAAGTACACAATAATCTAAAAAATGGCGATGAACAATTTTTTTTTTTTTACAATAAGTTTATCAATATCAGTAACGGATCCAGGAATTTATGGTGGGAGGGGGGATGATGTTGAAATATTTTTATATTTTGTACCACATTTGCGTCTTCTAAGAAAAAAAAAGTACCTTAATTTCTAAGATATTTTATGACTTTAAAATTCTGGTGGGGGAATGCATACCCCCAAAACCGTGGTCGTTTTGCAATTAATTTTATTGCGGCAATCTGCACGTCTGGTGTAATAAAGCTTGGAAAGTAAAATCTACCATATAGCAGGACTGCAGCTGAAAACAAAAAGGTCTTAGATTTTTATTTATTTATTACAATAATTAAACCTATACATAAGAAGTTTAATATTGATAAAGGAAAGCAACACCAGTCTTTCATATACTAACGATTGAGATTGCTGCAGCCAAATTAGTATTGTAAAAAACCTTTATAAGGAGTTTACAAATAGGTACATCAAACTATATCTTGCGCCTCCAAACCTTTAAGGGATTGCAACACGGTTTTTAAAAAACAAGTCATTTTTTTAAATTATATATTGAGTTAGATGTGAAAGCGTAAAAAAATAAAATAAAATTATTTTCGCGTCACGCTAAGGAAGGAGGTGTGAACTTCCTTGTTAAATGCACTTCCGCGGCGCTCTATGACAAGACTGCTAGGTCTTCTTGGGGCCCCTAAATAAATAAAAAAATTTTAAAAAAATGCAGTTGCTGAACAATTTGAAAGATATTGCGGGTTTTTAGATCAAGGATTGTCCATAAGTTACGTAACGCGAAGTTAAAACTTATAGACAAAAGACAAAGTATTGAAAGTTTTCCCTCGCAGAGTCTATAACTAAACCAAGTTGATAAACAACCTTTCAAGTCCAGCGAAAACCACCGAGCAAAAAAGCAAGATAATCTCCAACTTATATTTTTTTGATAAGTTTTTATAGACAAAAGACAAAGTATTGAAAGTTTTCCCTCGCAGAGTCTATAACTAAACCAAGCTGATAAACAACCTTTCAAGTCCAGCGAAAACCACCGAGCAAAAAAGCAAGATAATCAATCTCCAACTTATATTTTTTTGATAAGTTTTGCGTTGCGTAATTTACGGACAATCCCTAAGAGCAATTTCTGGTTTGGAAAGGGATGACCAGGCTTGCGCGCAAAAATCTTGATGTGGTTTAATATAGAAGGGGTATATCAAACCACATTTTCTCTAAAATCAGGTTGTAAATTTATAAATAACAACTATAATTACAGATTTGATGGAAATAACTTCAATAACAAACTAAAAAATTCTAACTTTACAAAATCTAACTATTAAAAGAAAACAAACAAATAAATAATCATTTCACAGCTGTTTACATCAGTTGTTATCAGTGTTATATTGCAAAATACTCACACATTTTTGTAGAATTTTATTATAAGTGTTGTGGCTGTTAGGCCCGTGCCCCTCCATGAAACCTGTTGTTAGGGCCTTAAAATTAAAAATTTTTTTCATTATCTGTTACTAAAAAAAAAGGAAAAAACATACTTGCATTTGCAAAAGAACCCCTAAATTTCTAAGCCTCTCGATTTGGGGTGTGCAAGGAAGCCACGGCTCTGGTTGTTACTGTTATATTAATGTATTTATTATTATATAAAATATATAAACTCCACATTCCTGTAATCCAAACTTTTGAATATACGGCTGGAGCTAACTACCTATACTCAGAAATTTTATTTTTCTAATCAGACACTTCTAATTAATTATTAATACTGCCAAGATTGTAGACATATTTTTTATTTTAAAAAGAAAAGAGAAAGATTTACGTGGATAAAATATTTTCACCTTTTCTTTTTTACAATATTCTTTAAGTTTATAATTTGTAAAATAATAACGTTAAAGTTATATATTAAAAAAAAATTACAAAATATTCACACATTTTTGTAGGACTTTATAATAAGCTAAACTATATAAAATGCTTATTTGAAGGGGCTAATTTATTTCGGTAAAGATTTGATTTATTTCAGCCCCCAGGTAATTCTTTTCAATATATTCTAAAATATTTGAACTCCAGGGTGTAATTTATTTCGAAATAGATTAGTCGTGAAGTTAAAATATTTTAACCAGAAGTGAATTTTTTGAGGAACTAATCTGCTTCGCTACACCGGCTCCCGTATACCAAAGTACCATTGGAATTTTATTCCCTACAGATACTTCGAGCAATCTTAATACGAAACGCTTTTTAATTTATCAATTTTCCACTACTTGTTTCGTGATAAACCTTGACTAAAAAAAATTAATACAACCATGGAAGTATAAATCAGATGGACGTTCATCGAGCTGCAAACATCAAAGCAACTTCAAATCGTCTCGGGAGTATGCTTGTAACCGACAATAAAAAAAAACAAAACAAATTTTATTGGACAAAAAAAAAAAAAATTTACTAAAAATATTTAAAACATTATTAAAACATCAAAAAATGAATTATTCTAGGGATATGCGGCAAAGTTTTAACCATTAGTAATTGCAATTATTCGACAAAAGGTTTATTAAAACTCGGTAATTAAATAGAACCTCGTGTTTTTAAAAGTTTATGTTTGTTTTAAAAGTTTATGTTAGTTTAAAAAATTTATGTTAGTTAAAAAAGTTTATGTTTAATTTTCTTTTCTTGCTTCAAATCATGACAACTAAAAAAAATTTTAAAAAATCAAAAAAATTGTTTTCTAAATAACTTAAGTTTAAAGTTTCATTAGCTGTATATCATAATTCCATTCATTTTTGTAGTACTCGATTCATTTAATATGAAGTTTATAAAAAAGTTGTTGTTTGCCGGTACGTTGCGCCATTTTTAATGTTTTTCTTAAATATTATTGGCGAACCTTCAAAATACTATATTTTTAAATTATTATAAACGTATCTAATTGCGTCAAAGTATAAAAATTAAGCGGTTAAGTGCAGTCTTGATGTCGTTTTCTTATTGTTTACGAAACAAAAGGTTACAAGCGTAGTCCCGAAGAATTTCAAAGCGGTTGAATTTCCATCTGTTTTATACTTCCATGATACAACCAACCACTTACTCACTAGAGTAGAGCGGGGACATACCATGACAGTGGCGCATAGCGGGACAGTTATGCCTGAAGTCTTGTATCTCAGCTAAAAATTATTTTTTCAAAATTTTCTTTTGATAAAACATTTTTAAATAAATGTAAAAAAAAATTAATTTTACAAATACCAAAATGCATTAAAAGTACCAAAATGCATCAGTGATTTTGCGAAAAACAAAGTTTGCGTATTTTCTTTAGCGATACTATGACAAAAAATTTATCTTGAACTACTACGAATTTACTTTGTTTATGAAATTAATTATAATATCTTTCAGACAGTATTTTTTAACCTCTTTTAGAGTCTAGTTTTAAAAAAATATTTGCAAATGAACTTTTTGAATAGTATTAGTTTCAGTAAAATGACTTTTGTGGGGCATATCGGGACAACAAGCTATTTATATAATTGAATATATTACTACATATATTACTACAGTTTAAAAAAGGTAAGAAATGATTTAAGAAAGATCAATTATCCAAAATTGGATGAAATCCAGTTTTAGCTGCAAGTGAAAAGGAAATTAAAACTAAAAAAGCTGCTGATACATATGGCATATTTAAGTTTACTCTACCACCTCTCAAAAATGTTGCCAAATAGTTTCAGGATATTTTTTTGTGTGATTTATGTGATCCAAACAATTGTTTTGTTTAATTTCAAATTAAGTAGTAGTAGTAGTAACCAATTTAATAATATATAGGTTAAGTTTATAATAATAATAATAAAAAAAAATTATTTGACTTGTTATTATTTTTTTGTGGTGTATGGGTGTAAGTGCATGTAATTGCTATGGGTAGGTTACTTTTTAGAGAGTTTAATGTCTCAACATATTTAGCCTTTATTTTTTATCATTTTTTAGCTTTATATGAAAGGATAACTGCTGCTTTTTAACTGTCCCGTTTTCCCCACTCATTTGCAAAATGTAAAAGTTTTGGTAGTTTAGAGTTTTTTAATTTCTTATATTAATGAATTTTTGGAAATCTATAATAAAACAGAGTTAACAATGATTAGTTTATCCGCAACCAGCTTTTGTTACTTAAGTGTCCTTATATGCCCCGCTCTACCTTAAATAATAATATGATTCTATTGTAGAGTAGACTAGAACATTTGGTGACGTTTATGATTTTAATAACTTTTTATTAATAATAATTGTAAATATGCAAAGAGGCTTTTAAATGCCAATTTTTATGAAATTGATTGTTATTCAATATAAAGTTATGTAAAAAAATTCGTAAAAATTAAAACTTGATTTAGCTCCGATAAAAACACATAATTCTTTGTTGTACTTATTACAAGAAAACTTCAAATGTTAAAATTAACGATATAATGAATATGAGTACAGTCAACGACTAGTCTCTTTTTACTATAATTTATATTCCTCTAACATCGAGTTTCTTTCAATTTGAGCGTCGGATTGAACCCTTTTTATCATGGAATTCTAAACTTACATTTCAGAATTTCAGAAATACTACTTATTCTCAAGAAATCGTAATTTTTTTTTGACTGAACCGCTTTGGGATTAACCGATTCAATTAAAGCCATACTATTCTAATGCATTTTGGAAAAAAATATGTTTGTAAGTTTTGAAGCAGTTGTTCCAATTGCATCAATTACGTTAAAATAAGTGGAAATGCAAAATCTTTGACATTATTTACTCGAAATAAATGTTTTTCATAATATTTGCAATTTATCGCCAACTTGAAATAATGTTACATTTGATTTTTATTCAACAACCCGCTTGATTCAGCATTTACTAAAATTTAAACCAAAAAATAGTTGAATACTTAATAACTGTAATTAAACTTAAAAGTTTTACTTTAACTAAGCTTAATTAAAAACATACAAACTGAATAAAACTGAATAAAACAAGTTTAAAAGTAACCGTACAGCTTTCCCTTGATATTTATGATGCTTTTCAAAATTTCTCCTCAAAACAATATAGTTCTCTTTTTCAGATTTCTCAAGCAAAACATTAAGTAAGGAGAACTCATATTCTGTGCATGTATCAAATATACAAAATATTCCATTATCCAAGCAAGTCTAAAATATCGAAAAAGTCTAACTTAACATTTTTAAAAACTTATGAATAAATTGACAAGTTTATAAGGATATGTTACATATATTGTTACAAATAAAAAAAATAAAATTACAAAAAAGGGTCATTTCAAAAGTAATCATCCACAAAAAAAAATGTCACCCATACCGTATGGGCCATACGCCTCAGATTTACCTTTTTTTATATATCATTAGCAGTCCATATTAAATAAATGATAACTACAAAAACTACAGTTGAATTTTCAATACATGGGTTGTTGAGGAAATGGTTAGAGAATTTTCCTAAAATTTAGAATCCAAAAAAATTTCAGTTAAAATTTCAAATTCCAGTAACTTCCAACTCTAATATTGGTAGCTTGCAGTCTTGTTGGAAGTGAAAAAAAAAATACAAAACAAAAATCTGTTCCTTTTAATTAACATTAGGGGTGTTTTCACTAACAAATAGTTAATTTTTTGCGGACTATAATAAAGAAATGAAAAACTGCTTTTTGTTATTTTTTTTTTTATTATTTTTTTGTAGTGATAAAGTCAACCAGTTCTGGCCACTTGTCAAGTACAGGTATGTCTTTTGTTTCAAGTAAAAAAAACCTTTATTATTATGTCGGTCCATGTCATAGTCATTTGGTATGGGTATGTTATAGAGCATTTTGGTGATCATTTTCTTTTCTTGTTCAGTGATTGAAACATCTGAACTTGCCAGCACAATGGGAACACCAGTTGGATCCAGGTACTAGCATTGGTTTTTCCATGATTTAAACACCGCACTTGCAGCACGTTCATCCTCGACATACTTGTAATTATATTTCAAATAGAATTCAAGTCCTGATAAAGAAAAAAATGATATATTTTTGTAATTTTATAATTATATAGTTTTAATGCATGAAATTTAGTAATAGTAATTTTATATTTAAACTTAATATTTATGTTTTGTTTGAATACCTGTAGCGAGGCAATGCCTGGTTTCTTATTAGTCAGAAACTTAAATGCACAGAAGAGAGCAATAAACTTGCCCATCCTGGTGATGAGAGCTGAATCCAGATCTATATGCTTTTGGACAGAATCTTTAAGAAGGAAAATTGTTAGGTAATAAACACCTTTGGCCATAATTCTGGCATGGTGCATAGCACCAGATTTCTTAAATTTGCAGATATAGCTTGGGTCCATGTACATAAGACATAACTCTGCTAGCTCATGGTAGTCATTTCTTTTCTTACCAGTCAATTTTATTATGTTTTATTGAATGTTTCCTGAATCTGGATACTGTAGCGCGATGAGAAAAATACTGCTGGGAATGATTGTCTGGAGTTTTTGTAAATGTCTGCTTGCAATAATTTTGAACTAACCTCTTTGGTTTTTATTATCTCCATAACTTGGCTAGAAGCTCAAGCCATTGAAACTAAGAACCAGTTAAAAGAAGATAACAAGTTGGTTCTTTGTTTGAATGGCTTGAGCTTCTAGCCAAGTTTCACAAACAGATTTTCATTCAAACCAATTCAGCAGCAACTTTCAGTCTCAATGGAATACCATTATTTATGAAGCAATTTAAAAAGCGGATCTTCAGGACCAACAGTGGCCTTGCAACCAATAGCCTTTTCGAAATGATTGATGTGAACCTCTTCTATGTGGTGACGTCAGATCAACATCAGCTAGGGCTTGCTAAGGTCAGACCTTAGTCTTAAAAGTACATAGTGTTCTTTCATTTTAAACTTACCGCAATTAAATCATGTTAAATCAATATTTCTGTAGCCTTACATAATTGCTATAGTACTTGAAGATTTTAAAAATATTTTCTTATTTTTATTCACCTGTATATAGTTCCACGCAGTTTGCCAGTATAGTATCCACACAGTTTGCCAGTATAGCTGCTGGTAGTATTAAATCATATAGAGTGGACATTGTCTGCTATGTCCATCTCCTTCAAAAGGTCACTGATTGCATTAAACTTGTTTAGACCAGTGCCAGAGTCAATGCCTGGTGCACCTAGCAGACAACTTTTGTAATCAAAACTTTTGTAAGTACACAGATGTCCTTTGCTTTGTCACAGTGCTCAGGTATTAAATCCTTTAATATTTTGCCATCAAAATGTAACTAAGCTTGCCAATCCTTGTGGTTGATGTGATACTGCAGTAATTTTTTTAAACTTTCAAAATCTTCATCAAGTATTTTATTTTCAATTTTATATACAGTTGAATATAAAAGAGGCAGCTTATCTGGATTATCTCCCCCTTCAATAACCAACTTTGTTAAAATAGCAGTGAATATATTGGCAGATATGTTGACACCCAGAATTGTTCTCATTGTGTTATGTATGGTGTCTTAGCTAATGTCAATATGCGTATTTTGAGAATATGATGTGTTTTTTTTGGAGGACTAGGCTGATATTCACTGCCATTTGTGTTAGATGAATTTGAAGTATTAAGTACTGATTCCTGAGCATCTACAATAGAAGGTATTCTATTAGTCACTCTTTCCAAATCTCTCTTTTCCAGATCTCTCTTTTCTTTTTGCTTTGAATAGCCAGGTCTAGCTTTGCCAAGACCTTTACACATCTTGTGATCTGTTATCTGATAAAGGCATTATCATTTGCTTTGTCTTCCTTGAATAAAACCTTATCCATCTTGATAGCTTTAATGAGTGTCATGTGGCCAGTGCTTGTCCATTGACCAAAATAGTTCTATAAAAAGTAAAGCAAGTTATTTTAGTTAAATAAAAGTACAATTTCTTTGTTGTTATGATCAACTTTTTTTGGGCTTGTGAGAGTTGGAATAACCACTACCACTGTCAACAGGCTCTAATTCTTTCTTTCTTGTTTACATTGAGTATCTTACATAATTGCCATTTGATTCATAAAAGTTTTTAAAAATACTATAACAACAAAGAAAATTACAAAGTAGCTAAATCACAGAAAAAAATTTTGATTTTATATTAAAATTTTACAATAAAAAACTTACAACTCTCTACAAAAATGTTATTACTACTAAATAAATCTTACCTATTTTTAATTTTTTTATGACTTCAAGATTTCATTCAGAAAAAACATGATTGCATCATTAATAATGATGCAAACATAATTTTTTCTTGTTTAACACATTTCTGTTTTCTTGCTAATACTGCTAAATCCCTTTCAATCCTTATTGGATATATTTTCTCATAATTTCAAATACTGAGAAAATATAAAGAAAATAAAATAACTAAAAAGGGGTGAGAAAGGTCCTCCCCCTTTTCTTTTTTGAATATTGACTGAGGTCAGCTTACCACCTCTCCCTCCTTTTTTTTCAGGTGGTTAATCAAAATACACTGCTGATAATTTTGTTTCTATAAATTATTTAAGCATACATAAAAAAAAATCAGAGCTCTATCTTAATCAGAAGACCCACCGCCAGAAAAACCTGAATTTTATTGATTGATCGTATGCAACCGTTATATGGTGTCAACAATCGTTACAGGTTTGGCCCAAAGCATGAAGATGAACCTACAATGATAATTTCTGGTATGTCTTTTAAATAACATAAACATTCATCTGTTAAAATAGTCTCCAGTTTTTTTTATTTTTTCCCCGGTATATTATATATGCAATTTATATAAAAAAAGTTTTTTTTGAAAATTTTATGAGGCCAGCGCGAGGTGAAAAAATAATAAAAAAACAACAAAAAAAAAACAGTTTTTCATTTCTTTATTATAGTCTGCAGTTAGTTTCACTAACAGTTTGTTAGTGAAAATTTTTTCATGACTTGATTTTTGAACACCCCTAATTAACATATCAACTTTAAAAAATGTTATCTTTATAATTTTTTTCTCAAAATATTTTTCATAGAATTGCTCATGCTAATAGCATTCAATTTTAATTGAACTAAATTTTTCTTTTAAATTTGCTCACCACATTTCTTTATGCTGTTCACAAGAAAGATTTTTGAGTTGAATAAAACCTTGTTTTCTAGAAAATCCAGTTTTTTTTAAACTTTATTTTATAGAAATAGTTTATCACTATTCATTTACTTTTATGTAATAAAAAAATAGGGTAGGTGGGTGGAAGGGGGGTGGGGTGGCATGTTATCTCTCCTCTTTTCCCCCTTCATATGTCCATGACTATGGATACACCCTATACTAGTTATAAAATAACACTATATTGAAGTTTCAATTAAAAAATCTCCTTACTTACAAAATTTAGGTTTTTAAAAATTCTGAAAAGACTATTATACACGTGATTTTTGAGTGCTTACTTCAAATATTAGAGACAATACACAAATCAAATTTTTTCAGTAGACCAAAGATAAATTAATGATATACAACTATCATTTTTGCTAGCTACTTTGGGTGACATCCTCCATTTTAGCACGCCGCTGCGACTCTTTGCTATGATTTAACATACATGAAAAAGTTGCTTGAGTCGCTTGCCAGACTTGTGCCAGTAATGGCCTGTTAAAATATAGTTGCAGCGGCGTGCGATTTTCAGTAGAACTAGATTAAATTATTGATATACTATCAGCATTTTTGCCAGCTACTTCGGGTGACAGCCTCCATTTTAGCTTCAAAAATCAATCATTTATAAGTCAATAAATTTGAAAAGCAAAATAGAAAAAACTTATTTGGGTTCCAAATTTTAGGAAAATCCTCTGAATCATTATCAAGAAACTACATGTCAAAGTTGCTGTGTTGTTTCTTCAGATAACCACAAAAATGCTGAATCAGCAGTTTAATTGACGATATCTCAACAATCCATGTACATTTTAAGGTAAAGTGTGCAGTTATTATTTATTTAATCGACTCTAACGACGTAAAGACATAACAATGTAACAATGTAAAGATGTAATAATTTCATATGGAATGACCCACAAGCCAGTTACCAAAATTAATTAAAAATATCAAAATATTTATGTTTTAATATAGTAATGATATAAAGCATTTTAAAAATTAAAGATTCTATACCTTCATTTTTTGGTTAATCGTAGCTACCTGAGTCGTTTTGACATAATTGATAATAAGATATGGAGAATACTACAATTACAATATTTTTTAATACATATAAATTTTTCTTAATTTAATCAAGTTTTTTTTTATAAAAGAAACTTTTAATTACAAAAACCGCATATTAAATATTTTGAATTTTATTAAGGTTGGTGAAGTTTATATTTAAAAAAAAAAATTAATAGACTCAGGAAATATATTAAAAACTTTTAAAAATAATAAAATAAAACAAAGTAAATAATTAGCTAATATAGTCAAAATGGTAAATTTCGCAAACTGAGTTTTTAGAATTTACTATTTTGAGCTAGATAAGAGAGTCTAAAAATAGGGTATAACCTAAAATTTTATTTTAAATCTTGCATAAAATAAATTTATAACTATGATGAATTTTAACACAACTTTAATTCTCATGAAAAATGAAAATTATTTAAGACAATTTTGTTTTAAAGATAAGGTTCACAAAAAGATGAGTTTTTGAAAATGGTTGCATCAGAAAATCATAATTCCATAAAATGTTATATATATTAAAACTGTTAAATATAGGTTATGAAAAAAAAAACAAACATTTCGTTTTAAATTTGTACATAAAACAAAAAATATTATACAGTGTCTCAAAAAATTATCCAACTAAACAAGTTTTTTACAAAAAAAAATGTTTACGCTCTAAATTATACTAAAAACAATGAATTGTGGTACTTACTTTGTCTGTCATTTTAATTCTATTGGGAATAGTATGTTATTTAGCGTTCATACTTTTTGATTCATGCTTCAGTTGGTTTATTATTTGTCCTAAAAGAAACTTAGTATTGAATAGGCTTGTAAAAAAATTATTCGACCAAGCGGTATTTAGGTAAGTTTAATTAACTTTATTTGAAATTTTTATACAATTAATGAAATTGCATAACAAAAAACTGTTTTTTTGAGTAAAAAAAAAAGTTTTGTATTAAAAAAAGGTTTCATGTTTTTTTAACTCAAAAATAATTTGATTGGAACAACAGCCATTAAAGAAGGACATAATGAAGAAGTATAATTTGATAGGAACAACAGCCGCTAAAGAAGGACAGGGTTGCAAAAAAAAAGACTTCTAAGAGTTTTGATAGAAACTTAATTATACAAGTCAAGAAAAATCGCTTCATTTCTGCTCGAAAACTGGCTGAGCAAGCTGAAGAGAATTATGGAATCAAATTATCCCATTAGACAATCAGAAATTGTATCCGAGACCAGGAATTTCAAGGACAACTAGTGCGTAATAAGCCATATTTGAGTAAGAAACACATGAAAAAGAGATTCAAGTTTGCTAAGAAGTTCAAAAACATGCCATTAAGTTTCTGGAAAAAGATCCTGTGGAGCGACGAATCAAAATTCAACTTAAAGTCATCTGATGGAGCCCAAAAAGTTTGGAGAAAAGCCGGAGAAGCCTACAAATTAACCTGCGTGAGAAGAACTGTCAAGTATGGTGGCAGTAACGAGATGGTATGGGGTTCAATGGTATGGAAGGGTGTCAGAAAACTCCAATTTATTGATACAATAAGGGATCAGGTGCAATACAGAAACATTTTAAAGCAAAATTTGAAGTCATCTGCTCAAAAACTTTGGCTGATTCGATCTGATTTTACATTTCAGCAAGATAAAGATCCCAAGCATAGTGCCTCTAAAACCAAGGAGTGGTTTGCTGAAAATAATGTTAGGTCTTGAAATGGCCCGCACAATGACAGGACCTTAATCCCATTGAACATTTGTGAGAAGTTTTAGACCAAAAAATTGGAGATCGGTCATTTTCCAAAAAAGATAACCTCAAAGTGACAATTAAAGAAGCCTGGGAAAAAATTCAACCAGAAGAAACAAAATCTTTAGTCGAATCAATGCTAGAAGCTGTAATCTAGAAGCTGTAATCGGAGAAAAGGGAGGCCCTACAAAGTATTAAAATAATTGTTTTGTTATTTAATAATTTATCATGGAACAAAAAATATGTTTGGTCGAATATATTTTTGACAATAAAAAAACGACCTAAGTTCCTTTATTTTAAAACTGAAAATTTTGTGATTCATATTTTACACTAAAATAAATAAAATCTATTTAAAAACATGTTCTTTTATTTTTATTAACCTTGAGTTAACCAAAAAAGTCAAAATTTACAAAAATACAGCACTTTTTTTTAGGAAAAATATTTAAAAAAATGTTTGGTCGGATAATTTTTTGAGACACTATAGATATTAAGTTGATATATGTTTAACGCATATATTTTTCTGAAGAAAAGCTTTGCACGAGTTAGTTGATCACATGAATTAACTAAACATGCTATATGCAGCTATTAACAATAAAAAAGCCTAATTTTGTATTTTTTTGTGCATAATATAATATTTGCATGACAATAATTATTTGAAAAATACAACTAAGTAAAAGTACGGATGTTTAAATAAATTGATTTGAATACTTTTTTTAATTTTGTTGCTAAATTTTTATATGGTGTCTCCATGTGAGGTTTTTGTATTGATATAAATACTTAAAATGGTTGTAGAGTGTACTCTTTTTAATTGAATATTTAAATTAATAGAGAATGAATGTTATGAACACATCATAACACACAAATTGCATTATGTTAACTTTTAAATCTTAGTTCCACATGTAGTTAATTTAAAGAAAACACTTACTTTGCAAATCAAAGACTTATGACTTCCCATTTCACGATATAGTCTAAATAATGAAAAATGTAGGCATTATATGTATATATATATATATATATATGTGTGTGTGTGTGTGTGTGTTTGTGTATGTGTGTGTGTATTGTAAAATATATATATATATATATATACATATATATATATATATATATATATATATATATATATATATATATATATATATATATATATATATATATATATATATATATATATATATATATATATATAAGAGTAAATGAGATTCAGTAAAAGAGATTTTTCAATATTATAAATAAAAATAAATGATTAATGCTTTTATTTTTAAAATTTCTTGTATAAATAGAATAAAAACTACTTGTGTTATTTTTTCATTCTTGAAGTAATTTTTGTAAATATCAGAACTACCTATGTTTACTTATGTAACTCTTGCACTTATACTTAGAGTTAAAAAAAGTGACATATTTCTTGACCCAGAACTAATAGTTTTTGCTATTCTGATTATCATAGGGTTATCTTAATTTAAAATTTTTTTAATGAAAAATGGTCAATTTTAAAAAAATATGACACAGGCTCTTCTTTTAGCAAGCCACAAATATATATATATATATATATATATAGTCTTGCATGTCTCTTGCGTAGCATCAAAAAATATTTCCCATAAACTGTAGTTTTAAAGAGCGCGTTAATAAACCAGACCAGAAAAAGTTTTAAAAATTAATTTTTTTTTTTTAATTGATAGACTGCCTGGCCAAACCAAACCCTCAGTCGATGTAGCAGCACTCTCTTGCGAGTCAGGCTATTTGTCAGTCGTTGTAGCAGCACTCCCTTGCGAGTCAGGCTATTTGTCAGTCGATGTAGCAGCATTCCCTTGCGAGTCAGGCTATTTGTCAGTCGATGTAGCAGCACTCCGTTGCGAGTCAGGCTATTTGTCAGTCGATGTAGCAGCACTCCGTTGCGAGTCAGGATATTTGTCAGTCGATGTAGCAGCACTCCGTTGCGAGTCAGGCTATAAGATAGTCGATGTAGCAACATTTACGCATGTTTAAAAAATGTTTTTTATTAAATCAATAACAAAAACACCACTAATTAAAAAAAACTTTCTAGTCGTTATAATTGCGGTTTTTTAAAAATTTTTTAAAAAACAATTAAATTTAATGTACTTCCGCATAAATTAATTGCTTTGACATTTCGATGACAATCAAAAACAGCTTAAGAGACGAGGTAATTAAAATTGTAGTCGTAAGAGACTTTTTTTACATTAAAATGCTCTTAAAGCGACACTATATGAGTATATATATATATATATATATATATATATATATATATATATATATATATATATATATATATATATATATATATATATATATATATATATTTGTGAATTTTCTGGAGACTTTTAAAAGTTTATGGAAATTACCTAGATTTAGGCTATATAAGCTGCCATATTGAACAACAATAAGAATAATAAATAGAGAAACAATAAATATTATAAGATAACAGCAGGATACCATCAAAATCCAAATTGTTGTTATCATCATCATCATCATCATCATCATAATCATTATGACAATGATGATGATGATGATGATCAAAAACATCAACTTTTATGTTGTTTCTCCAATGTAAAAAATCTAGAGCATTTTTTTTTCCTAACTAAAGCTCATTCATACAATATGTAAGACACTCTCTTCAAATTTTCTTACTTCTATGACTACCATTTTTTACTGAAGCTGCTACCTCTCTACATGCTGATGCCTAAATTACTTTATTATTTTCTTACAAACGTTGTTCAATACAACATTTTTTCTAAAATGTCTAAGATTATGCCTCCTTTTCTTGTCTTGCTAGAGTCAAACCACACATTCGTCTGATCATCTTTACTTTCAGCAAATACTACACCATATAAATACTAAAGTTTGTATAATAATAAAAGGATATTGTATGCCAGCATTTAAATAAATAGTAAACAGATAAGTTTATATCCATATTATGTATGCAAAAAGTACATCTTGGAAGCTTTTATTCCTTCTGGAATAAAAGTTTGGAAACTTTTATTAATTCTCCTCAATTTTAAGTCAAGCCTCATTCTACTCCACATTTTTCAACAACCATTTTTTTTTCATTTTTTTTTACAAGAACATCTCTCTTAAGAACAAATGTCCTTTTATTATTGCAATAAACTAATGTAAAAAAGTTCTATCTAATGTTAAGCTCTGTTCTCAATTTACTAAATCTTGTTATCATCTAAATCACTAATTTGACTTCTGAATATAATGGCCATACTCTCCCTGAAAGTTAAACAAATTAACTTATTGTTAAACATCAAAATCACTCTGGCTTCCAATACTAAAATTAATTCTCATTTAAACATTTCTACACTCTTCAATTTTTCAACACTCTAGAGAACACTTTACCATCTCTAACTATCCTACAATTAGTCTTCATTCTGTTATTAGTTTCTTTATAGATTCTGAGGTTATTAAATTATTTTTTTCTAACTGCAGCAGTAAAATTATTCTTGAAGGCCCACCCTTTTCTTCATTTCTTATTATTATAAGAAAATGGCATGCATCTCAAAAAGGGTTGGCATTTCCAGAGAAAAAAGTGTTCATCCTGTGAGCATTTCTCATTTTATATTAAGAAATGTTCACAGTTTGTTCACATCCTGTGAACAAACTGTGAACATTTCTTAGATTTTATATTTACAAGCGGTATTTTGCATGATGTTGCTTATGGAATAACCAACTTGAAACACGACAAGGGTGAAGAGCAAAAGATAGCGAGTGCAATACTGACGACAAAATTTAGCTATGCAATCATGTACTATCAAAAAAGGTGCAGTTAAAACAATTATGTACCATTATCTGATTCAAGTTTAAAGAAAGTATTGCATGCAATAAAACCGTCAAGTCTAAAAAGCTTAGCCGGATTAGATGATATCACTGGATCAGGTAAGAATGGTTTTCAAACATTACAAAAATTTACATGAAGATTATAAATCTCTCAAAAGTGCCCTTGAGAAAGGAAAAAGGTATCTGAAAACATGTTGTGAAACCAATTGTAGTGTCAATGATTCAATTATTTCTTCTCATAGCTCAAAACATGCTTTATCAGATCCATCTGATAAAAATCTTTAATCCAACACAGAGATATCAGAATTGGTATGTGCTGATTGTTATGATTAGTGCAAAATTATTGAGATGATCAAAAAACTAGCAATTCAAAATTCTGATGGTGCTGATTCTATTTATGATTTTGAAATTGCTGTAAAGGATGTATTCAACTACATACATATCTGATAAGATGTTCTCAACAGAAAAATTCAGAATTGTTCAACCGCATATCAAGAAGATGTTTACCAAACCTGATAATGCCGGCTGCTATCAGGGAAATCTTTCAAAAGGCAATCTTCAGAAAGAGATATAAATTGCTGAGATATGATTATAACGAACCCTGTTGTGGAAAAGATCAATGTGACAGGGATAGTGCAGTTGCAAGAGAGAATCTTAAGGAGTTACATTGATTCTAGTAATAATATTTTGACTGCTGAAGATGTACACAAGGCTATACATTATAGTTTAGGCGCTAAAGATGCAAAAGTAGCAGTTGCTCAAACTAGCAATGATAAAACTGTAGTTACTGGACCAAAGATTAAGAACATTAGCAACTATAATTGAAGATGTTATTTCGATATTGGTGAAGATGTTATTTTGACATCAGTATGAAGATGTTATTTTGATATCAGAGAGGGGATGGAACAATGGTATAGAAATCTTAAAATTCAATCCTCGATTAAGTTGTTGTTGCCATATAGCAAAACAGTTATGTCAATTAAGTTAAACAAGTCACTAAGATTTTGCACTGAAATGAATTGTACTTTATCATTTAAAAGCGATGCTGATTTAGAAGAACACATGCTATCCAGTCTTTATACAGTTCTGAAATCATTAACACCATTGAATAAAGTTGGCAGCTCGTTTGTTCATAAGATGAAAATTACTTCACAACTAAATATGCCAATTTCTTCATTCTCTAAAAATGCTTCTGTAAAAGACAAACATTGTATAAACATTTTTGCATTGCAAGGTTAGGGATTACCAGTTTGAAGTTCTTTTAGATTTTTAAATCAACAGAAAGCACTGTTGTATATATACTATACGCATGGAGAAGAATCAGGTAATAAAATGAGCCCTGAACAGGTTCACATGCAGTTGAGAAGGGAACTTCCGCCTGATCAATATGTAATTAGCCAACAGGTAAGATTTATATCTTGAAAGCAGGCATTGTTGCTATGAAAACTTTTACAAATTAGATTAAGTTTCTGACTGTTAAATAGTTCTTTTGCAAATATGAAGTTAAAATTTAGGTGAAAACTGTTGTGTGTTTGTTTACATATGTTTAAAAAGATGTACAATTGACATTGCTCTAGATTTAGTAATCTGAAAAAAAAAGTTATGCTGGTAGACAACAGAAAATGATGGGAATAGTCAGATTTACTATAACCAGGGTTCCCACTACTAAAACTGGGGCTAAAATTAAAAATTTTAAAGAGATTTAAGGAGAAATTTTTTTCTAATTTTTAAGGAGGTTGTTTTCTCCTTACTTTTTCCTTCAAAAAATTGTTGCGAACGATAATTTTTTTTAATAAATTTTAAATATAAATAAACTATTATAAATGAATATATATATATATATACACACACACACACACACACACATATATATATATATATATATATATATATATATATATATATATATATATATATATATATATATATATATATATACAATTACATTAAAAACGGAATCTTATCTTTTTTATTTCAATCATAGATAATGTCTGTCAAATTTTAGTATTAACAATTTCAACATCTTCTATAATTTTTTTCGATAGACAGGGCTTTTGAACGTTGATCATCAAAATACTTCTTTCTTGCTTGTTTGCAGTAATCTAATAAATCTTTTGTTATTTCAACTTTATGAGCCATGAACCCGTGAAGTGTGAGGTAATATTAGATTATATGTAAAGAGATAATAGTGTTTGGGGACTTATTGTCATTGATCAGACTTGTATTGCTGCTAAATTCTTGTTCAACTTGAGCTTGTCCGTGTCATAAAATGAGGACAATTTTGAAAATGTGCTGTAGATTTGCATACATCTTTAAATCAGTGTATTTCCACAAAAAGTAGTCCAAACAATCCTTACAAAAGTCAAAAATACTTCTTTGTTATCAACCACTACATTTTTACAGAAATTGGAATATTCTTTCTTAGCTAAATCACCAACAGAAGCTCTAATTTTCTTAAAAGTAACAAGCTTTATCAACAGTTTGTCAAAAAAATAATCACACTTTTCTGGATATTTAACCGTAAACGATAGAGACCATGAGCGACAGCGAGCAACCAGTGAAGACAAAGGGCTTTTCTCAATAATATGAGTACACATTGAGACAAGAAAATCACATATTTCCTTTTTGAACTTGTCAATTTGAACATCAGTAATCTTTCCCTTACTCTTAAGTTGTTGGAGATCATACTTCAATGAAAAATCAATTTGGCTGGTTGAAAGCCGGTTTGCAAAATTAAACAAATCTATTTTTAACAAAGATGTTGTAGTTTTGGCATTTAAAAGAACATCTAATCGAATGAAATTCCCACTAAAGTTGCATAGTAATTCTTCAAATATCACCACCAGAAAAAGAGTCATTGGTTTATCAGTTTGAAAAGAAACTAGAAGAAAAAAAAAAAATAGTAAGATTGAAAATAACTTTTTGTGATTTTTTCTCAAAATTTTAAAAATAAGATGAAATGAATATCTCAGAATATTTTTATACTGTTGTAATAAAATAAAATAAATTACACGAAGAGCAATAAATTTGCATCTGGATCATATATTATGTATCAAGGAATGTATTAACACTACTACTAATTTCTTCAAAAAGCTTCAACTTTAAAGGAACTAAAACTTTATTTGTTTGAGGACTTAAATGTTCAAAGCTGGTGTTTTGCCCTGATTTACCAAATCCAGGTTGCTTATTCTTTGGTAAAGACTTCCAGTAGTCAACAACTAATACTACTTTTGACCAAACCTCTATTGCTTTCTTGGCAAAACTTTGATTTTCAGCCCATCGAGTACCACAAAACATGTAAGGAAAATCTGAACTTGTTGCCTCAGCTATTCTTTGATAATTACTTTTATAATTACTCTTGATAGACCTTCATGAAATATTTGGTACATTGAAGACATTAACTTCTTTAAGTTCCAATCAGTAGCTTTAGCACCAGTTTGTAAGGATCCATTGATAGTAGGTAAAACACAGGTACCAATATCAATGAGTGTACTTAATTCAATGTTATGACATTCTTTGTTGATCATTTCTAAAAACAGTTTATTTACATTAGGGCCATCCATAGAAACCTGAAGCATTTTTTCAGCATTTAAACTAGTCATGCAGCATTTAAAGATATTTAGAATATCTGGGGCTGCAGCTTTTCCCTTGATGTCTGAAGTATAATATCTTGTACAAACAGTATTACTCTCTTCATTCCAATATCACACATGTAAGTCCATTTGACCTTTCTTTACAACTTTATTGTAAGGCTCATCAAATAGACACACAAAGTTATCAAGCAGGTTAAGATCTTTTATAAGAATTTTTTTTAAATAAGGGGCAAGACCATGAGTTACAATATAGCCAGATTTTGTTTGACCACAAGAAAAGTCACTAGCAATTTTGCTATCTGGAAACTGGAAGCAAATTGTTTAGACTTATTCTCACTTGATCTAAAAGAGTATTTACTTTGAACAATATCTAAACACCAAATTAATTCTGCTATCAGAACTGCTTCCTTTTGAAGCATATCTGAAATAATACATTGTTTTGATGAGGTAGGCTTCTGTGGTACTGATTGCAAAGTTTCTTTGAACGAAACAACATAACCCTCTTTAGGTAATCACTCTATGTGCTTTGCTCCTCGTGCATGTACATCAAGAGCCTTTATACCCATTGCTGCTATCGAGAATGACTTAAAACAAACTTTGCATCTTGCAAGGCTGGGATTTTTATCTTTCTGAAGCCAAAAAGTGTAACTATCATTATTATACCAAATATCCCAGAAACTAATTATATATTTGGGCATCTAAAGGTAATTAGTGAGAATCATATAACAATCTTTTTAATATCAAGTTTGTTTAATATCTTTCTAATGGTTTTTTTCCTAAAGTATATATATTTAGCTGTAATTAAGTATATATATATATATATATATATATATATATATATATATATATATATATATATATATATATATATACATATATATATATATATATAGCTGTAGTTAAAAAAGAGAGTCAATTAAATACTAAGATTCTTCCCTTATAGCATGGTGTTCACTTGTAAAGAAAACAAAATAAAATTATTTAAAGAAAGTGATAGTCAAATACAAAAAGCCAAAAAAAACATAAAAAAACTTACTCTAATACTCATAGGCCGGTATATATAATACATATATGATATATATGTGGTATATATATATATATATATATATATATATATATATATATATATATATATATATATATATATATATATATATATATATATATATATATATATATATATATATATAAATATATATATATATATATATATATATATATATATATATATATATATATATATATATATATATATATATATATATATATATATACACATATGTAAAACTATAATATCGGATTTTAACTCATTAAAGAAGTATTTAAGTAACTATTTGCTTCTCTATAGATAAGTATAATCCATATGCTTTAATAAAATTTTATAGATGGAAAAAAAAAGAAAGAAAGGAGAAATTAAGGAGAGCAGTCAAATTTTAACTTTTTTTGAAGTTATTTAAAGACTTTTAAGAAGTTTTTTTTTAAGGATATTTAAAGTTTTTAAGGAGGAGTGAAAACCCTGATAACAAAGAAGTTTATGGCGAAAATGATGACTGCAATCAGACAGGGGACAATGATGATGGAAATAAATACAAGGAAGACATTGCCAAACTTGCAAAAAAAATTTGTCTTGTGTGAAACCTTAATGATTGGGTTGCTATTGTATATGAAAAGCAATTGAATATTATATATACTGAGAAGGATATTATTCAAAGCATATACTAGTTTTCAAGTTTTTGTTTTGTTTTACAACACAGTGCTCTAAAATAAAAGCAATATAAATAGAATGTAAAAGTAATTTGAGAAAGATATATTAGATATAATATCATTAGATTAGACTTGATAAGTTTTACTGAATGTAAACAAAATTAAAAAATTCTATATTATATTATTTTAAAATGTTGCGCTAATACTTTTAGGTATCTATAACTTGGATCAGAGTTAATTGTATGAATAACGGGCAAGTGAAGAATACTTTTCGCTAGCCAGTTACTGCCGACGAGATAAACTACCAAACTGAAAAAATGATCTGTTTAGTAGATGCTCCTTTTCAAAAGTTTTGGTATTATTCATTATGCGAAGAAGACTATAATACAGTCATTTCACTATTCTTAGAAAAAATTACTTCAGTAGAGTAAAATATATGAGTGATGAGGTGGATAATTTATTTCATGTCTGTAAATGACTCTATTTCTGAATGAACAACTAATTTTTAAATGGAAATTTAAATGTTTAATTTAAGTTTCATTTAATTAGCAATATAGTTTTCTTGCTGTTCAATTTTTGTTCAGTTTTTAATTCATGTTATATCATGTGTGTGACAAAATCACACAAGTTTTTTTTATTATTATATTAGGACCATGTTGTATTGACATTTGAACATGTTTATATTTTTACAAAACTTAGCGCCTCTGCTGTAATGGGTCATTTTGTAAGTATACTACACAGGCTTGGACAGGAATGGCATGCGATCGCACTCTGTAACTGACCACGCTAATAGTTTTTTTCCTTTACAACTTGAATACAGCTATTTTGATGTTTTAACAATTCAAATGCAATAAAAAGTGTTACGTTATGAATAACTTTTAATCGTTGATCTTTTCTCTAAAATTTTTATTTTACACGAAAGACTTAGAAATATAATTTTAAACCATATAATTATTTTTTTAATAATTGTTTTCATAAATTATTTTTTATGTTGGTATGATAAATTTAAATATTTGAAACTATTTTCCCATGTCTTCCTAAAAATCTTTTAAAGCATTAATTTGAGAAAGGTTTTTTTTAAGTTACTATAACTAATGAATAAGTTCAAAACCTTTTGCGACTACTAGCTTTTACACATTTTATGTGCGTTATACGAGAATATAAAATAACTTTATTTACTTATATAAAAATTTATTTTGTTGATTAATGGGAAAGTTTTCAAACATGTTGTAATGTTTATACAAATTAATTTTTATAGCTTACGATTTCTTAAAATCTTTTAAACAAACATTTTATTTTGTAAAAAAAATCATTTATAATAATTTTTAAATTCGTTAAATGAAGCGCTTAATAATAAAGTTGTAATGGTCAAATTAAAATTAAATTAAATTGCTTGTTGGCAGTTTATTTTATTTAAATCGCAGGCGCATTATATTTATTTCTTTTTTTTCCTTTTTTTATGAATAAAAGAGTTTTTATTCATAAAAAAAGGAAAAAAAAGAAATAAACCTTTTTTTTAACTAGACATTAATAAGAGCATGAAATTATTAAAAATTCCTATTTTAAAAAGTTGTCATTTATTAAATTTTTTTTTTGCAACTTTTTTGATAAAATAAATATATATACAATTTAAAAATATTAAATACAACACTTTTTAAAATATTTGATAAAATTTGTTCATTTATTAAACAATTGTTAGTAGTAATTTATTAATTTAAAAGCATTTTGTGTAACTTTAATATAGTGTTTTAAAAGATTTATTTCAAACGCGGTTAAAAACATAAAAAAAAGTTTCGCTTAGAATTGAAGTTTATTTTTTTATTTTTTATTAAAGTGCTTATATAATTTCTTTTTCGTAAAGAATTTTTTTTCGTTTCTTTTTTCGTTAGGAATTTTTTTTTCATTAGTTTTTAACACTTTTTCCTAGTTTAAGTTTAGCTTAGCGTTTCTCCATTCAGTGCATTTCTAAAATGTTTAAATCATCAAAACATATAAACAATCGTGGTCAAGTTGTCAAGAAATAAAAAAACAATTGTGGTCAGCAGTAGCGCTTGAGCCCACTCCATTCTTATCCAAGCCTGCTATAACATTTTTTTTCAATTTCAAGCCTTAATATATGAACAAGCCTTAGGTATCACATAATACTCAATATCTACGATACTTACAAATCCTGCAAAAAAAATCGTGTCCAACACTTCCCTTTTAGAATCTTTTACCGATGGGTTTTATCGTGCATTATATAGATGTGGAGAGATTAAGACTATCGTTCTTGACATTTCTAAAATTAGCATCTGTTAAGGTTGCATCTGTTTATTGTGCTTGGCACTATCTTACTCCGGATTCTATTCTTTATCTCTATAAATCTCAAAGCTGTCCTTGTATGGAATACTGTTGCCATATCTGGGGCTGATCTTCCAATGATGCCCTTTCTCTTTTAGACAGTGCAAAATTGCATTGTAAACATAGTTGGACCTACTATTGCAGCCAATCTCTAACCATTATCACATTGTCGTAATGTTACCTCTTTATCTTTTCTACAAATACTATATTGGGCACTGTTCTAAAGAGCTTGCGTCTCTTGTGCCATCTATTAAATTCATTTTTGTATCACTCAACATTCTACTAAATTACATCCTTTTACTGTGACTGTTTCTAAGTGCTCAAAAAATTCCAATTAGACTAGTTTTTTTCATTCAACATCAGTTCTTTGGAATTCGCTTCCTTTATCTTGTTTTCCTTATTCATATAATTTGCAATATTTTAAGCCGTCTCTGAATCATTATCTTGCTCTATAAACTTCATCTTTTCTCTTCAAGCAACTTCCATCTCTAATAGTGGTTGCTTGTAGCCTTGTTGGAAGCAAAGATGTTGAATATATATATATATATATATATATATATATATATATATATATATATATATATATATATTTATATATATATATATATATCCACCCTAATATATATATATATATATATATATATATATATATATATATATATATATATATATATATATATATATATATATAATATAATATAATATAATATAATAAATGTAACAAAAATGCTACAAAAGATCATGTAATACAGGTGTATTTTTTATAATTCATTTTAATTTTGATCAATAAAATGGTTTTTAACTTTAATACCACTTTGATAACATGGTGTAGTGCATTTCCATGAGCATCAATTAGAAAGTATTTTTTTAAAATCAGATATTATATATAAAGTTTTAAAAAAACAAAACAAAAAAAAATTAAAAACTAAAGTTTAGCTATAAATTTTGTATTGTAGATCTAATTTTTGACATTGCACTTTTTTAACAAACAATCAAACTACATACTTGTTACACACACACATACACACGCACACACAAATAATTTAAAATAAGTTTTTATTAATAATTAAAGATTTATGTGGATAAAGGCATTATGTTGTACCAATTTGGAACTTAGATACCAGGAGGTAAAGTTTTTAACACATTTTATTTTAGATATTTTTCTATAGAAAAGATATGTAAATTTTATGGAGCAGTCAAATATAGTATATATATATATATATATATATATATATATATATATATATATATATATATATATATATATATATATATATATATATATATATATATATATATATATATATAATATCAAATATGCTTTATTAATAGACAAATGTATCAATGCACCTAGATCCATGTTATGTACTGTTGTGGGTGAATTGATGTGTAACATAACTTCTTCATCCACCAAGAAGATGATACTTTAGCACTTCTTTGTGTGGTATATATAAGTTCATGTGAAAGAGTGTTACTTAAAACATTATTTCACGTAATAAAGTAGAAACTTGTATTTTGCAACAAAATGCCTTCATCTACTTATGACTTTATTTACTTATATCAATGTCACAACCAACTTAATACTGAAAATTACCTTGCCATTTGCTCACAACAACGATTTGTATCCTCATCATCTTTGCCATCATTATTAATATAATTTATCAAATTGTGAAGTAAATGTTTAAACAACAGAGTTAAAAATTATATTAAAAAATGTTTGATAAAATATTTATACAATTTAAAAACTATTTTTATGAGATTATGATAGTCTTGAATAATTTTTAAAAAATATCGTAAAGACCCGACGCTTTGCTATTTTGGATAAATTAAAAAAATTGAAAAAAAACAACAAAAAAAACAACTAGAGTGATTACAGTGATTTTAATGATTCAGACTTCTGATGATTATTACTTGATAAATTATTTAACAAAATATTTTGACTTCTGACATTTCTGTATGACTATGAATATGAAGCTTTTACAAGAGTTTAGACAACTGTCAAAAATAATATTTTGACTATAATATCCACTTGTTTCTTCATGCAAGGAGGTTATTATGGACTTTATTATGGTTACAGCACTTTTTCAACTCTTTAACTTCGTTTTGAAGTTAAAGCGTTGAGAGAGGGTTGTAAATACAATAAAGGAGTCTCCTTAACTGTAGTAGCCCTCTTGGCCTTTTGGAGGCAAATAATAATAATAATAATAAATTAAGTATTTAATAGGAAACAAAATCAAAGAGAAAAGATATCATTTGCACAGTTTAGCAGTGAATGTACTGTACTACTGATGACTGTTTGATGATTGAAAAGTAACTGACTGACTAACTCAAACATTAAACCAAATATCTCTGTAAACCTAAAAAAAAAAAGAACTTATTAGAACTTTTTAAAACTAAAACTAAAAACTAAAAAAAAGGTATACAATTAAAAGTATATATAAGGTCAATTCAAAAATAATAGCAGCTTTTTGTTAATTTAATTGTGTTGGGTATTTTCATTAAAAAAATCTTGTTTTGATGCTTGAACTTTGCTTTATTTAAATTTACATTAAAGAATTCATATATACATAATACATGTATATACACAAAATATAATTTATTTCTAATTTCCGATGGAAAATAAAGAGATTAGTCTAATACCGCTTTTTTAAGTTTGTTCAACATTGAAAGAAGTATGCAATTTATATGATGATTAAATAAATTTTTTTTTTGAATTTTATTTATTTCAAATTTATTACCAAAAAACATTATTTTCCAAATAATATAACACTACTTCAAATTAAAGTATTTTACCTTTCATTATTTAACAACTTCAAGATAAAATGAAGAGTAGGAAACACATGGAAAATGCAATTGATATACTGCGACATTAATGAGTTCTTAAAAAAACATATCTTTTTAATATACATATGTATGTATGTATGTATGTATGTATGTATGTATGTATGTATGTATGTATGTATGTATGTATGTATGTATGTATGTTTGTATGTATGTTTGTATGTATGTTTGTATATATATATATATATATATATATATATATATATATATATATATATATATATATATATATATATATATATATATTTATCAAGGGTTGAATTTAGGGATCACAGACTGTGATATTTGGAAAAAAAACTGATCTTCAAAATTTTAATTTATGCAAAACCGTGTACTTTGTTTTCATGGAGCAAATTAGTTTAAATTTGTTAGCAAAAAAGTTTTAAAACAAAACAAAACTTATGATTACAAAAGTAATAACAATCTAGTCACTAATTATAAAAGTAATAAAACTAAAATAGTTTAATAGTGTTATTACTTTTATAACGCACTTTTATATCATAATTCATTCTTTGTTCAAACAACATATATAATCCCAAATTTTAATTAAAGTAAAAAAGAGCCTAAAAAAATTTTGTGGATATTCAAATAAAACTAAAAACTTCAGGAACAAATATGTGTTATAAGTTATGTTTAGCATTTCAAAAATGTTACTAATGGTTTGTAAAAATGCATGTTAATTTTAAAATGAACTAACCAAAACTTTTGATTGGTTGATTTTAAAAATTATGCACATTTTTATGGATGATTAGTAACTTTTTTTGAAATGATAAACTTTATAAAAAGTTCATCATTTTGTATCCTTACATTTTCGTTCAAGTACATATTAGTTTAAGTTCCTAAAGTTTTTAATATTATTTAAATATCCACTCTTTTTTTACTAGATGGTTTTTAAAATTATATTTCTATTTTTATCTATTTTTATTTTTACTAGATACTTCAATTAAAAGTTGAAAGCACTTATGTTGTGTGAACAAAGAAATTGTTAAAGTTTTAAGTGTGTTATTAAAGTAATAACACTATTAAAGTTTTTTTACTTTTATAACACAGTGACTAAAGTGTTGTTACTTTTGTAGTCGCAAGTTTATTGTTTTGTTTTGTTTTTTATTACTTTTTTGCTTACAAATTTAAGTTAATTTGCCCCATGAAAACAAAGTCATGGTTTTGCATAAACTAAAATTTTGAAGACCAGATATTTTTCTAGATATTGCAAATCGCGATCGCCTAATTCAACCATTGTATATATATATATATATATATATATATATATATATATATATATATATATATATATATATATATATATATATATATATATATATATATTTAAAAAATACAACTTTATAATGGAGCTTAAAGTTTCATGCCATTTGACAATCATCAGCTGTATTAATATAAAATAATAGCATAATATTGGAATAATACAGGCTTTGTTTTATAGCGTTAAGCTGTCTGCAATTTATGTATGCATTACATATTAGGGTATATCATACTAGAGCCAAAATTTAAATTTTTAAATTTTTGACTAGCACGCTTGGATTCCTATGTATTTGGGTATAGGGAATTCAAATATAATAATATTTTTACAAAATATTGATGTCTACCTACCGGGAAACGGGTTTTAAAATTAGTTTTTTTTTTCAAAAATTAGTCTATTTTAACTAATGCTTAATTTTGGAAAGGTTTTAGTCAATTAATACTAAAATTTACAATTATATTAGGTAAAAAGTAAACTATGTGAAATAAAACAGATATAATTATTATGTAACTTCCAGGATTCTAGATCCAGAGTGCGTAAAAAGAACTACGGCTCCCTCCCCATTTTTTTTCAATATTTGATAGTTTTATTATGATTATAAGATCAATGATTATAAGATCATATTACAATTATTATTATTATATATACATATATATATATATATATTATATATATATATATATATATATATATATATATATATATATATATATATATATATATATATATATATATATATATATACCCACACACTGGATTAGGAGGAAGGGGAGGGTGCGTAGGGCGAAAGTCCCCTCCCCTCAAACTTACTCAAAACACCCGTTTAAATTAAAAATCTTGCTGTTGTTTTTTTGCTACAAATTTTCTTTTCAGCCTCCTAACATTCTTTTAAGATCAACATAAAAAAAATATGCTTAGAGCGATTTCCATTAAGCAACTTTTTATAATTTTTAGCTTCTAAATTATTAGATAAGAGGTAAAACAATAGAAGTAATTAACTTTACAAAAAACCAAATTAATTTTTGAATTAAGATTGTGTAAAAAAGTTTGCATGACAATTATGTTAGATATAAGCACTATTTACTAAAAAAAATAATTAAAAACAACGAAAACTTAAAAAAACTTCTCTATTAAGCTAACTATTTTATCAAAATTTGATAATAATTAGAAAAGAAAATTGTTTATAGTTAACAACAACTTTTTTTTTTTAATAAAACAAAACGTAAAAAAAAAATAAAAAAAAAAAAAAAACAACCCATAAAAAAAATATATATAATAAAAACTATTATCTATTATCTTGCTAGCACAAGAAAATTTATGCAACTTTTGATTGCAATAAAAAAAATTTTCTTAAATTTCTATATAATAACAAATAATTTATAATTAATTTTTTTTTTAATTGTAATGATCGCTTGAAAAACGCTAATACTTTAAGCTTGAAGCAAAGACCATTATAACAGGTGTAAACCTGATGTTGCTGACTGCCATAGGTTAGTGAAATATTGTAGATATATAATAATATCAAAATATATATAAAACAAAAAGTTTATACGCAGCTTTCTTAATCAAATTCAACACACACACATATATATATATATATTGATTCTAATAAAAAAATATATTTTATTTTTATAAAAAATAATGTTAAGGCTTGGGTCTAACTTAACTGTCAAATTAAGTTAAAAATATTACTAAATGTTGTATCTAAATTTTATCTATTCTTATCTTTCTTTATCGCAATAGTTTTTTCAATTTTTTTTGACTCAAAATTTAGCTTTAAACAAATTACGAGGCTGTATCAAAAATTAGCACAAAAAATAAATTGACCTTTTTTTTATAATTGACTCCTTTAAATATGATTTCACTGCCATTTTGAATGTATGGCTCGTAAAACATTATTTAAAAGCATGTTGCGGTACTCAAGTTTTCAACATTTGGAGTTGTAACTAGTGTTACTTTACTTTAACTCTTACTGTTTCTCTTTGCAGGCTCTTGCTTTACAAATGGCCAAATATTAATCTTTCTATCAAACCATTCATTTGTATGTTGGTCAAATCTTTGTCTCGCAACAACGGCCAGGAACATAATTTTTATAACAAAATTCATTAACTTACATTTCGATGGGATTCAGGTTGCAAATAGTAACGTGCTGATTCTTTGGTCAAATAGAACCATTTTTCATCTACATGAATAATATTGAACATATTTACAAATTTTATCATTTGTAAAAATTGTAAGTGAGAAAGAATAAACTCAATACGATGCTTCCTATTTTATCTGTTAAAAAAGATTTCACAGCTGACGTGCATACTCTCAGATCAACAGTCTTAAGTCAACAATAAAGGGTTGTTGAAATATTTAAAGGTCCTGCCAATGATCAAATCATTTTACTCTTGGTTAAAGGGATTTTATTGATTCTTCCTTTCAGTTGTAAAAAACTTTCAGTTGATGATTTTTTTTTCTTCTTATTTTCATAAAGCTGATACTTATACAAGTTAAGAACTTTTAAAAAGCTGTTACTATTTTCTTTTTTCCACAAAAAAACGATAAAATGTTATCAAATTTTTAAGTTTATAATTCATTTTTAACAAATCTAAACAAAATTTTTGAACAAAATTTTCATAAAAAAACATCCTTTTTAGAAATTAATAATGTGATGGTATTATATAATATTATCTGAATAAATTGTTTATAACATTATAGAAAACATCTATACTTTATATAAAAAATGTGTTTTATTAAAAACATTTATTTTCAATGTTTCTTTATATTATGCAAAATCGGTACAGTATTTCAAAACAGAGAGTATTGAACTTGTTTTGCGGTAATTAATATTATTGCAGTAATTTAAATTAGTTAATGTCTTTAAAAAATTAAGATAATTTTATGACGTCAAATTCACATTAGGCTTATGTGTTAAGCATTTTTTTTATTTAAAACAGGTAATTCTTTAACAATATTTCTAAAGCAAGCATCAACTATTGCATTAAATTTAAAGAATTTTGAATGAATGAAAACACCAAGAAGCAAGCATGGTTTTCAGCCAACAGTTAAAGCAAGTCAACACTTTTTAAAAGCTTTCTGCAGGCATTTCCTTTAAATAGCCCTTCACAAAATGGTTTTTGCTAAATGTTTACCATTTTTGGCAATTTAGTTGTTGTTGGCCAGATAAGACCAAGGCTCTTGAATAAGTGGTTCACTAATACAAGTTTGCAAGTTGATGCAAGGAGATTTTAAGCAATCAAAGCACATAAACAATTCTTTACGTTTAGAAGGTCCTGGAAACAATTTTTTTTAGAAAAGCTTTTGTATTTTTTTTTGGTAAATTCTTTGATATACATGATATACACTTCTTAAAGCTTTAATTAATTCTTTTTAAATATTTATAATTTTTTAAACTTAAAATTTATGGACCTAAAAAATGCATTACCTGGAACTACAGAAAGAAGTTTTTATTTTCTTTGATCTAGTCTTACAGTCCCATGAGGTGAAGGAGTCTTGTTTAAAATCACTATAGCAACTTCTCTTTCAGCTCTAATGTTGTCTTTTGTGGCAACATTCTGCTCAAGTGTTTGTTTGGTGCAACTACGAGGAACACCTCTACCAATGATAGAAAAGCATGTTTCTAAACTGCTGATTGTTCTTTTGTGTGAAATATATAGGCATTGCTATTTGGTAGAGGATTATCATTTTGTACTTTCAATGCAACAAATCAAGCAGTCACATATTAACTCTCTTATATTAGGACAACTCTTCACTGCTCCATAGTCAGGCAGTGTTTAGAGGAGTATCTTTAACTGAATCTCTTCCACTAAGAACTGTTTGACTTTTCTCACATATTTCAATTGGCACTTGAGGATCATTGAAATAAATTTATTTACCAAAAGATTTTTTATGAACGATCAAACAAAAAGTCATTCATCTCTCTGTTAGCTTTTTGTAAGCAAAAAAACATACAGATTTCCTTCATTCACCATGATTCTTTGCTTTTGCATTTTGAGAGAGTAAAGTAAGCCAAGTTAACTTAAATATTATTAAACTATTATATATTAAACAATTAAATATATTAAATTTCTTACTTTATTATAACATAAAGTTTCCCATTTAAATATTGTACTATTAAAATTTTTTAGTTTTTCATTAAGGTTTTTTAATTTTTCATTATTTACTTAAAATTAGTAATTGTACTATATGCAAACTTTCCATGAAATATAAATCTATTTCACAATACATTTAATTTGATTTAAAATTACTTTTATAATAAATTCATTTTTTAAAAAGAAATTGTAAACTCCAAATTGAAAAAATTAAACTTGAAAATAATGATTTTTTCAAAAATAACAGCAACAAAAAATAACAATTATGAAAAGAATATGCACAAAATGCAAGTATTAAAAATACAATTGATTTATAAATTAAAAAAAAACATTGAATTGTTTAAAAATATGTACTTTAAAATTTTACTAAACACAAACCTTTGTTATATTGACAACAGCAATAAGTTGCTTTAGTGAAGAAACAACTTGGTCACATTTATGAGCTTTTGAAAGTAGATGAATGCTTACCATTATCACCTTTAACATAATTAATAAATAGCTACAAACAGCAATTGTATAATTAGCGCTAATAACAAGTTAGAAATAGCATGTAACATTTATATAATTTACATAAATAATAAATACATATATATATATATATATATATATATATATATATATATATATATATATATAATATATATATATATATATATATATATATATATATATATATATATATATATATATATATATATATATATATATATAAATATTGGACTAAAATTTATAAAATGTATATAAGTATATATATCAAGGGCTATTTTAGAAAAAAGTGAAAAAATCTGCATTTTTTCTCAAAAATTACAATATTTGCTGTAAAAACCGTATAAAATAAAAAATCCTCTAACTCTAATTTGGGCAGCGCCCAATTACGGTCGATGCTGTCGAAAACGATCTAGAATAGACTCTGTGTGTGTGTATATATATGTATACACACACACACACACACACACACAAATATATATATATATATATATATATATATATATATATATATATATATATATATATATATATATATATATATATATATAAGTACTTTGATATAAGTACATATATCTATATATATAAGTATATTAAGGATAAAATGTTAGTTATGTCTAATGCTAGTTAGACAATATTGTTTAATCCAATCCTCAAAAAATTATTATATTTTTTTAGTGCACACCTTATAATTATTTTTAATTACATCTGATTACTTTGTTTGAATGGAATCAAAACATTTAAAAATTAAGGTTTGCATACTTAGGATCATGACCTTGTGCAGCAAAACATGTCTGTGCTTGCATATTATGGAGCAATATAATATCTTGCATTGCGTTCTTGCTATTACTTATTTATTTTATAAATAACCACATTACTTTTGAGTAGTCAACATGTCAGTGGAGTGACAAAGTTCTAAAAAAGAGATATTTTTAATAGGACACGTAAAACATCAAATCACCGGTTTAAAACTTTTTTCTAATGGACAAATACTGGGAGTTTTGTTCAATAATATATTTGTAAATTGAATTTTAGTATTAATGAAAGTACAAATCTTCCTATTTGTGAGTGCATTATTCACTAGGAAAAGGCGTGTTTATGGAATAAATTAGTACCTTACTGTGTTAAGAAGCTAGTTTCATTATACCAAGTATGGGAAGATTTGAAAAAAAAAGTTTGAACAATGTTGACAAGAGTTTCTTTCTCGAAGAGTGGTGCTTTTTCACAGCCCGATAAAACTTATATGCGGAAAAATTTTAAACTGCAAAGTTGGTTGTCACATTAGATAGATGTCAGTTAAGTGTGAGAGTCTCTGCATTTATAATAAAACAATCTATAGAATTCTTACAGGAATGCAAAGAGAGCGGGTTAAAGCTATAAAAGTTAATTTTTAAAACAATATCCTGGATACAGTAACTGTCCACCGGAATGAAAAACTATTTCTGGCTCTAGATTCACTTAAACCTAAAGAAGTACGCCTTCATATAGTTATTTCATATGATGATAACAAACAACTTATCGCTATGGCAAATTTGGATAGCTCATCATATAGTGAACAGTCACAAGCATTTTGAAATGTTATTATCAACCAGATCTAGGACAGAGATTATCTAACCTATCTCTAGGACAAAGCACAGATTTTCTTTTATAATACTACTGCTTCAAATACAAATCGTA
>NC_061166.1:18967164-19087164 GCF_022113875.1 Hydra vulgaris
AAAGGAAGACCTGCCCAATCCAAACCCCAGTCGCTACATGTTCTGATACCTGTAATAACAACAGCTATTATAGAATGACATCACTAAATCACGTGACATAATACTTATTATTATACCAATATAACCGCTGAAACAATTTCCTCATCCAGGCAAGATTTTTTAATTTAGAAATGATAAACTTTTAAGTTAAAATACATTTAAGACAAGATATAGAAATTTCTATAATTTCAAAATCTGCACCTATTTTAGGCTAGTTAAAGAAAATAAAATTTTTTTAAAATACATGTTCGCTGCATGTTCTATAACCTGTAGTAACAACAACCACTATGGAATGACATCACAAAAATTACATGACATAATTATTATTGACTATTTATTATTTTTATTGACTCCTTCATCCAGACAAGATTTACTAATTTAGAAATAAAAAACTTTAGAAATATAGAAATTTCTAAGATTTCAAATTCTGCACTTATTTTAGGCTAGTTCAAGAAAATAAAAAATTTTAAAAATAAAAATGACAATGGAGACCTGCCCAACCCAAACCACTGCAATTTTTTAAATTCGATAAATAATTTTGAAAATGTAACAAATCAACTCGTTTCAGTCAGAAAAAATTATCATTCAGACTTTTTAAAGTATAAAAAATCTTTCAACAAATGGTGTTGTTTCGACTTCAAGTTCCCTTTGAACAAAAGTGGTTGGAAATGTAAAAAATACAAAAAATCAAATAAAAAAAAGTAAACAATGAAACTAAAATAATCAATCCTCGTAATAACCAAACAGATGAATATAAATGGCCAGTAGGAACAACCCTAAAATGTGGAGACTCTATTTTGATGGGGATAAACAAAAAAAAAAAAAAAAAAAAAAAAAAAATGCATAAGCTTGGAAAAGTAAAAGTAAGAGTATTTAATGGTGCTACCATTGAAGACGTGCATTTTAACCTAGTTCCACTTTTGAAAAAAGAACCTTCAAAAATTATCCTGCATGTTGGAACAAATAATTGTACAAATGATTTGTCTGAAACTGATTTAGCAAAATTAAACGATCTTGTTTCCTTTATTTTAAAATCCAACCTTTCTTGTTCAATAATCTTATCTACACCAATTCGTTATTTTGATAATGCTAAAGCTCAACTAACGTCACTTAGCCGAAAAATTAAAACTAACTAAAAACAACGGTTTTGATAATGCTAAAGCTCAACTAACGTCACTTAGCAGAAAAATTAAAACTAACTAAATTTAATATTATTGATAACTCTAATTTATCTAATGAACACCTTGGGCTACGTGGTCTTCACCTAAACACGCGAGGATCAGGTAGACTAGCCATGAACTTTATTGCATATCTGAAGTCTATTTGATAGACATTCCCCTATAGATTCTTATCATTAATCTACCTTACCAAGTACTATTGAAGGAATTAATCTAAGTTCTGATTTGGATAATCTAAGGGCCAAATATCCCAAAAATATCAGTTTAGCATTGTTAAATATTAATTCAATTCGTTAAAAATTAATTCAATTCGTTATAAATTATAAACTCCAAATCAGAATTGTGACTATTTCTTCAATCACCTTAAAGGAGTGCTTGACTTTTATTTGCAATCATATCTTGATTTTATTCTAATAGGAGATTTTAATATACAACCTTCAGAAAAAAAAAGGAAGGAATTCCTTTAACTTTATCAATGTACTAATTTAATTAAACAATCGACTTGTTTTAAATTGGTCAATAACCCTTCCTGTATAGACCTTAACCTTGCTAACAGAAAGCTGAGCTTCCAAAATTCAAATACCTTTGATACGAATGTGAGTGATCATCACCATTTAATATACACCATGCTAAGATCCACTTTTTGTAAAATACCACCTAAAAAACTTATATATAGATCGTTCAAAAATTTCTTAAGTGAGATTTTTGCAAAAATACTCCGTTTCAACTTAAAATATTTTTATGATATTAGCACTTTTAAAGAAATATTCAGCAATTTGCCTAATATTCATGCCCCTCCTAAATCAAAAATTCTAAGAGGCAACAATAAACCATTTTTAAAACTAAAGACTTATGAAAAGCAATTATGCTCCGCTCTTCATTATATAAATTTTTTTGTTTGTTGATAAATCAGATTTTTCAGTTCTAATCTACAAAAAACAAAGGAATTTGGTGGTTAAGCTAAACCGAAAAAATAAGAAGTACTTTGAGCAAATCAATACACTTTTGACTTCAAATACATCTCTTGAAGCTAACTAAGCCTTTTTTTTCGGATAAATCTACAAATTCTAACGAGCGAATCATTCTGAATAAAAATGGCAACATTATCTCAGACAGTTCTTTATTGACTAATATTTTTAACAACTATTTCATAAATGTTGCATTGCCATCAAGTATGGCCGACCATATTAAATGGTCTTTTTCTTCTTGCACTTCAGACCCAGTTGAGTCAGCTATTAAAAAGTATGTTGACCATCCTAGTATAAGAAATATTAAAAATAAATTCAAAATGAATGCACATAATTTCAAGTTCCATTGTATTACATCTGATGATATTACAAAAATTGTAGGGTCTATGAATGAAAAAAAAAAAAAAAAACAATTGGTGAAATACCAACTTTTATGTTAAAATCTTACTTAATACACTTTAGGGATAGTCTTTCAGGTTGTATCAATAATAGCATCTTAAATTTCTGTCATTTCTAAAAATGGTGGATGTTTTACCGTGTCTTAAGAAAAATGACCCAACAGATAAGGCTAACTATTGCCCTATAAGTATTCTACCTGCTCTCTCCAAGGTTTTTGAAATGATCGTTTATGAACAAATTTTGTTATTTATGGAGCCAAAATTTGACAAATTTTTGTGTGGTTTTTGTAAAGGTTATAGTACTCAGCAATGGAGGTTGGAACATTGTTGGAACATTATTAATGGATCTATCTAAAGCATATGATTTAAATTTCCATGACCTACTTAGTGCTAAATTAGAGGCATATGGTTTCTCTAAAGAAAGCCTTAAATTTCTTATATTGTATATTAGTGGTCCTAAACAAAGGGTAAGATTAGGATCTTCTAGACTAAAATAGTGCCTGAAAACTAGAAGACATTAGCTGGTAATTCAAGTAATGTATTTAATTTTTAAATAAAAATATACTTCTTTTCACAAACCTGAACTTGAAGATCAAACTCCTTCAACTCTAACTTTTTTATCAGTTTACATGCATTATGAGAAAAAATATCCACTAGATCATCTTCTAACATTATTAAAGGACTTTTTTCTGCCCTAAATATAAAATGTAAAAACTGAGCTATCTAAATAAAATAATGATAAGAATACAAAAATTACTTATTAAAATGATTATTTAATTAGTAGCAAAGTTCATTTACTTCACTAAAAACAACAAAAAAAAATAAAGATAATTAATTAATAGAAAAATTATTTAAATTAATTAAATTAAATTGAACCTATAAAATATATTTTAAAATCACCTTTACAATGTAAATCAAACACTCCTAGATAATCTAATTTCATAAAAAATATTAATAACAAAGTACTGTAAAGCAAATTTAAAAGCACTTGATATAATAATCTAAAAAGAATCTTTTCACACTAAAAGTTAACAATAAAAACAGTAGAAAAGTTACATTTTTATTGTTTTTTTTTTATATTGAGGTTGTTTAAAAAATTTTATCTTAAATAAAACCCAACTTTTTAAATTTGATTTTTATTGTAATATTGTTGTAATTTGTACTAACTTTTCTGAACGAGTACTCAACTAACTTCTTACAGAGTTTTTCTTACTTACATCTATACTAAGTCCTCTACTTTAAGTCTTTGCTGATTTTTTTTTACCTATTATAGAAACCTTACCTCTAACTCCTAATATAGTTAACATCAATTCACTAAAAATAGTGTTCACTATTTTCTTAATGCTGTAAGAATAAAGTCTTTTTACACAAAAACAACAATATTAACAACAAAAAAACTATTTACCTTTTAAGTTGGACTATCTGAACAGTTTTACATAATGAAATAAACAACAATATTGATTCATTTTCAAAATCACTTTTTTTTAAATAGTTTACAACATGTTTTCCAATATTTGCCAAATAAAGATAAACAACTTGTTCACTTCGTGATGTAATCAGTGGATCGGAGAGTAACTAAAATTATAATATATTTTATGTAGAACTTGAAAACCTTTACGCAATCTTAAAATATGACAAATATGATAAACATTCAAAAAAATTTTTTGAGAAAACTTTAGAAATGAAAAGAATCTGTAAATAAGTGTAAAAAAATAGTGTACAAGCAATAAGTAAGAAAGTAGAAAAACAACTAAAAAAAGGTACTAATTTACTTTTATTGGGAACTAAGTATTAGTTTTAATACATTAATATAATAAGATAAATTATTTCAAAGAAGTTAATTTATTCCTGTGGGTATCTAATAAAATTTCAAACTTTTGTTTTGGTGGTACACATAGGCTTCTGCACAGAACAACAATCAAAACTATTTGATGTTTTTTAAATGACATTTTTAAATATTTAATTTTTCATCATAGTTTTGTATTTATTTTTATTTTTCATAGAATAATTACCCAGTACTTTACAATAATTTTTAATACCGGGCAGTTTGGAGTATTTGGTATTTTAGATATTGTGACGTATTTATTATTTTAGACAACTTTCAGGTCATTATTTTTATACCAACCCATAAGCAGTTTGCTATAATGACTTGATGATAAATCAGGAAGGAACAAATGTCTATTATAAAGTGATTCAAACGTTAATACAATTAAAAAAAAGGTAAAAGTTGTCTTTGTTTTAACACGCTTTAACATATATTTTTTACCAAAATGTGTGGACTCAGAAATATAGGGTGCTGATATTTTGGTCATACCTGCAAATAGCTTGCCAAATCAAAGCTTTCTAGGCAAAAAAGTTTTTTTTTGGCAAGCTATTTGCAGGTATGACAAAACTTGACATACCTGCAAATAGTTTGCCAAAAAAAAAAGGCTTGTCATTTTTTGTGTATTAAAATTTCTTATCTGCTTTTCTTCTATGTTTGGAATTATAGTAGACAGCAGTAAGAATTTGCTGATGATCATACTTCATTTAAGTTTCATCATCTTCAATAATTCAGAAATTTTTAGAAATACAGTTGTCACACAACTTTCTTCAGTGGGTTCTTGCATTTTTTTTAAATTTCAGAAAAGTTAGGCACTTTTTGTGATTTGAAAGCTTGAAAAAAACATGTTTTTATCAAACAATAAGAAAATTTTAATATTTTTGTACGTTTGTGTGTGAGATTTGGATTATTCATAAAATTGTTATCTAACTAATTTCATATCTTGAAAAACCTACTTTCCTCCATTACCAGATATGCATTAGATTGATTTTGTTTAGGAAAAACGTTAAACAACATGACTAATGATGTAGAAATGTATTTGCAACTTTTTTGCTACTGAATTGTAGCTAAATTCAGATTTTCCAAAAAATTTGTGTAAAATTTTTTTAAACGTTATCTTCTTTTGACATTTTTAAAACTTAAATTAAATGGAAAACTAAAATCTTTATCAGAAGCAAATTTTAAAGGCAATTTTTTTAAAAATGTGTTGAGAACAGTCAAATGCTAAATTATTATATATTACATTTGTATCATACTAGTAAAAAAGAGGTAAAATCATGGTTAAACTATGTGTCCGAGGCTACCCTCCAATTTTGAAACATGCCTTTTTTCTAACATTTTTTCTTTAATGTTTTGTAAATTATTAAGATACGAAACAATTATTTTTATGGTCCTGGTATAACTCTGATACTAGTTCTTGCATTTCACAAATACAGAAGGCAGATCTTCTGTATTTGTTTTTTATTTGAAGAAAAAGTGTTGGTCCTTGAGATATCTCTGATATCAGTTCTTGCATTTCAGTAAATATTAGATCGATTGTAGACAGATCTTCCGTATTTATTTTTTATTTTAAGTTTTATTTTGTTTGTATTTATTTTTAATTTTAAGAAAAAAACTTTTTTTAAATTTTATTTTACTTATATTTATTTTTTAATTTAAGAAAAAAACTTTTTTTAAATTAGTTTTCACTAAATAAATCAAAGTTTAAATCAAATAAATAGTTAAAATCAAAGTTATGTAAAGTTTTTAACTTTTTATTTTTCAAAATAAATTGCTAAAAACAAAAACTGTTTTTCTGACTACTTTCTGAGTAAATGGGATCTCGATAAAACTAAGAATTTAACCTTGTGAGAAAAAAAAATTATTAACAAATTTTGCTTACTGTAGCCATCAGTTGAAAAAGATTTTCAAGAATGACAAACATTTTGAAATTGAGAGCATCAAGAGATGAGCAAATCTGTAAAAAATAACATATACATACACTAAGATATTTACATATGTATATATATATATATATATATATATATATATATATATATATATATATATATATATATATATATATATATATATATATATATATATATATATATATATATGTATATATATATAGGCTTGGGCAGGAATGACGTGCGATCGAGCGCTATTACTGACCAAGCAAATAATTTTACTTTTTGACAACTTGACCACGATTGTTTATATGTTTTGATGATTAAAACATTTCAGAAATGTAAAAATGCTAAGCTTAAACGTAAACTAGAAAAAAAAAAAAAAAAAAAAAAAAAAAAAAATTAACAAAAAAAAAATCTCAACGAAAAAAGAAAGAAAAAAAAAATCCTTACAAAAAAGAAATTATATAAGCACTTATAATAAAAATATATAATATATAATATAATAATATATAAAAATATATAATATATAATAATATATAAATATATAATTATAAATAAAAATTAAAAAATTCAACTCTAAGCAAAACTTTTTGTTACGTTTTTAGTTACGTTTGAAATAAATGTTATTAAAACTTACCTTGTTAAACATTTTATCAATGTTATAACAAAATAAAATAGAAACAAAGTATCAAGATATATTAGAAAATGTATTGAGTGAGTATATTGCTTTTGAGAATTTCAAAAAAAAAAAAAAAGAAAAAAAAAACAATATTAAACATAGAAACAACTTTAAATCCAGAGACAATATTAAACCCAGAAACAACAAGAGGATTGTTTCAAAATGTCTTTATGAATTTTCCTTTAATGTGTACTATATGATAGAATAAAATTTTCAAAACTTTTTGAAATACTTTTATTTTTAAGGGCTTTTATTGCTCAAGCGCTCAAGACTCTTAAACAATTAACAAGTTATATATATATATATATATATATATATATATATATATATATATATATATATATATATATATATATATATATATATATATATATATATATATATATATATATTTAAATTAGTTTTTAATATTGCAACCATGAAATGCAAAATTGAAAACAAAAAATATTTCTAAAAATTATTAAATACAGTGTAGTGAGTTTTTTATGCCACTAAAGAGACAAACTTGGTAACAACCAAAGAAAAAAACAAAAGATTAGCTAATCATCTGCATCAGAAAAAGTAATCAATTTGTTTCTTAAATTTGTTCTCAAATGTATTCGTTTGAAATAAATTTGTTTCTTATTTATAAGTTTTTACCTTTATTGAATGTGAAACTTTTTATATAATATTGACTTTTGACAAAGAAATTTATGGATTGGAACGTTTCACAATTTTCCAGATTATTAAGGATGTGAACTTTATGTTAAGTTTTGTGAATTTTTTTAGTTTTTAGTGTTTGCCTTAGTACAATTATGAGTTGTTCCCATACTTAAGATAGCTGTAAATAAAAGAAAAGTATATGCTTTTTAAACAGTTATGGTATAAAAACTTTTATATGATAAGCCAATATTTTTTGATGTTTTGTTTTCTATTATACTCATGTGTTGGGAAGTTTTAATGTAATACATTTTTTTTTTGAGTCTATGAAAAAGAGTTTATTTGGTTTTTCTTATATATAAGGATAATTTATTCGACTTAAACCATTTAGTTAAATTTGAAAATTCCTTATCGACTGAATCAAATAAGAAGTTGATGTTACTATGAGAATAAAACAAGTTTGTGTCATCAGAGAACAAAATTGAATGTAAAATATTAGAAGACTTATGTAAGTCGTTTATATAAATAACAAAGAGTGGTCCAAGTATTGATCTTTGAGGAACACCCTGTGTGAACATAATATATTTTAATTTTCCTTTGTTATACGATATATATTGTTTTCTATGTAAAGTATTTTTTAAAACAAGCAATGTTTGAGTTTTTTATGCCATAAAGTTTTAGTTTAGCTAGAAGAATGCTATGATCAACTGTGTCAAACACTTTGCTGAGATCTATAAAAAATCTTAACGTATTTTTTTTTTCATCAAATGTTTCAAGTATGTCATGAATAAAGTTAACAATGGCATGGTCAGTAGAGTGTCTTGAATTAAACTCAAATTGTTTGTTGTAAAGAATATTATTTCTATTTAGAAAGAAATAAATTCTATTGTACATAATTCTTTATAGTATTTTTAAGAATTAAGAAAGTATATATATATAAATATACATATATATATATATATATATATATATATATATATATATATATATATATATATATATACACACACACATATATATACATATATGTGTGTGTGACATTGTGACATGTCACACATGTGTGACATATAACATAAAAAAATTCTTACGGTTTTAATAATGTCAGCATTTGAAGTATTGTCTTTATTAGAAAACTTAATAACTGCATGAAATAATGTATCAAAAAATAAAACTTCATTCTCCCAACTTTCATGCTAAAAAAAAAAAAAAAATAAGTTAAACTATTTATAAATAAACTCTGAATAATTTTAATTGTTTAAAAATTTGAATTGAATAGTTTATATACTCACAAATAATTGATTTTTTAAATTTTAAAGGCAATCATCTCTCTGTGTATGTATTATATCTGTGTGTGTGTGAACATTATATATATATATATATATATATATATATATATATATATATATATATATATATATATATATATATATATATATATATATATATATATATATATATATATATATATTTATACATATATATATATATATATATATATATATATATATATATATATATATATATATATATGTATAAATATATATATATATATACATATATATATATATATATATATATATATATATATATATATATATATATATATATATATATATATATATATATATATATATATATATATATATATATATATATATATATATATATATATATATATATATATATATATATATGTATATATATATAAAATATTTTTCAAAAGGGAGGATTTAATATAACTATTATTTGAGCTCACTTATTTTTATAGTTTTTAAGAAGAAACTTATTTTCATTTTATTAAATGCAGGCACAAAAAAAAGTTTCTCCTAAAAAACTATAAAAATAAGTGAGCTCAAATAATAGTTATATCAAATCCCCCTTTTGAAAAATATATTTTTTAAAAAAGCATAAGTAATCATTACTAAAGGAAGTCTTTTTATAATAGTGTCAGCTAATTCCACAAATGTGTGAAAATTAACACAAAATAGAAAATTTGTTGGGAAAAGCACCGATACCTACTGTGTCTCATAAACGCATTGTAAAAATGTTTCTTGATTACAATCAAAAGTATAGAAATATTATGAAGTCTGTTAACAAAACGAAACATACAGAGAAATTGAAGTCGAAAATAATAACATTTCAAAAGCATGCAGAAAATACTTTATTTGATGTTGCAGCATGCAAATGCCTTGATTTTACTAAATGCATCTGTAAAAAAGCAAAGAAGGTGCCAGAGAAAGAACATGAGTTTCTTAGCGATCAGAGATTTATGAGGATTATGTATATGGAAGGATTCAATATTCAAGCAACTTTAAGATAATGGCGAAAAGAAGCAAGAAAAAACAGAGTAAATACCCCCTTGCCATCTAACCCATCAAAACAGCCTTGTGCTATTACAGGTATTGAAGCTCAATCAACATTATCAAGCCGCATTCATAATTTAAGTTTCTATTCTATATCTCAAGATTCTGACTCTGATGACACTGTGATTTGGGTTACTGACTCAGAATCAGATGTTGATTATTTAGACACAGCTGAATCCACAAACAAAAAAGAAACAGAAAAGATAAAACTGAACAAATTAGATCACCGTTACTATCCTTAGTACAAGCCAGTGATAGAGTTGGTGTTTCAAGCAGAGGTGCTGTGCTGGAAGACATAAATATAATTTCAAAAGGAGACCAATCTAAAGTAATTGATAAAAATAAGATTCAAAGAGAACGAAAGAATAACAGACTTAAAATGCAACATTTAGATCATGAAAATATTCAAATGTTAGAAGGTTTATATTTTGATGGAAGAAAAGATACAACATTTGTTACTGATACAAACAATGGAATAAATATACGAAAAACTATCAAAGAAGAACATGTAGTTTTAGTACAAGAACCATGGTCAAAGTATCTAGGGCATGTAGAGACTGCATCAGGACATGGATACAGCATTAAGACAAGTATAAAAACATTTTAACTCAAACAACATTGATACATCCAAATTAGTTGCCATGGGTTAAATTAAATTGTGTGATACCTTGCCAATTGTCACCTACATTCCTGTCAGTATCACATTGCCAAAAATAGACAAAAAATCTCTTAGTTCTGATCAAAAATACTTACTTGGTATTTGCAAAGCTATATCTACAGATTATTGTCCAAACGCTTTGGCTAACCGAAATCCTGGAAAACTTAACCATGCCAGGTGGGTGACCACTGCAAACAGAATATTGAGGTATTATGTTGGATGTAGCGAACCATCACACAAACTGAGAGAAATAGTTGAGTTTGTTATTAGAGTTTACTGCCAAATGTGGTTCAATATAAGATATGATCCCTCATGCACGGAAGGTAGACATTTATGGCTAACCATCAATTTATCCAGGTATGCCAGTAGTGAAATAAAAAGTATCATCGATCCAGTTATACAAAGGATTGCTTTTTTTGCACATCCAGAAAATATGCTTCTGGATATGATATCGGATACTCGTCCAAATGTGAGAAAATTTGCATTAAAAGAAATAATAAAAGCAAGACCAATCAAAACAAACAAAGTTCGAAAGTTCTCTAAACCAGAAATCAATTTTGAAGCAACAGACTATATAGACCTTATTGATTGGATTAAATGTGAACTAAGTGAACCTCCAATTACCACTCACATTTCAGATGAAAATCTCATTCCATGCCATACTCAAGGAGTAGAGAGATGCATCAAACTTGTAACCGAAGCAACATAAAAAGACAGTTTGAGACAGAGACAAATGAATCAGATAGTTGAACATTATTACAGCTCAACTTTAAGCATTTTTCAAAAACATTTTCCACTCTATTAAAACTTTAATTGTACATTATGGACTGCTAAGCTTGTTTTCCAAAAACTAAAGAAACAGTGTTTTTTTGTCAAAACTCAGCGCACTAGCGTCAACTGAAGACATTAAAATATTTTCTTAAAAATTGTAACCATTTCTAACTTAGTCATTGTTTAATGTTTAAACTCTATTACAACTCTAGTATATGCATAGAATTTTTTATTTTTATTTTGTAAAAAGGATCAGAAAACATGTTTTTCTACGAAAAATAAAACCCTAGCGCGAAATTATTTTGTATTTTTTTTATGAAGACATAAAAAAAATACAAAATAATTTGGCACAATTACTTTTTATATCATTATGCAACTTTTCCGCTCTATTACAATTTCAAATTCAAAAAAAGTTGTTTTTCGATACACCCTAATATATATATATATATATATATATATATATATATATATATATATATATATATATATATATATATATATATATATATATATATATATATATATATATATATATATATATATAGTTAGTTAGTGGTAAACTAATTAACTAACTATATATATATATATATATATATATATATATATATAAATATATATATATATATATATATATATATATATATATATATATATATATATATATATATAGTTAGTTAGTTAGTATGCGTTGTAACGTTCAGCTATAGCAGCCCAATACTTTTTTTTTTTATTTTTTATTTTTAAATTAATATTTTCTTATTTTTCTTAAGCCATTCGTCTAAACTTGCTTTAAAACTATTCAAATTCTCGGAAACTACAACTTTTTCCGGAAGTTTGTTCCAAATTTGGCAAACTCTGTTTGTAAAGAAATGGATTCTGGAGGTAACCAATGCATGAAAGTCATTTATTTCGCGAGGAGTAAAACACTGCATTCTAATTTAATGTAAAACACTGCATTCTAATCTAATGGAAGAACATGGGCCATCTAATTTAATGCTTGACTTATAGACTAGTTTGACATTAAGATTGACAAACTCTAGATTATTTAATATCTTATATAAATGAATAAGGTCTCCTCGTTTTCTTCTGAGATTTAAATTAATTAAATCCATTTTAACTTTCCGTTTCTCATAACTTAGCATTCAGTTTGAGTATAGTATTTTTGTGGTCCTACGTTGAACTCTTTCAAGCATTGAGATTTCGGCCACATTCAGAGGACTACACGTTGGAGCCGCAAATTCAAGATGAGGTCGCACATAAGTAGTATACAAAATTTTCCACATATAACAATCTCTACTTTCAAAGGCATTTTTCAATAACCCTAGTATTTTTGAAGCTTTGTTAACACATACTTGCATTTGATGCTTCCACCTCATATCCGGTTGTACAAAGACACCAAGATCTCTTTCTAATACACTGTTTGAGAGGTCATAAATCATTCCATTTATATTAATTGTGTATGTTTTATCAATACCTCGAAAAACTTTCTGATTGCCGAATCTCATCACCTTACATTTTTTGCAGTTTAGTTCCATACCCCAATTGTTGCACCATTTCACAATGTCGTCAAGGTCAGTTTGTATTTCCGCTTGTTTATCAATGGAATCTTCTATGGCTATTATTTTGCTATCATCAGCATACATTTTAAATGTGTTTAGCACAACTTCTGGGAGATCATTTATGAATAGCAGAAACAACATTGGACCCAAAACTAGGTTTCCTATTTGCAAGAAAACTTTCAATCCAGTTATATATTTTACCAGTTATACCATACGCTTTAATCTTTGTCAATAGTCTTTTGTGTTCTACTTTATCGAAAGCCTTTGCGAAGTCAAGATATATGATGCTTAACGGTTTACCTTTTCAAATGTAATTGTGTCAATTGTCTCAAGATTTGTTGTGCGTGATTTTTTTGGAACAAAACCAGTTTGCTCCTCAGATATAAGTCTATTTGAAACTAAATGTTGCAGAATTGTGTCCCGAATGAACTTTTCGAACATTTTACAAATCACAGATGTTAGGTATACTGGTCTGTAGTTTTCAGGTTCAAGTTTTGATCCCCCTTTGTAAATTGGTGATATATTTGCAACAGACCAGTGGTAAGGGACACATCCAGTGTCAAAGCCTAATTTGAAAATATGAACAATTGGGTCCACAAAACCTTCTGCAGCATGCTTTAAAACAAACGGACTAATTTCATCAAAACCCATCGCTTTTGACTAATCTATACTTCTAACATTTTGAGAATTATTCATAGATAATCATATTAGATAATTTACTGCAATCACACTGGTTTTCGCATCTTTGCAAGAATTCGGGTATTGGTTGGTCATTATCATTAACAAAGACTGACTGAAATTGCCTATTTAATATATCTGAAATGTCTGATATCTCAGTTGTAACTTGATCTTTTTTGTTCTTGATTGCTCTAATTTGCGCTTTAATGTTTTGTTTTCTATTTACGTATAAGAATAAAAGTTATGGTGCATACTTTGCTCTCTTTACTAAATCCATTTTGTAATCTCAAGTTGATCTTTTGATTTGCTTTTTAACATTAGCACACATTTTGTTAAAAGCCTTTCGAGATTCTTGACTTTACAATGCAAATTTGAATCCAACCAGAGTTGACTATTCTTTTTTTTATTATTCAAAATAGGAATAAACAATCGACAAGATTCATTATATGTATGCAAAAATAACTCATAACATTTACAGGCTGATTTGCTGATTTGTTATAAAAATGCTCAACGCAGTTGACTTGTTTCAAGTATTTATTCATTTGAAAAAAATTACCTTTTTTAAAGCAAAACTTATCTTTTGTGAGTACTGTATTGTTACTAAGACTAGTAAAATATTGCCAAGTGATGGAGTAATGATATTTTCCCTTTTCATAGTGGCCTAACTGTGGACCACATTGAAGAAAATCAATGCAATTTGGATTGCAAACTAAAACAAGATCAAGGATGTTAACTGCTGAAACAGAGTCATTTTGTTTGAATGTCGGAAAATTTACTATTTGGTATAGAGAACAATCATTTAAAACTTTAATAAATTCCAAGTTTCTGCAATTGCAATAACATCAATTTAGATTTATAAGATTGGCTGATATGATCCTCTCCGGGCCTGCTTGGCAACGCTCTCTTTGACAAATGGGTGACCCTTGCGGTTGCCAATGTCTTTTGCTGTAGTGACGTCAAAATCACAGTAAATTTCCGCTTCTAATGACAAATTGAAAGGGCTGGTCTAGGTTATTATTGCGTTGCAAGTCCTTCTTCGCCTCCTTTCTTTCTTTATTTAATAGTGCAAATTCAGCCTGCTCATCAGGAGTGCGGTCAGGCTGTATATATACTTTTTTGTAGGCCTCAATAGTTGACAGTTCCCTTGCTGCAGCCAGCATCTTGTTTTGTGCTACTTCATTCTCAAATTCGACAACTAACGGTTCAGATGCATTGTTTACCAAGGGAACTTTAGATTTTAATCTGAATGTTGATTTTATTATTATTCGTCTGTTCAGCAAACGTATTAATTCGTTGATCATGTTCTCGTCATCTGTCTTGCAATCCTCAATTATAGTTTATTGTGAGTTAGGCAAACCAACAATTACAATATTTTTAGACTTTTTCCTGGGTAATATTTCATGACTTTTTGACACTTTGATACTAGCATTATACAGCTCAGAACCTGGTTTAGCTAGTTGCTTAGCAATTTGGCTGTAACAAACAGCAGGTGAACTAGAAGGTGGTAAATTTGCATTGTTTTCTTCTAGTCTTTTTACTTTCTCACTAAGTTCAGCTATTTCTGCACCTTTTTCCTTTAATTTCACTTAAAATAGTTTAGTTTGATGATTTAGTTTCACTTGAAAGTCATCCTTTAGAACTTCAAATGCTTTGTTAATCATCAAAGCTATACAATTCTTTTGTTGGTCAGTGAGTTTAGTCATATCTCAATCCTCGATTTCCACCAATGAAATGAAAGAGAAACAACCACTACAAACAACAGTGGATTACTTCTTTGATGTTGAGTTGGTCTTTATAGGAGGGCTACCACTCTGAATACCAGTGGATTACCTCCCGTTCAGAATTATTAGAATATTTTATATCTTATTACACAGGGACTAAAAAGTTTCAGTATGTGTTTTTTTCCATGTATATATATATATATATATATATATATATATATATATATATATATATATATATATATATATATATATATATATATATATATATATATATATATATATATATATATATATATATATATATATATATATATATATATATATATATATATATATATATATATATATATATATATAATAGGATGGTTCATCAAAACTTCTTGAAACATCATTAAAAAGATGTCTTATTAGACCTTTTTCTTTCTTTTATTTGAAAAATTACAAATGGCCATAATATAACTAAAAACTTTTAGGTAATATTAGGGCCTCTATTATGCCAAAAATATTGTAAAAAATATTCATTTTTATGAAAAAACTAGATTTTAGATTTTATTTTAAACTTTTTTTTTTTAATTTATAAAATGTCAACTGTGTTGAAACAATTAAAAGATTGTTATTTTTTACTTAGTTTTCTTTAACTAATTAATTATTTTTTGAAATTCTTATTTCATTTTCCGTTTTTTGAGTAGCTATATAATATAATATTAGAAATCATTTTTGGTAAATTTAGGGCCTCTGTAACTTTTTCATTTAAAGTTGGAAAAGAAATAGATAGTTCATTCTATAAAAAATACAATTTCCTAAATATATAAAGAAACAACTTTCTGCATAAGACAAAGCTTCATAACTTATTACACCAGTATCACACACACACACACACACACACACACACACACACACACACACACACACACACACACACACACACACAATTAAAATCAATAACTTCATTTTACCTTGAAATTCATAAAAAAATACCTTTTCCAACGACAATGAAAACTTTAAACCATGTTCTAAAATTTCATGAAAAGCAACTGTACTTTTATTATAGGAAAGAACCAATATATTTCCAACAATAGTCTGCAAGCAATCTAAACAGGCTATATTTGTCTAAAAAAATTAAAATTTACTTTAAACTGAAATTTAATTTTATAAAATTTTCTTTTTACTATATTTTAATCATTCAGACGTTTGGAAACTAGCAATACCAAAAGAGAATGGATAATCTAGATGTTTAACTTTACAAGATTTAAGTAATATGGTAGTGACACATTTGTCTCTTGCCTCATGAGCAAGATGTATAGAGTTTAAATAATACAATGCACTGGTATTAGTGTAATTAAATATATATTTGTATATATATAATAGCAAAACAAAAATGTGTAAAATGTTCACCTCTGCATAAAATCAACATTAGAATTTACATTCTTATAAAAAATAACAACTCACCTTAGTATTTGATTGTTTAAGAATGTGCAAAACTAAACACGATAATATAAGCAGATTTGATTCTGTAAAATAGTTCAATGGCAAACAGTTTAATCTCTAAATAATATTAATTATAATTAGTATTTTAACTTTTAATTTATTTAAAAACCAACAAATAAAAATAGAATTATTAAAAAAATATATATATTTTTTTATCTAATTTTATGATTTTCAATTTTATTCTGTTGTATTCAATTTTATTCTGTTGCATGTTGTATTACTGTATGTAATTATTAGCAATTATAAAATTGGTGAATAATATATATATTTTTTTAATACTCTATTACTATTTTTTAACCTCTCAAAATGTTATTTAGAACTGTCAAGTTATAGAAGAGAATAAAAAAAAAAAAGAAAAAAAAAAGAAAAGAAGCAGCAGCCTAAATATTCCCAATGATATTGATTCCACTAGAAAAATGTATACAAGTGAAAAATATATTTAAAAACTAAAAGAACTTACTTGAATCAACAAATATACATCAATTTTGGGATAACTATTTTCACTTAAATTTAATTCACTGACAAACTTGACAGCTATATTTTGATTAAATGATTCTATTATAGAATTTATCAAAGAGCTTTGAAATTCATTGTTATTATAGTGTTCTAATACTTGCAAAGATAAACAGTTGTTGTTGTTGCTAAAATTTAATCAATTAAAACAACTATAAATGTTCAAATTAACAATAATTAATAAACTACTTATATAAAAATAAAATTAAAATAAATTCAACTGAACTTATATATTTTAATTCATGTCAATGTTCAGTATTAGGAAAATATAAACAACAAATAATAGAATTTACCTTAAATGAACAAGCCATGATGCATATGTATATCTATTAATGATAGCTTTTGCATTCATTTTCAAAAAAACTGAAAAATTATCTTCTAATATTCTGAATAAATAAATTGAAAGGTTCTCCTCGGTTATTTTGAGCACCTAAAAAAACAAAAAGGTTCTCCTTAGTTATTCTGAGTACATAAAATAAACAAAAATTGAGAGGTTCTCCTCAGTTATTTTGAGCACCTAAAATGAAGAAAATTTTTTTTTTCATGCATGAATAATGCTATTATCAACAAAGAGTTATTAAATTCAGAGCTTACTCTCATAAAAGAATTTAAAACTTACATTATATTTTGAAGAGAGCCCATAGGAGTCTAAACACATCTTATCTGTAAAATACTGATTAAACAAGTCGATCAGCTGATCTGTACTACCACTATTTTGAAGCGTAAAAACCAGTAAACAAGCCTGTAAAACAAATTAATTTAAAGTTGAATCTAAGTTTTAAATTTTAAACATTATAAGTTGTTAAAAAATGAAGATAACAATTTACAACTATGTTAAATATACATTAAAAAATTAAAAGTTAAAAGCTTATTTTAAAATAATTTTCAACAAAAAATTTACTTAATTAAAGCTACAACATTTATTATGGATATCATTAAGGATGTTAAAACCAAGGAATGGTGGAAAGCTACAACATTTATTATGGATATCATTAAGGAGGTTAAAACCAAGAAATGGTGGAAAGCTACAACATTTATTATGGATATCATTAAGGATGTTAAAACCAAGGAATGGTGGAAAGCTACAACATTTATTATGGATATCATTAAGGAGGTTAAAACCAAGAAATGGTGGAAAGCTACAACATTTATTATGGATATCATTAAGGATGTTAAAACCAAGAAATGGTGGAAAGGTCAGCAGATCTTAGTTGAGTTTTTTTAAGTTTTTCTTTCATTGTACTATGATAATTACTTACTTTATTAATTTTATATTAAAAATACTAAAGTATAAAATATGTAAATTAATGTAAATAAAAATTCTAACCTATTTTGTAATATATTAAAAGCTGATATTTAATTTGACTTATAAAAGCTAAAAAAACTTATAAGTCAAATTATCATAAAAATTCATCTAAAATATTTACAGAACCTTAATGTATTTTTGAATTGGTGAATCGTTATCTTTTATAACATCAAGTGTCAAATCTGTTTCCATAGAGTAAAGTGAATACTGTTGCAAAAGAAGTTGAACACCAACAACACTATATTTCACCAATAGTAAAGTGTTACAAACTTTTATCTAAAAAAAATTAAAATTAAAAATATTAGATCAAAAATAACAAAACAAAAAAGAAAAAAAACGAAAAGAAAAAAGTTTTAATTGTATTTTTGTAAGTGTAGTAATAAAATGACTAATTTGTATGATTTTTTGTATCAACTTATAATGATGTATATACATGTGTATGTATGTATGTATGTATGTATGTATGTATGTATGTATGTATGTATGTATGTATGTATGTATGTATGTATGTATGTATGTTTGTTTTTATGTATGTATGTTTGTATGTATGTATGTATGTTTGTATGTATGTATGTATGTATGTATGTATGTATGTATGTATGTATGTATGTATGTATGTATGTATGTATGTATGTATGTATGTATGTATGTATGTATGTATTTATGTATGTATGTATGTATGTATGTATATATATATATATGTGTATATATATATATATATATATATATATATATATATATATATATATATATATATATATATATATATATATATATATATATATATACATTTCACAGTTTGCCAATTTTGGCCCTAACCCCAAATTGAGGACCAAAAAAATGACAATATGTTCAGTAAGAGACACTTGCAGTTCATTTGGCATTAAAATTAAAATCTGATTACACTGTCTAAGAGAGACAATTGAGTTTTAAGATGGTCTTTGAAACATTTTTAACATAAAAATATGCCAGTTGAATAAAATGATGGTAAATACCCGTCTATGTTTCATTAAATGATATTGTGATTTTTCATATATTTTATATGCTCTTGTTAAAATAGAATCATTTTGGGGTTTTCGTTCAAAATGTTTTGTAACTATTTGAGAACCAATTAGAAATAAAAATAAATACCAATTAGAAAGCAAAATTTTACACGTCATTTTTAGAACTGACAGTTTCTGTCAAAATTAAACAAATAGCATCACAACTTTTAAATCTGTATACAAACATAAAGTATCAAAAGGGCTGTCAAAAAAATCTCCACAACCAAGGTGACCACAGTCAATTCCAGCTCTACAACTCACATTTAGGAACTAGCAAATTGCAGGCAAAGAAGTACTTGATGTGATTCACAAAACTCTCATCTGAGCAGAGGATGTTTCCAAAGCTATCTAGAAACATATGATGGAAACCCACCATCTGCTTGGGGTGGTGAATCATCTTTAAAAAGGGTTGTAACCACATTAAAAGTAGCCTCCTCGACTGTAGTGGCCTTCATGGCCTTGAATATTTTTTAAGTAAAACTTGTTTTTGTAAAGTGTGTCTTGTTTCAAACAATTTAAAGCCTGTTTTGTTGTAAGAAAATTTGTCAAGGAAGAATTTTTCATGTAATTTTTGAATAATTTATGATTAGAAGGAAAAAATTAGAAGGAACATTGACGCTTTTATTACTCTCATTACTAATTTTTATTGTCTACAACAAACCTGTTACTTAAAAAAGAAATAAATAAAGCAGGCAACACAAGTTTTCATTTTTTTATATCCTTATAAAAAAAAATAATAATTAGAGGCACAAAAATTATCGACGACATAAAAAAAATACGGAAACATAACGTAGGCTGAAAGAAAAATGAACATTTTTTTCAAAAACAATAAAAACCATTCTTCTAGTTTCCTCACTTTAAAGCACCATAAATGATCTCACATATGGCTTGTTTTTTACGGACTAACTAAATGGCAGGCGTTTTTTTCAGAGGTGCCTGAAAAAAATGCCATAAAATTAGTTTATTTTTATTTGATTTATCATTAAAACAAAAAAAAGTGCAATATGACTTGACAGGGAATCTAACTACAGTCTCCATTGTCATTGTCCAGAACAATAACCTATCGGTCAAGCGAACATTTAAAAGTTATAATTTAATTTGTATATATATTTGAAGATTTTTTTTAAACTGGGATCCTGTGCCGCAAACAAAAGGTTTTGGGGTCGTATAAATTATCTAAGGTACCTACTCCACCTTTTTTTTTCTTCATTAAACTTTATTATTAAAAAATGTTGGGGGGAGGGGAGGGGAACCAGGCTAATTGAAAAATGTATATAGTTTTTAAGGAGCGGGGAAGGGGTGGAAATTAAAAATACGGATGGCAACAGGGTAGAGGGGGAGGTCAAATTTCAAAATATTTGGTGTTTGTACTTTATGGACAACCCCTAATGGAGATGTAATAAGTAAAAAACAATAGATGAACATTTATAAGTGTAAACGTCAGTACTACTGACTGTAAATAAGTTGATTTTGCAGATTGTATATTTATGAATTAAGTATGAATAATATGAAAAAACTTTAAAATTTTTCTTACAATAAAGTCTTTTTGCTTAAACTATTTTGTTTTGAATTCTATAAAAAATAAATAAAAAATAACTCCCTATAATATATTTGACATAACTCTATATAATATATTTGACATAACTCCCTATAATATATTTGAGATAACTAGCTCTCTATAAATCATTTTAAATCATAAGAAACTTTTTTGCTTTGCAAATAAATATAATCTTAATGAAAGGGTTCAAAGTTTATTGTATCCTTAAATTTTGAAAAACACTGAAAGAGATGTTACACAATTGTCATCTATGTTAAAGATACTTATTTTATCTGTTTACATAATCAATTAAGTAAATCTTAATTATAATCGCAGTAAAAAGAATTTTCTTTCTTAAAGATGTTAAATTTAAACTTATTCTTTTGTAATAAACAGGGTGAAAGTTTGAAAAAACTAAGTATGCAGAAGAGTGTGCATGTTAATTTTCTTTGTTCTAAAAGCAATTTATTAAATAAACTTTTTTTTCTACTGTTTACTAAAAATATTGAAGTAAATAGAAAATACGTATAGAAATGGATGGTGTTGAATAGATTTATTAAGACCAGTATTTAGAAATGGATGGTGTTGAATAGATTTATTAAGACCAGTATTTAGAAATGGATGGTGTTGAATAGATTTATTAAGACCAGTATTTAGAAATGGATGGTGTTGAATAGATTTATTAAGACCAGTATTTAGAAATGGATGGTGTTGAATAGATTTATTAAGACCAGTATTTAGAAATGGATGGTGTTGAATAGATTTATTAAGACCAGTATTTAGAAATGGATGGTGTTGAATAGATTTATTAAGACCAGTATTTAGAAATGGATGGTGTTGAATAGATTTATTAAGACCAGTATTTAGAAATGGATGGTGTTGAATAGATTTATTAAGACCAGTATTTAGAAATGGATGGTGTTGAATAGATTTATTAAGACCAGTATTTAGAAATGGATGGTGTTGAATAGATTTATTAAGACCAGTATTTAGAAATGGATGGTGTTGAATAGATTTATTAAGACCAGTATTTAGAAATGGATGGTGTTGAATAGATTTATTAAGACCAGTATTTAGAAATGGATGGTGTTGAATAGATTTATTAAGACCAGTATTTAGAAATGGATGGTGTTAAATAGATTTATTAAGACCAGTATTTAGAAATGGATGGTGTTGAATAGATTTATTAAGACCAGTATTTAGAAATGGATGGTGTTGAATAGATTTATTAAGACCAGTATTTAGAAATGGATGGTGTTGAATAGATTTATTAAGACCAGTATTTAGAAATGGATGGTGTTGAATAGATTTATTAAGACCAGTATTTAGAAATGGATGGTGTTGAATAGATTTATTAAGACCAGTATTTAGAAATGGATGGTGTTGAATAGATTTATTAAGACCAGTATTTAGAAATGGATGGTGTTGAATAGATTTATTAAGACCAGTATTTAGAAATGGATGGTGTTGAATAGATTTATTAAGACCAGTATTTAGAAATGGATGGTGTTGAATAGATTTATTAAGACCAGTATTTAGAAATGGATGGTGTTGAATAGATTTATTAAGACCAGTATTTAGAAATGGATGGTGTTGAATAGATTTATTAAGACCAGTATTTAGAAATGGATGGTGTTGAATAGATTTATTAAGACCAGTATTTAGAAATGGATGGTGTTGAATAGATTTATTAAGACCAGTATTTAGAAATGGATGGTGTTAAATAGATTTATTAAGACCAGTATTTAGAAATGGATGGTGTTGAATAGATTTATTAAGACCAGTATTTAGAAATGGATGGTGTTGAATAGATTTATTAAGACCAGTATTTAGAAATGGATGGTGTTGAATAGATTTATTAAGACCAGTATTTAGAAATGGATGGTGTTGAATAGATTTATTAAGACCAGTATTTAGAAATGGATGGTGTTGAATAGATTTATTAAGACCAGTATTTAGAAATGGATGGTGTTGAATAGATTTATTAAGACCAGTATTTAGAAATGGATGGTGTTGAATAGATTTATTAAGATCAGTATTTAGAAATGGATGGTGTTGAATAGATTTATTAAGACCAGTATTTAGAAATGGATGGTGTTGAATAGATTTATTAAGACCAGTATTTAGAAATGGATGGTGTTGAATAGATTTATTAAGACCAGTATTTAGAAATGGATGGTGTTGAATAGATTTATTAAGACCAGTATTTAGAAATGGATGGTGTTGAATAGATTTATTAAGACCAGTATTTAGAAATGGATGGTGTTGAATAGATTTATTAAGACCAGTATTTAGAAATGGATGGTGTTGAATAGATTTATTAAGACCAGTATTTAGAAATGGATGGTGTTGAATAGATTTATTAAGACCAGTATTTAGAAATGGATGGTGTTGAATAGATTTATTAAGACCAGTATTTAGAAATGGATGGTGTTGAATAGATTTATTAAGACCAGTATTTAGAAATGGATGGTGTTGAATAGATTTATTAAGACCAGTATTTTTAGAAATGGATGGTGTTGAATAGATTTATTAAGACCAGTATTTTTAGAAATGGATGGTGTTGAATAGATTTATTAAGACCAGTATTTTTAGAAATGGATGGTGTTGAATAGATTTATTAAGACCAGTATTTTTAGAAATGGATGGTGTTGAATAGATTTATTAAGACCAGTATTTTTAGAAATGGATGGTGTTGAATAGATTTATTAAGACCAGTATTTTTAGAAATGGATGGTGTTGAATAGATTTATTAAGACCAGTATTTTTAGAAATTTTTGTATTTTTTATGTATTTATTTTTTTTTTCATTTTTGGGATCTGATCAAAAAAATCAGAGTATTTGTTTGCTTTAAATTTTAATAAAATTTATTTAATATTTAATAAAAAAATTATTTAATATAGAAAATTTTAAATTATTTAATAAAAATTAATCAAAAACTAATTAATTAATCATGTAATTTGAAAATTATTCATTAAGCAAATAAATTAAAATATCAATTGTTTATGTAAAAAAACTAACCTGCAATTTTTTGTTTTTTATTTGCATAGCTTGCAATCTTATGGCTTCATTATTTAGTGAGTGTAAAATTTCTGTAAATGTTTTTAAAGCAGGTTTCATATAACCATTCACTGGAACTACCGTTGCATTGATAATAACCAGATAGCATAATAAAAAAGCTTCAATTTCCAAATTAAAATACTCTGAAAAATGAAATTGATTTTAATTTAACTAATACAAACAAAATATAAAATAATAGAATAATAATAACATATCAACACATATATCATGACACATATACATATATACTCATATAATATATCATACTATAAGGTACTTAGTATTTACATATACAGTATATATATACAACTCTGGATTACTTGCTACTTTAGTGTTGCAACTCCTAATTTTAAAAATATTATCATCCTTTTGAAAATATTTTCTAGTTCCAATATATAATTTTTAACAAAGCACTCCTTCTAGGTAAAATTGCATCAAAATCTGCTTCTTCATGCGTGTTCAAATATATATTTTTTTCATCCTTAGCACCCCTAACATTTTTAAAGTTAAATTAGCCATTTATGCATTAAAGTGTTTTTATTTCTTCGCAGTAAAATGAATTGAATAAAACATCAAATTTTGCATAATAATTCTTTAAATACTTGAACATAAATACTTGAACATAAAACTGCGCTGCTCATTTTTAAAAAAAAAACATTTTTCATTAGCATGGAAATCTAAAAAAAATTAGTTTTGTCATAATTAGACACAAAGTTGTAAAGTTGTCAACAATAAAAATTGTTGTTACAAATGGGCATTTATCTAGAACTTGTTAGGAATTTGATATCAAGCAGTAATTTAAAAAGCCATCTGTTTCTTGTTTACAAAATTATAATAGGCAAACCGGCTGGTAAAGTGAAAAATGATCAACTTTTATATAGACAGCGTAATAAGTCTATAGCTAGTTTATCAAAAAACAGCCACAACTTTTTTTTCTACAGATGTACTACCTTTCTCTAATGGTGATGATAATGGATTTTAAAACTTATTACAAGAAAAAAAAACTAAATTTATTTGAAGAAAGGAAAAAAAAACTTTGTTTGAGATTAAAATTAAATTTGTTTTGTTGAAAACAATCCACCTTGTGCAGCCAAAAACTAGCAACTTTGTTGGTCAGCCAGAATCAGCTAGTAGACCAAGTTTCTCAGCTTGTAGCCATCTGCATTAACATTTAGCCAGAAATCGACATGTTCTAAGCATGACCTAAAACTTTACTTGTTTTAGGTCATGCTTACCACTTCCTTTGCAGAAAATGTTATTTGCATTTTTTGCAAACTTTTTAATATTACAACATTTTATGTCAAATTTTATAAACAAGACTAATTTAGCTGTACTTATCAACGCAATTATTTAAACATATCAATCTAATTTATATTTTTTCCTTTGGTTTTTAGATACCATTAGATTGTCTATCAACTTTTTGCAAATCTATATTTATATCTAATTTTGTAATAATAATAATAATAATACAGTATAGCTGTAACAACTGGTGTAAAACAGTTGCAAAAAGCAATAACAAGGTGGCCACTCAAATTTGAAAATGAAATTCCATGACATTTTCATGACTCTTCATAAACTTTTAGGATAAACCACTAGAGTAAAATATTCATTACTTGCCATGCACTAAGCATTTACAACCTGGTCATTATAAAACATGCAAACTAAAAACTAATTGGTAGAAAGTTCTGAAATGATGTCTAAAAACACTGCAAAAAATATCTTTTTCAAAACAGAGTTAGACTAGACATATTAGTACTTTTATTTGCATTCTAAAAATACCGCAATTAGAAAAAAATAAAGATAATTTTAAAAAATTCAATGAATTTTCTATGACTTAATGAAAATTTAGGAAATCCATGACTTTTTCCATGACCAAATAAAATTCTATGACATTTTCATGATTTCCATGACCAGTGGCCAACCTAAATAACAGTAGATATTGCACTGTAACAGCTCAGTTTGCTTTTTGTTTATGTTTTAACAAATAGTTTCTGCAAAATTCAGATTTGTCTAGTTTATTTTTGAAGTTATTTATTGAAACAGCTTCTATTATTTCAGATGGTAAATTGTTCCATGCATTTACATCTCCATTTTGACAAAAGTGATATCTGAAGGTAATTTTGCAAAAAGATTTTTTCAGTTTGAATTTTTGTTGTCGTTAATATGGAATTCTTTTGATGTATTTTGATAACTGTTTGTAACTCAATTTATTTTTTCATGGCCATGTTGAATTTTAAAATGTTGAATAAGATCTCCATGTAGTCTGCGTTCTTCTAGTGTCATTAATTGCATAATATTTAACCAAGCTTAAAATTATAATTTTTTAATTTCAGGTGCCAGTTTAGTTGCTTTTTTTGGATAATCTAAATTTTGATATTAATGCTGATATTAACGGCAAAATATTTTTTTTTCACGATTTCTTGTGAAGCTTTTATGGCTTATATGTATGTGTTTCATAAAGTAACTGAACTTTTGGATCTAGTTGCAAAGTTATGCAAGAATTTGTTACATAAATCAAGAACATTTATTTTACTTTTATTTTATTTTATTTTAACAATATTTATTCTAAACTGCTTCATTTTTTAAAAATGTGCCATTACAAAATTTACTGGTACGGTCTGATAGGTGATGAACAATCTGAAAATGTAGAAATTTTTTTAGCAAAACAAAAGTAGTTCACATTTTTAGATAATCTAATAGATAATTACCCAGGTCAATGATTATCAGATTCCATAATGCTGTAATTTATTTCACATTAGCGGTTAATTATGTTGAAAAAATATATATTTTCACGCACTTTATGTAGTTAATCAATTAGTTTAGACATCATCCGGTGAAATATTTCAATATCAGTTTAGACAACAATAATTGTTTTATTACAGACATTTGATAAATTATATGTTTGTATGATTTTGAATGAATATTATAAATGTTAATTCTAAATAAATTATTATTCAAACAGTTATATTATTGAACTCGAAATAAATAAAATTTATATATGTAAATGGGTGCCACAATCGCCCTTGACCTTAATATTTATTAAGTATACGTAATGTATATACTTCTTTGGTTTTCCTAGCTTTACTACACTTCTCAAAATAAATAAAATTAATATATATAAATGACTATAATTATATTAATTATAAATAAAATTAATATATATAAAAACAAGCGTCACAGGAACTTCTGAAAACCACTGATAACTGGTAGCCATTCTGAAATAGTGTCGCCGAGAACCACTCTCTATTTTCTGTTAGTTAAAAAGTTTTCTATTAATTATAGAAATTTCTCACCATACGATATGATTGAAGCTTAGTGATCAAACAAGAGTGTGGTACTTTGTCAAAACCCTTTTCAAAGTCTAAATATAACATATCAATTGTGTGGTCATTTTCTAGTGCATCTGTTATGGTATCAAGAGTTTCCAATAGGTTTTGTTTTTATTTTTTCTGAACCAATGCTGATTTCATTTAACAAGCAGTTTTTTATTAGGTAATCCATAATTTAATCTAGAATGATTGATTTCAAAACTTTACATTAGATAGAGGCCAATGAGATTGGCCTGTAATTAGATGCATTTTTAGTTTTATCTTTCTTAAAAATCTGAGTTATATTTGCAGAATATACAGAGTCTAGGTAATTGTTTCTCAGTCAACGATTTTATATATATTAAATTTAATGATTCACAGAGAATACTATGAGATTTACTTAAGACATATCGGCTTATCCCATCTACTATAACAGATTTGTAAACATCTAATTTTTTAAATTAGGAGTTATTATATTGTTTATATCTACTTCTAGAACAATTTTCTTCTGCAGCATATTTGGTATGTTATGTCTATCTTCGTTAACAAAAACTGAAGTGAAACTATTGTTTAAAATATTTGCTATAGATTCTCTATTTTTTAATGTTATTATATTCATCAGACATTGAAGCTGTTCCTCCTTTAACTTTTTTGATAAAATTAACATAACTGTAAAATAATTTGAGATCTTTTTTTGATGTTTCACTTATTCTTTTTTAGTATTCAATACGTTTTAACCTCACCATGTTTTTAACTAATTTACTTTGTATTTTGTATTGTTAAACCAAGTTGGGTGACTTGGATTTATTTGATATTAATTTATTCCATAAGGTTGTTTAATGTATGATTCCAGTCTTCATTTTTTTGTCAATCCATGGTATTACAGACTTTTTTAGGTATATAACTGATACTTCGTGATATTTATTTACAAAGATTTTGTAACATTCATCAATGTTTTTATTAGAGAAAAGATGTGACCATTTTATACTATGGAATGAATTGTTCATTTCTTGATAATTTCTAGCTTTGTAGTTTAACTTTGATTTCCCATAAGAAATTTTTGATGTAGTTGGTTTTTTTAAGATGTAATTCCAATACAATATATGATATGCATTATTTAAATTGCTTAATAGAGGATTATAGCCTATGATCCAGATACACTCTGGTGCATTGGTTAAAATCAAATCTAAGTATTGCCTTCAGACAGTATGCCTGAATTAAATGTTAGTTTTATGACGTTTTGAGTCAAAAAGTTGTCATTTGTTCAAAAATATTTGTGCTAGTCAATCATTTTTTAACACTATTTAGATATTCTCATCATTCCATTTTATATTTGGGTAATTGAAGTCTCTGGTTAACAATAACTCAAATATTTGGTGCAAGCAACACTTTTTTTTGCTATCTTTATTATTTTATTGATTTTTTGATTTGTAAGTACTGTAGCATTAGGTAGACGATGCTACCAATTAAGATCTCATTTTCTGTTCTAATGACACACCAGACTTCAACTATCATTTCTTCAGATGCTAGGAGTATAACTAATGTATTTTTTATTTAACATAGATAGAGACACCTCCACCATGACATTTAGTTGAGTTAGCTTTGATCGATTAATGTGAAAAACATTATACCCATTTACATTTATGATACTTGATAAGTCAAACCAAGTTTCTGTTACAATAAATAAGTCTTATAATATATAATAATATGCTACTATTTCTAACAAAAACAAATCAAATTCATTGTTTAGTGAAGTTGCATTTGTATATCTTCAACATAGATAATATTTGGGTACAATGAATAAGTCTAATAATATATAATAATAAATACACTGCTATTTCTAACATTTATTGTTTAGTGAAGTTGCATTTGTATATCTACAAATAATATTTGGGTATTGATTTGCATCAAACAGGTAATATTTAAGTATTGATTTGCATCAAACAGATAATATTTAAGTATTGATTTGCATCAAACAGATAATATTTAAGTATTGATTTGCATCAAACAGATAATATTTAAGTATTGATTTGCATCAAACAGATAATATTTAAGTATTAATTTGCATCAAACAGATAATATTTAAGTATTGATTTGCATCAAACAGATAATATTTAAGTATTGATTTGCATCAAACAGATAATATTTAAGTATTGATTTGCATCAAAACGGATAATATTTAAGTATTGATTTGCATCAAACAGATAATATTTAAGTATTGATTTGCATCAAACAGATAATATTTAAGTATTGATTTGCATCAAAACGGATAATGTTTAAGTATTGATTTGCATCAAACAGATAATATCTAAGTATTGATTTGCATAAGAATACTTTTGATTTAACATAAAACATAAGTTTAACATTTTTGAAATTTCTTATAGTGTAGCGGTATTCGTTGTTTAGGCAAGCATTTAAGAATTCAACTTCACTAAGTAACTGTTTAATGAGATCTTTTTCAAATTCTGTCATATCTTGGTTAAAATAGATGTCATTCATCTTGTTTCTGTTAATGTATGCAGCTTTTAATACACTTAATTTGTCTAACGGGTTATCTAACTCAATGATAACTGGTGGTATTTTTGACGTGTCTCTTGTTTTAAGTTTGATTACTTTTTTTATTCAAAAAATTTTTTTACCATATTTTCATCAGATTATTTCCTGTCAATATTATCATGATTTGCTAACTTAACACCAAATATAATAATATTTTTTCTTTTATTACATTCTTTTTCATCATGTAGAACCATGTTTATCATACCATTTTGGCTTTGATTTATTTTAACTTTTCTTTTTATGACTTCACTTCAATTAATAAGATCTTTTGATTTATTTTGGCCTAATTTATTTTCTAATTCATTTACTTTTACTTCAAGATTATTTATCAAAATATCTTTCTCATCTATTTTTTTTCTAATTGCTCGATTTTTTCTTCCATTTCTTGTAGTTATATATTTATTTCTGATTTTTTGGTGGCATTTTGAAAATGAAACCAAACCAAAACAACTATCATCAATACACCAACTTCAAGTTCTTTGATAGGAGGGCTACCAACCTGAAACAGTGGGTTACCTCTGGGTTGTGAACTTATTAACGAATTTGAACTGTTAGTTTTTTGTTTTTCGTTGGTCTTATAAACACAATAAAACAAGGGTTGTTAATGTGTTTTTTTCTGTCTTTATTTTGTAAATATACACTACTGTCCATAATTATTCAAATGGTCATATATTTCATAATAAAACTTCATAGTTTTACTTACAATTGGAAGAGAAACTGTAAGGAAAGTCTACCTAAATTATATGCTATCTTCCTTTTTATTAGATTTACAAAAAATTTAATAAAAGTCAGATTAAATTAATTTATAATTTACTTGCCTTTTAATCAATCTTAGCAACAATAACCACCATACATATTCTTGGCATTCTACTTAACAACTTATCCAACTGATAGAAATCAATTTTATGCCACTAGCTAATAAGTTGTGTCCACATCTTATGCATAGTTTGGCATTAATTTATGACATTACTTTTACTTCCTCCCATAAAAATCCGCTAGAAGAAGGATCTTGTGATTGAGAAGGCTAAATCATTTTATTAACAAGTTTTTGAAAAAATATGTTTTGGATTTAAGTTTTAAACCATTTTCTTTTGAAAAAATGAATAGCTTCTCATTAACCCATCTTTCGGAAGGTGTAGCACAATTTTTTAGGTGTACAAGTACTACTTTTATCATTACTCCCTCTATTTTCACTAAGTCACCTGTGTCATTCTAACCAAAACACCTTAACTACATCTACCATGTTTTACAGTCAATAATACACATTATTTTATCATAAATTCAACAATTTTTTTTTCTAGACAAATAATCTTATCTTGAAACCAAAGATTTACAACTTCGATACGTTGGTCCACATTTACAGTCATTGATGGTCCATTTTTAATGTAGTTTTGCCCACTTAAGCATTATTATTATTTTTGTTTAAAGCATTTTGACCAAAATACCTTTAAATTATCTAATAGAGCAAAAATAAACATAAAAAATAGCATTTTTAAAAAAAGTTAATGCCATTCAAATAATTACGAACGGTAGTTTAATTAATATTTATATATAAAATATATAGGTTAAAACTATATATTTACTAAAGTTTTATGTTTTTAAGTTTCATTATTATTATCATTATAATCATTACTATTTATAATATAAATTAATTATAAAAGAAATTAATTATAATTAATATTTTATATTATCTTGTATTAAATTTTTTTTTAAAAAGAAACTCACTTCAAACAAAATTGAAAGTAAGTAGTAATTAAGTTGAGAATTAAGTAAAAAACAAAAGTTGATGAAAAACTTAAAAAAACAGTAAATTGTATGATTCTGGAAAATATGAAGATGGTAACTCATATTTTAGTACAAAAACTAGACAAATAAAAATTTTATTAGCATGAAGTAAAAGTGACAGTAAAAGGATGCAACTTTGCTTAATGACAAGTCATACTGGGATGATTGCTTGTTTAAGCAAAAACCATGGTAGTAGGAACAAAAAAGATTTTAAATCTAACAACAGTGAAGCAGAGGTTTACAATTTGTATTTGGACTTTTTCTAAATGTTAGAGAGCCTCAACAACCACTCACACATGACAATAGTATACAAAATTGAACAAGGGATTTATAGAGAATAGAATCTACATAGAAAATAATTTCTTAAAACAGAAAAATTGTGAGAAAACCAATAACTTTTTATATTGACAAAACTACTGATTACAGTCATACTTTTATTATATCTTTTTTTTTAACTAATTCCACCTCTAATAAGGATGCTAACTACCACTATTAAAATGGGAGGAAACAAAGAGTAGTGTTAAAAAGCAAGGAAATGGTTGACAGAAGACTTAAAAGTTTTGTAAGTAATATGGAGTATGAAGATGGGAGAGAATTGAAAAGCATTGACGTGCAAGGAAAAAAAAAAGATGAATAACGATTTTTAGAACATAAAGGAACAGATATTGAGGCAGGATGCAAATTTGAAGTCATAAAAAAAGGTTAATGGAACTAGAGATAATAGTTAGTTAAAGCAGTTATCATGATAGTATTTGTAGAAAAGAGAAAGAGGTACAACCTTACGACAGAAGAGGAGAGTGAAAAAAGAGAGTGGTTGAGCTTGGCAAATACAGCAGGTATAACTACATTTAGATTGAAAATCTAAGGACAGAAAATACATTTTGTAATAAGTTTATGAAATAGTTACTTAATTTAAAAAGTAAAAAATATTTTTATTTTTTAAACAAAGTTAGATTGTCTAAAAAACATTAAATTTTTACCTGTTTTTACTGAAGTCGTTGTTATTTGTTTGAGTTTTTGTAGAAATATATCACAAAGAGAACACACTTGTGGCAGCTCTAGCTCAGATATTATTATTGAATATCTAATAAAAAATGAGTTAGTTAAAATTATCCATTTTCTTATATTAGAAAATCATTATTCATACATTATAGACAACAACAAATCCTCAAAGTGCTATTAGAATTTATTTAAAGCAAAAAGAATTTACAATTTTATATATTCTGTAAATCTTTATAATCAGTTAGCATAGCTCTGTCATTATTTTTCGTGAAGACGGTGGAGTAGGTACAAAGTGTGCTATTGGAACATTTATGTTTAAATATTCATGTAAAATTTTATGTTCTTTAGTAGTTTTATGTGTATTGATTATTATTGTTTTTTTATTAATATTTATATTATTAATATTATTATATTTTTATAAATAATATATTTATTTATAGTATTATATTTTTAAATTAAATGTGTATAAAAGAGTACACAATCAACATGGTGGCTGCCCATATAGTTGTGCAGTGCACAATAGGGTATATCATACTAGAGCCAAAAAATAAATTTTTAAAATTTTGACTAGCACGCTTGGGTTCCTATGTATTTGGGTTTAGGAAATTCAAATATAATAATATTTTTACAAAATATTGATGTCTAGCTACCGGGAAACGGGTTTTAAAATAAGGTTTTTTTTTCAAAAATTAGTCTATTTTAACTAAAGCTTAGTTTTGGAAAGATTTTAGTCAATTAATACTAAAAATTACAATTATATTAGGTAAAAAGTAACCTATGCGAAATAAAACAGGTATAATTATTATTTAACTTCCAGGATTCTAGATCCAGAGTGCGTAAAAAGGGCTACGGCTCCCCCCCATCCTTTTTTTCAATATTTGATAGTTTTATTATGATTATAAGATCAAGGTATATTACAATTATTATTATTATTATTATTATTATATATATATATATATATATATATATATATATATATATATATATATATATATATATATATATATATATATATATATATATACCCACACACTGGATTAGAAGCAAGGGGAGGGTGCGTAGTGCGAAAGCCCCCTCCCCTCAAACTTACTCAAAATACCCGTTTAAATTAAAAATCTTGCTGTTGTTATTTTGCTACAAATTTTCTTTTCAGCCCCCTAACATTCTTTTAAGATCAACATAAAAAACAAGAATTTTTTCAAACATTTAATGTTATGCACAACAAAGTTTAAATAAAATCAAAAAATACCAAATTAGTAATTAAATAAGCTACTGAAAGTCTTTTTTTGACTTAAACAAAGGCATTAGTTCACGATTTCGCAATTGTGTTCTTATAAAACCATCTCTTTTATCCCAACCACAGACTGACTCAGCTGCTTCTGTGACTAATTTGACTGCTCTCTCGCAACTTTGAGTATGTAATGAGTATGGAGGTAGCTGCAGGGGAGAAACTATCAATGCATTGAGTTGGACTAACGACATGTTTGTAGTGAAAATTGGTTCAGTAACAACCTCTTTTTTCTAATCAATAAGTTCTTTAATGTCACATGCATCAAGGTTTATTGTTTATGGAACTTTAAAAGGTCTAACATCATTTGAGCCCAGCTCACTTCCCTTCCTAACGGCCAATATTGTGTCGACTGCAAATAACCTTTGTTCTGACTTATCAGAACAGAGAAGCGAGACAAGTATATTCTCAGGATGAGCCCACCAAGATTCATTTCTGAGATAAAGTTTAGATGCTTCTTTAATCCTATCATCTTGCTTCTGCCAAAGTCGAAACAGCTTTAAAAGATGACAAGAACCGTATTTAATGTCATGCTTTACTTTAATCTCAAAGAACACTGAAAGATAAACCTGAGTCACCCAAGTTGCAAGCAGTTATAAGATCTCTGCATTATTAGGTTCAAGATCATGCTTACTCATATAGAGAAGCAAGCATCTCATGCCACAAGTAAGCCATCGACTGTGAGACAATCTACCACATTTAAGAGCTTCTACTTCAGGATCAAGCTTTCCTTTCAGAATTGCATTCAAGTACTTCCATGCAACTAAACTGTCAGTGCTCATTTGCTTTAAGAAATCTTCACTGATATTAACAAGAGGCTCCAGAAGCGAAATAGGAGTAAATTGAGTAATTCTTTCAAGATTATCAACTTTGGAAAATAGTTTACCTACTGCTCCACACCATCCTTTATCTGAAGAAGTTGGTCCATCAAGTTTTTCAACAACATGACGGAATGGAAGCTCATTAATGTGAAGCCAACAAAAAGATCTAAAAAGTTTTCAATTGAGAAGTTCTTCCACAAAATGAATCATTCCACCTTTCCATCCAGACATTTCATTTGTAGTATCACTGCCAATTAGTTGGAGATTAAGATCTTTACCTTTTTCCATTAACCAGTTGAATAATCCAATAGCACATTGCTTGGCTGGTTTAGATGTTTCCGATTTAGGCTTTGGTGTATAATGAGTAAGGTAAAGACCTCTAGGTTTTTCTGTCACAGTTATATGATTTTCTTTGATAATTGTTTTTCTGAAGGTGCCTGTGGTTTTATCATGGATAAGAATTAAAGTTTTGTCTTTTCTACCATCAACAAAAATTGATTATATTTCAAACAGTGATTATATTTCTTTCACAGTCGAAATTTTCTTCTATTCTGGAATACTTCATAGCACGCTCTTTGGCACGAAAAACTTTCATGCTATCACATATAAGATTTTTTTTATCTTCAACAAGTTTCCCTGCTTTCATAATATCTTTCAGTAGACCATTAATGATTGCAGCAGTAGCAGTCGATGATACACCAAATCTAACAGAAGCAACGGCAGCATTACTAATATCAAAGTAGTTTGGTCGAGTCCTCTTTGCTATCACTGACTATATCACTGTCACTAACTTTATCGATATCACTGACTTCTTCACTATCACTGACTATCACATCATTTGAATTATTATGCATTTCCATTGTAACATCCACATTTTCAACATCAAATCTAACAGCCGGTGGATAAAATGTTTCTAATGACTCTAACTTTGAAGCTTTGAAGCTTCTTCTCGTTGTCGTGCGAGTCTTGCTTGATCAATTGACTTGCGTAAGTGTTTGCGTAAGTTTAACCTAAGTTTGGCAGTCTCTTTAACATCCAAACCAAATTCTTGCATAGATGAAATACTGCCTTGTTTTTGTCGCTGGTTTTTTATTTAAATAAGCTCTTTTTGAGGAATTCTTAAATTTAAGTCACATTTGCAAAGGCAATGAGCACCGCTATCACAAGATTCTTTGCAAGGGGGATCATTCTCACTGCAGTAAACAATTCTGCATGCTTAGGCTCCCAGTGTTTTATGTAAGATTTTTGAGATTTGTTTCTAGCTTAGAGAATGCAGACCAACTTCTACTGAGTCTTAGTGTTATTCCTTTTGTTCCACAAACTATGGGTTCTTTAAATTCTTTAAAAAAGGAAATAAGCCATCGTTCTGCAACCTCATAAGCAACATTAGAAAAAATTTCTTGCATTGATAAATTACACTGATTTTTTTCATAGACTAGTATTCTGTCTCGCTGCAGATCCAGACAACGCTGTAAACAGTCACGTAAGGTTGGAGATTCAGTTTGGAGGAACTTTCTAGGACCTCCAAAATACTCACTTAGTTTGGTGTTAATTGATTTTCTGGTTTTCTTGCTAACTAATAACGCCATTTTTCTTTTTTTAATATATTATGAGTCTGAAAGACATAAAGGCAGCAATAACAGCAATTAATTTGAAATTAAATTTAAATAGTAATTATAATATTTATAAGGTATATTTGTATATTAACTGATACTTATACATAAAATCATTTTTAAAAAATCTCAAAACATATTATCAAAATTAAGCATAGGGCTAAACAGTATTTTAAAGAATTATTATGTACATTTATAGCATAAATAGTCATCAATTAGAAAAAAACACAATATTTTTGGAAAATTAAAAACGTTTTCCCGGTAGCAAGACTTGTTTTTTCAATAAAAAATTATACCATTCAACTCAGGGTATATGAATACATAGGAAAAGTGATGTACTGAATGAAATTCATAATATGCAAAAGTATGATATACCCTAGTGCACAAGGGCATCAACACACCAAGATAAATTATATGTTTTTTCAATTATAAACAAAAAAAAAATCATGCTTTATGATAAAATAAAAAGTTAAAGTTGAACAGTTTTTTAAGTGATACAGATATGTATGTAGATATGTGTAGGGCAGGACTAAAAAGTATTAGGTTTACAAACTCTACTAAGATTTATTGAAGATAAAGCTGAATAATTGAATTTGGTGTACTTCTATAACATGTATCCTTGAATAAACTATGTGTCAATGAATCCGCAACAATTGGATTACTTTTTGATTAAGTTTGTTTTGTATTTGTATAACTATATTTTATGATTTTTACTTTCAGACCTAAATAAAAAAAATATAGAAAAGCCTGGTTCACAAAGACAGAAGGAAGAATTTATTTGACTGAAAGAAACTCATAATGAATATCTTTAAAAAGAAACAAAGAAAAAAAGGGCAATTATAAAACTTTTAAAGAAAAACACAAAAGAATATGAATCTAAGTTAAAAAAAGACAGAAAACAAAAAAACAAAAAATAGAATGAGCTTTCAAAAAGATAAGAAAGATAAAAATGTTAAGATATTAATTTATCTGTAATTAACTCTTTTTAATCATAAACATTTTCCTTTATTGTAAATCAGTTAGTTTGAATTTTGCATGTTATTAATAATATAATTTATTATAGTTCTTTATGTATTTTATTAACATGTTCATTTTTGCTTAATTTATATTTTTGGATAATCAATGTATCTTGATTATCTGAAAAGATAAAGTAAGTAAAAGTTAACGTCAATAATAACATATTTTCAGATAAAAACAGTACCCAAATATGGAAAAACTAATCAAGGCATTTATTGTTAATTTTCCAAATTAAAACGAGCTATGCCAAAAAAATGTTCATTTCAAGTTAACAAAACCAAGTCTTACATTTTTTTTAATTCTAGAAAAAACCTATTTTTTAAAACTGGAAGGCTATCAATAATACAGGAAAACTAAGAAAAACTAGTTTAATTTTAAAGAAACTATTTACTGCAGGATATCTGATGTTGTCAAAGTCTATCATTTAAAGCATTACTTGTAGACTTGAAGACTTGTAATTAATAAAATAATCTCTTTCAGTTAAACATTTATTATAATAAAAATTATTTGCTGTAAAATTTATTTTACATATGTTTATAAATTATGTTCTAATTAAATTATGAAAGGTTGAAAAAATATAATGAACTCTTTAAATCTGATATAGGATTTTATTAAAATTTCTATTCAACTTTTTTCTGTGGTTTTGGGCAACCATCAACAGATTCTGCTTTATTTCTTTATTTCCAACATAATAAAGTCTTGGATCAACTTTATATTCCTATTTGCACAATCATTTGTGACTTCCATATTTTTTGCAAACAATTTAAAGTTGTCAAAAAGAGAATGGTCTACTTTTGCAGCAAACTTAACCTTGGCATGGCTAACCTGGGCAAAACAAGATCCAGCTCTGATTTACCAACTAAATCTCATATTGTTGTAGACTGTTACAGGAATTTTAGGTTTACCCTTCATGAACTCCTTAGGAATTAGAAACTCTAAGAACTTTGGAATATCTTTATCTTCTCATTTTTCTCAACACCATCATCAGCTAAAGACATTAAAACAAGCTGTTGACTTAAAAAAGACCTTAAAACCTTTGACTTGTTCAGGTTTAAAAGACTTGAACAAGTCCAAGCTATTAAGGTCTTTATATAAGAATTTATAGAAAATATTTTTAACAAGATTTTAGTCAATGTTGAGAAACGAAATAATGTAAACTTTTGTTCTTGCAGCAAGAAGCTTTGAAAATCAAACAAATCACTCTGTTAGCCAAATAACAATAATACTAGATGATGATGATGGTGTGCTTATCAACCTTATGGTTATTTTGGATAAAACTTTTTATTGGCCACACCACAACAAGAATTTATTGAAAACAGATGTAACATCCACAATATATTAAACATTTCTGAGCAAGGATTTATGGAGCATTTTGTTTTTAGCATAGATGACATGGAAGTGATAAACAAATGCTGTAGAGTACAAACTAATATTTTTTATTATAAATTCATTTGTAGATTTTATAGTGTTTTTATAGTTGTTGTATTTAAATTTTGGCTCTGTATGCTTTTCAGTAGTGATTGAGCAATTCTTTACTTATATCAAACATGTCCTTTAGGCTGATAAATCATTAAAACTCAACTTTTAAAACTCAAAGACTTTGTCTTTGAGTTTTAAAGCAGCAGGCTTTAAAACTCAAAGACGAAGTATCAAGTACAATATGTCAGAGATATAAATAAAGAACCTGTCTAAATCTGTCTTCTTCATATCAGTGAAGATGCTTGTGATATCAATTATCATTTCTAATGTAAGCAAATAAATTGCATCTATCATAAACCTTACTTCATGGCAAGCTCTTGTTTGATGACATTTTATGGCAAGAACATGTTCACCAAGGTAGCAAATATAAAGTTGACAAAGATGTTTGTATTCTTGAAGATGCATGCACCAGATTAAAGATAGTTGATAGGATTGTAACTGCTTTAGCAAATTTACCAGCCTTAAATGCAATTTTATCACAGCAAACAATCATAATATTGTTGACAATATCATAGTTCTCTAAGAGGTTAAGGATAAAATGAGTCTTTACATTTCAAATCTTGTAACACTAACTGCAATGTTCTCACAGGTAACTGTCAGATCATTTTTTCCAGCTGTCTAACAAAATTCCCATCAAAATGGGCTGAGTTTAATTCCTTTAATAACATCAAAAAGGTTCAAATTGGTCTACAGCATCTTCAAGCTTGCTTTGTCTATTCAAAGCTGTCTGTGCTTTTCTTGTCTGTTGACTTTCTTTGATATGCCAAGCATTTGTACTTTTGCCTTCTCATTGAGAGAGACTTTCTCAGCTGCCTCTGTGTTTTTCTCATCATTCAACAACTCTTTCATACCTTTCCTTTCTTCACAGAGTGAAGAAAGGAAAGGTATGAAACCACAAGGTATCACAAATTCTTCATCTTACTGTACAGTCATAGTCATATTCATTTCAAATTCTTGATCTCCATGGCTACATTTTCTATTTTTGTATCTTCTGTTCTTCTCCAATCTTTCACTATTAGGTTAATTAGTTGAGGAACAGATATATGAAACAAGTTATTAATCTCTATCAGGAACTCTAATTTGCTTTGCTGTAACTCCAATTTAGTTTATTTAATCCTTTTATTTTATTATATTTCTTTGTGAGTCAAAGGATCTTTTCACTGAAAAATATTAAGAAAATACTAAGAAAATAAGTTAGCAAAGTATAGCATATAAATATATTTGTGAAATAATTTAAATTATATAAAACACAATAAGGAAATGCTGCTGCATTTTGTGCACATTTTGAGAATTAAAGTGCACACAATTTTCAAATATATTATTATAAAATTGCATCTTTTGATATATATTATCGTAATATATATAACCTCAAAAAGCTATTAGAATTTATTCAAAACAAAAAAAATTTAAACCTAGATAATTACATAGTTAATTAAAATATTCTTACTTTTCAATAAATGTCTCAGGAAACAAGATATCTTTAATATGCGAATTAACAGTTAATGTCAACATAAGTTTATCGAGCTAAATACAAAATAAAGTTAAATGTAACTGTATTGCAGATATTGAAAATGGATTTAGCTGTCATCGGTATTGTGTTTCAGAAAAAAAAATTTAATATAACTGTGTACACTACGACAATCTTCCATAATAGATCTTAGTACCACACTAAAAAAATTTCTGGTGTCTAAGACAGGATGTCCTACAGTAACGAAAAAAGATTTTCTAAAAGCTGAAAAGTAGCTGAAGGTGAGGAGCAGATAAGAAACAAAAATGTTTGACATAAGTTTGACAATTATTCAACTAGTTATTTTATACCTTAGAACAGATTTACAAACTTAAAGTTTCTCATGCACATTATAAAGTAAGCTTCATGGCTGAATTATTACATCTGTTAGCAATGGCAGGAATTACAACTAGGTGACAAAAAATTACAAAAAACACCTTGGTGTCTTAAAGATTTGCCTTTGGACGCAACAGATTATTTTGTGATCTTTCATTATTTTTTCTTTCTGAAGAACCCGCGAGTCTTCTTTAACTATCTGTTCCCTATCAAAGTTACATGACTTATTTTCAGGGTCTTCTTTTTTTATCATTATGGTATAACCAAAAATGATTCCTTCGTGGAATAAAGAAGGATTGTCAAACATAAAAAAAAGTTATAAAAACAGTTCTTTTAAGGCAGTTGTTAATGACAGGGCTTAAGACACATTAAATTAGGAAGGGATTTCATAGGCAGGACGCATTTGAAAGACCAGCTCCTAAACAAGGTGTTTTTGTTTTTGAAATACATTTTTCCAATAAAAATTAACCCTTTATTACATGTTGCCAAACTGAAATATACAGTAAAAATTAGATAACTCCTTTTATTTTAAAATAATATCAACTTAGCAGCATTTTCTCTTTGATTTATCATTACTGCTTGATTTTGAAGTCATAACAACTTGTTTTAAATTTTAAACAATGCTCTTAAGTTTACTAACTTGAATTGTTCGTTTTTTAAAAATAAAATAAAAATGTGCGTATTATAGGGTAAAATGATTCTTTCATACCAAGGCTTGAATTAAGCGTATCACGATCGCAAATGCTTTTCACACTTTTGCAATTAGTTTTTTTCTTTAAAAAAATATTTTCCTGATTAATTTTTTTTCTTTTCTAATGTTTTAATGTCTTTTGACCATTCTTAATGTTTTAGTCATTCTTAATATTTTTTATTAGGGGTCATAAAGAATGTCACACTAAAGAATGTCACACTAAATTCATCTTTTGAATAGAAGTATGATCATTAGCTCTCTTGCGCTGAGATTTTTATTCAACAAAAGTCATTTTTTAATGCAAAATAATTTTTAAATTAAATTTCAAACTAAATATTTTAACAAGGAATCTCAAATAGAATATGAAAAACGCAATATCATTTTTCTATTTTTTCATCTTATTTAAAATAATATCAAGATTAATCATTTTGATTAATTTTAAAAATATTTAAAAAAAAAGAAACTTATTTGAGCAAAAGAATTTTTGTTTTCTAAAATTCTCTTATTTGAATAATTTTGCAATTTGAAAAAAAAATTGGAAAAATTTAAAAGAATATAACGCTTATATAAATTTTATTGCAGTGGCGTCTGTATAACCCAGTGGCATAGCTAAGATCATTCCTGAAAGTTAAACGTGTATCTACCTACAGTAACAATAGATTTAGAACATAGTGCAAGTGAGGAAGAAAGTTTTACATAACTTGTAAACAATTTGAATAGTTTCAATATATTTTGTTTCTTAAAAATAGTTTTAAAAGTAGAAACATATTGCAAACATTAAACCAATGATTATTGCTAAAGTTAAGCCAAAAATTAAATATAAAAATTCCAATTAAAAAAAAAAAAAAAATTAATCCACTTCTACTAAAAGATATTTTTTTCTAAAAAATAATTTAAGCACTTATTAAATTATTGCTTAAATTTGAGAAAACATAATTTGATTTATTAGAACAAATTTTTTAACTTCACTTTTTTATTGCAAAACAATTTGAATGAAAAAATGGAAAAAAAGTTTTATGAGTTAATTCGAGCCCTGTATACAATAATTAAGAATTTATCATCTGTATTATTTAATTTGATTAACTTATAAAAATATTGCTATTATTATTGCTAATAATAGCAATATTTTTACAAAATAAACAGTTTTTGATTTATAAAAATAATCAAGAGTCACAATCATAAAATGTAAAAAAGTCCCATAACCTCATCAGAAATTACACAAAAACATTTTTTAAAACACATCAGAAAAATATTTCTTGGAAACCACATACTTTTATGGTGTGCAACTCAAGAAAATTGCCATAGTTCACATAGTTTTAAAATTTTTGTTTCTGGGACACTCTGATTATCAAATGCATTTTAACTTGCATAATCTGGTCCACACTAGATTATGGTAGTAATATTTTAAACTCACATGGTATACACTAGATTATGGTAGTAATTTTTTAAACTCACATGGTATACACTAGATTATGTAATTGTTTTAAAAACAAACTTAATCTGCATGTTATTTTTTTCAAATTGCACTTTTCTTTTTCTTAGTAAGCTAAAGTATATCACTTCTATAATAACCTTATAATAACTTAACATTAACTTCATTTTGGTGAATATAATTTTTTTGAGAAATCTTTAAAAAAGCAAGTTTCTTGTTTCTAATAATCAATACAAACACTCAGTTACTTACAAATCAGATTTGTTAATAAATACAAACACTCAGTTAATCATGAATCAGATTCCTTCAATTAAAATAACAAAAATTTGTTCCAGTTACAAATTATTTAGCTAGATTGATTGAGAAAAATCTATATATTATGAAATCCAAATTAAGTTTGTCAATTATAATAAACAAATTAATATTATTATAGAAATATTATTAAACATAGAACTTGTAGAAACATTTTTTAGCGTAAAAGGTAAAATAAAAAATTCTTATAACAAACCTGATGCAACTTATGATAAACAGTAAGTAATTCACAGAGCAAAAGCTCTGCTTCTTTTGTGGCAGAAATAGATTTCTAAAATTAAACATTGCAGAAAATAAACAAAAATGAATGGCATAAATGTTTGATTAAAACATATATGCCATATACTAAAACACAAACATAATAAACATTATGCCAAATGCCAAACATTTATGACATCAGGTTTGGGGTCAAACACAATTGTTAATGTTAGGGTCAAATTCAAACATTAACTCTATGTTTCCAAAGATAAATTCAAACACACATATTAGAGTTAGAAATTTAAATATAACTATTTGTATTTTATGTAAATAAAAAACACATATTATAAAAGTATTTTTTTACTCTATAAAATGTAATGTAAACTTAATTAACTTTATTTACAACTTCTTACTTACAGTAGATTTTCATAAATACTGAAGAATAACTACTTTAAATCATTTAAGTTCTCGTTCATTCTATTTGTCATCTTAGTCATCATTTAAATTCTTGTTCATTCTATTAAGCTATTATTATTTGATGTGGTAGTGGTATAGTGGTAGAGTGCTTGCTTCATACGCAAAAAGTTTTAAGTTAGATCCCCACCCTGTCCCTGGTAGTACTACGCTCAACTAGTTTCTATGCAACCTTGTTCGTCAAGGTTTGTGTTTTGGTGTTAAACTGTTGACAAAGGGTTGCAAACACAAATAAGTAGACTCCTAGATCCTTGGGTTTCTCGGCCTTAGGAAGGTGAATAACATAAAAAGAAAATAAAAACAAAAATAAATTTGTTCTTAATTTTAAGGAAGATTTTTAAAATAGCCCTTATTTCAAAACCATTTTTGCATAAAAAAACACCGCATAATATACAGAGGTGACCAATAAATTAGCATAAACCAAAATATTAATTCTTATTGACAAGTATGTTGAGAAATTGTCCTTGGCATACAATTATTATTACCGCTGTTAAGCTGCAGTGACAAGTTTTTGTTGGTTTTAATTGTTGCTGTGGTTTTCATGTTTATTTGAGAAAATTTTGAGAAAAATTGAAGAAAAAGGTGAATTTTGTTAACATGGCCAAGAATTCACAAGTTACTATTGGTACTTACATGTATATTAACAACGGATTTACTTAATAAATTTTTCATATTTTAATATCCTTAATATTACTCAAAATAATGTACTGTACTCACATGTGTAGTATCATAATACAATTTTTATAATAATCATAATACAATTTTTTGTTTTAAAAGGTTGTCACTGTAAATGGGTAAAAGAAATTATGTTTCTCTGAAGAAGTTTGCACGCATTGTAGTATATCTTAAGGATACAAACTACACGCAAGAAACAATTGCAGAGAAAGTTGGTGTTTACCAGTCTGTGATCAGCAGAGTGAAGAAGAGAATCACTAAGGGCATATCACCATTTTCTACAGGAATTAGTAATTGTGCCAACAATTAGAAATTGTTGGCACAATTACTAATTGACAAACCAAGAAAGACAACACCTCGAGACAATTGTGCGTTACTACAAGCAGTCAGAAGTAACAAAAAAGCAACATCAAAGCAGTTAGCCAAACAGTTTGAGAAAGCTGGAGTAAAATTGAGCGATAGAAAAATACAGAGACCTCTTTTCAACAGTGGATATGTGGCAAGAAGACAAAGAAAGAAGCAAAAGTTAACCGAAGCAATGATGAAGAAGCGGTATGAATGGGCAAAGCAACATCACCACTTGATGGAGGAAGACTGGGAGAAGGTAGCATTTAGTGATAAAAGTACTTTTTGTGTGGTAGATGATAGATCAATTTATGTGAGCAGAAGGAGTTTCATCCAGACTGTGTGGTTCAAGGTGTCAAATATCCAACGCCTGTGATGGTCTAGAGTGTTATGTCAGTACATGGCTGTGGCCATATATATATTGTGGAGAAAACAATGAAGCAGGACCAGTAAAAGAAGGCGCTTCAGGAGAGATTGCTACCACAAATGAAGACGTAGTACCCCAGAAAAGATGGCATCTTATGCAGGATGTTGCCCCTTACCACAAGGTAAAATCTGTCATGAAGTTTTTAGCTGACAACAAGGTGCATGTTTTAGTATGGCCTGGCAATTGGTCCAACATTAACCCAATAGAGAATTTGTGGAACATTTATTTATACCTTATTAAATAGGGTTGATGAAATAAAATGTAATGTATGAATATGTGCAAGTTAGTATAAATTTTCTTAACTTTTTACTGTTATGCTAATTTAATGGCCAGGTTTGTAGACTTATATAATTTAAATTGTGACTATACTTTTTAAGAACGCTTCTCCAAATAATTTTTTACTCTTTTAGTTTTATTCTGTAACTTAATTTAAAGTAATTAAATTTAAAGTAATTAAATTTAAAGTAATTAAATTTAAAGTAATTAAATTTGAAGAACAATTACTGAACTATTTGATAAAATGAAAGAACTTTTAAGAAAATATTTAGCTAAATAGAAAAATAAAAACAAATCTTTTTAAAAGTATCGCATAGATAAACTTTTTAAATTATTTTAAAATGTTAAAAATAATAAAAATAGTAATTATTACAACAATAATAAAAAATAATTTCACTAAACAAAGAAAACAAAAAAAAAAAAAGATCTGAAAAAACTTTAACTTTGTTTATGGAACTAAAAATACATTTCAATCAAATACAAATATTAAAAATACTTTTATATCTAAATATAAATACAAATACAATAATAATAAATATTATTATCAAATACAAATATTTAACTGTGATTGTCTTTAGCAAAAATGATTAAAACAAACATAAAACAAATAATAAACATTATATTTACTACCTCATCTAGACAAAATATCCAGATTTGGTTAAGAAAACTTTCTATCACTAAGTGATCTATCTTCAAAAACAGTGATATTGTATTTAGTACTGATACTTGATCATTTTCATTCTTGCTAAATTTAAAAAGAAACAATGAATTTATGTATATAGTTTGTAATATATACTTTAGGGCATGTTGACTTTCTATGGCTTTTCTATCACAAGATATACTGAATTTTGAAAAAAAATCAATTGTTTCAGCTTATATATCTCATAACAAACATGCATCACAAAAAAACATTCCTGAGTTGAATGAAACATCCTAAACGTAAGGTATTTGGTAAACATTCCAAACAATGTCACCTGTGATGTACAACCCATTAAAACTATTTGTATAAACATAGATTTTTGCCTGCTAAGCCACATTAACAATGTCTTAAAAGAACAAAATAATATTAAAAATTAATAAAAACATATACAGTTCATTTTTCAATTATTTTTTATTTTATTATTGAGTTAAGGAGTAAAAATTTTATGAAAAGTCATCTTGGCTTATATGCCATCTTGATCTTAGTTCCCATATTATTGTCTGCTATAGTAACTGAACTATATGTTTTTTTGTACTTTTGTTTTAATAATAACAAATAAAATATAAAGAATATAATATATAGAATGTAATATAAAGAATGCATTATACTTTGTTTTAACAATAAAGAATGGAAATAAAGAATACAATATGTATAATAATAATGGAAACATATAGATAAACATGTATGCATGTTTATCTATATGTACTTAAAAATTTGATATGAAATATAAATATTATATACAAAATATGCTTAGTCATAATGCATACATACTTCCATTTATATACCCCAAATATAATAAATTTACATACCTATTATGAAAATTTAAAAGTGTTGAGTGCAACATATCTACCATCCAGTTATAAAAAGGGTAACTGTTTGATCTATCCTCTACACGCTAAGATCATAATGTAAACATTAGGACCATTATACCAAAACAAAACACAAATAAAAAAAACAAAATAAAAGAAATTTAAAAATCCAATTTTGATTTTTAAAACTTTAAAAAATAAATAATAAAAAAACCTGGTAAATATCATATTCTGCAATAACTTTTAATAACTCTTCTAAACATTTGACAGCGAGCGATCTGTTTTCAATTAACATATTGTTTTTTATTTGACAATAGAAGTCAAAGTGCTTAAGAAGATCAAACATTTCATTGTAACCCAAATTAGAAGCAGAATTAGACTTCCTATAACAAATATATATTTTAATTTGGCTAAATAATAAAAAAATTAAAGTTTTCAAAAATATTTCTGAAACTTTTTATTTTATGGTCATTAAAAGCTTATAGGAGCAACATGTACCACCTCAGATTTGATGAGTCTTGGTGGGTTCATATTGATGAAAAAAAGCAAACTTTAAATTTTTTAGTTTAAATCTGAAATACCATTTTTTTTTAATTTCAGGCCTTTCTTAAAAAATAAATTCAAAAAGAGAATATAATATTTGCTACAATCGAATTTGATTCTGCAAACTTTGTGTAAACATGAGCATCAAAACAACATTTATACAGGAATATTGAAAAAAATACTGAATTTAAAACAAGATTTTTGTAATTATATTAATATTACAATCAGACTTAATTTTAAGTTTTACTTAATTCAAACATCAATATTTTTGGTTGATCACAATTAAATTTCTCAAAAAGACAGAGTTAGCTATGCAAAAAGAAAGGCAAACAAGATCTGCCTTTCTTTTTGCATAGACAAAAAGAAAGGCAGATCTTATAAACAAATTATAAACAAGACTTTTAAATTAAGGACCAAACTTTATATTTTTTCTTGGAATTGATAATACCAGCGGTGGCTCGTCTAGTTATAAATAGAACCCTGGCCCTATCTACGTTTATTTAAAGTATTTGTTTATGAAAATATTACTTAAATAATTTGTTTAAACTATTTGTACAGTATTAGTTAAACAAATTTGTGTTAACTGAAAAAATTTTGAGTTTTTTAAACTATTTATTATCCATTTATTAGTTTTTTGAACTATCTATTATGCGTATTTTATATTTATTATGCATACTTTTTATATATGTTTCTATAGAAATTTTTCTAAACTTTTGTAGTTCTTGAGTTATGGTCATCAAACTTATGTTCTTTTAATATTTGAAAAGTCATTTTTAGGGTTTTATAAGTTTAAAGTAAGTTTTAAACCAATAAGATCACCCTAAGATTTTCCTTATATTTTGAAAGTATAACTTTTGAAAAAAAAAGAAAAAAAAAATCTAAGACAACCATTTTTTTATCTAAAAATCATAAGCTGAAATCTAAATTCTAAATTGGGTGGAAACTAATTCTAGGCGGAATCAACAGATCAAAAACAATTAGATTAATATTCTTTTACTTAATATTCTGAAATCTTTTGTTGTATAAAAATTTGTATGTTCTAGCTGTAATGCTAGGTATATCAGTGAAACTACCAGACACCATATATCAAGGGTTTTGAACATCTTAACTCTGATAAAATCTCACGCAAAAACAAACATCTATCATTCTCTTCTAAATGTAAAAATTATACAAGTACTAAATCATTCTTCATTCTTGACAGACAGTCCTCTAAATAAAAACTTTAAAAAAAAGAGCTCCTATATTGAACTTGAAAAGCCTTCACTCAACATACGAGTAAAAAATTATACTATCAAAAATTAAATCCATTATAATTGCTGCTCACTTGAAAATATCTTACATTATATTTTTCTCTCTCTTTCTATCTTTAACATATACAAAAAGTCACATCTCTTTTATATTTTAGTTTTTTATACCCTGTAATAATTTATTCTATTATATCTAACTGTAGTCACATTTCTACAGTAATTCAATTTTAATGTTGCTAAATTTTTATGTAAACAAAATTGCAAAAATTTTTGTCATAAACCTTATGATGTCAATTGAAATGGATAAATGTCAAAAAAATTTAAAAGAGTGTTATGTTATATATATATATATATATATATATATATATATATATATATATATATATATATATATATATATATATATATATATATATATATACATATATATATTTATATATATATATATATATATATATATATACATATATATATATATATATATATATATATATATATATATATATATATATTTATATATATATATATATATATATTTATATATATATATATATATATATATATATATATATATATATATATATATATATATATATATATATATATATATATGTATTATCATATATATATTGTATTATTATATATATATACAGGGCTCAATTTAATGGTCGGATATTGGACCTAATAGTAGGACATTGGCTAAAACCTTGAATTGTCCGATCAATTTACAAATTAATTGGACATTTTGACCGAAGGGAATTAAATTTTACAAAATAAATACTTTAGTATATCTATAAAAATTTAAAAATAAAGAAAATTAAAAACAAATGAAAAGTTTTAAAATAAAACTCAGTTAAAATAACTTTTTGTAACGCTTTAATTGCATTTGAAATAAATTATTTTAAAACTTATCTTTATCAAAGTTATACAAAATGCTTTTATAAACTACTTTTATTGATTGTTTAATAAATAAAGATTTTATTTAAATTATTAAAAAGTGAAATTAAATTATTGAAAAGAAAAAAATATAATATTTTTAAGTCTATGTAAAAAAATATGCAATATTAAATTGGAACTATTTTATTAAAAAAAAGCAAAAATCAGCGATAAAATGTATAAAATAACTAACGTTAAATAAACTTAATAACATGACAAAGATTTCGATTACATAACTTAGTTCTGTAAAACTGTAAAAATTATATTAAAAAAATTTGATCGGACAATATATATATATATATATATATATATATATATATATATATATATATATATATATATATATATATATATATGTATATATATATATATATATATATATATATAGATAAATATATATACATATATATATATATACATATATATATATATATATATATATATATATATATATATATATATATATATATATATATATATATATATATATATATATATATATATATATATATATATATATATATATATATATATATATATATATATATATATATATATATATATATATATATATATATATGTATATATATATTGTATTATTATTATTATTATATATATGTGTATTAACATATATCAGGCCTTGTGTTGAAGCAAGAGCAATCACTCTGCGCGCATGAAACATGCCTGTAAATAGGCTCCAGGAAGCAACAAATAGCGCTCGCTAGTTTTGTTACAAGAGTAAAAAATTGCACTACTCTGAAGATTTTGCAAGAGAGAAAATTAGTTGATTTTTTGAAAAAGTTGATTTGAAAGAAAATTTTTAGTAAAATTTTTTTGCTGAAGTTAAAATATGTTTAAACAGTAGACTTTGCATATTGTTAGATAAAGAAGTTATATTCGTAATAAAGTACATCACACAAAACTTATGCGTGATGTACTTTAATTTTAATTTATGCGGCATAAGTTTAATTTAAAAATGTCCTATTTCTTCAATTTAAAAGCTAAATTCAGCATGTTTTTTTTTTAATTTAAGTTGAACTTTATCATATTATTCGCTTTATTGTTCTCTGGTCAAGTCAAACCATTCTCCACCTCGTACAGTTTTTTAGGGTCTATTTCACAAAAAACTTCACCTTTTTACTTTGAATTGTCTGTGTAATAAAATCAAAACTTGCAACACTTCAATGAAAATTTAAAACTTAAATGTTAAAAAACAAAAAAACTAGCAGAATATTTATCAAACTAAAACTTCACTTATAGCTTTGATTTCGTAAGGTTCAATCACACACTATCAATTAATGAATATTAATTATAATTTTTAAAATTTAAAATCATTAAAACATTAGAATATCAAATATTTTTTTGTCAAATATAAGTTAATAAACTAAATATTTTCACTGATATCTTTGAATTGGTTAAGCTTATATTAAAGTCTATTTTAAAAATTTTAAAAAATATACCTATAACAAATATATTTGTTATAGGTATTGTTTATAGTTATTTGGTTTATATATTACCAAATATAAAAACTAAAGCTTTTTCATTTGATTTCTAGGACTTCACATGAAAAAAATTCAAACAAAAGTTGTCCACCCTTTCTCTTGTACGCGCTGGTAATCTTTTGAGTAATCTTTTTCCCATACTTGCGTACATGATTTATAGATCGCCCCATTGCAACCAATTTCCAACTCTGAATGTTGTTCTCCAAGACTTGATGCCGAGTGCATATAATTGCGCTCTTTGATAACGTGTTTCAGTATTACGAGCACGAAATATCATGCTGGGCAATATTATTCATAAGATGCAATGATATTATATATAAACCATATATAAAAATTTCATAAAATAATTTAAATTTTGAAAATATATATATAAGTGTTTAGTATATTTTTAGTAACCACTTTGTATCAAATTATGCCAACCTCTAACAGTTTGAGAAAAAATGATGTTAGCAATTTATTGCCAACTTTATTTTTCTAAATTCCGAGGGTTGTGTATATATATATACACATACATACATACATACATTTTAGGGTGCCCCATCCGCCCCTTATATTCTAAAAAAGATCTGTTCATATTCTTAAAACTTTCTTTTGGTTCTCACAAGCAACTCTGTTAAATTTTTTCTAAATTTTATTGGATTTAGGGGGTAACACAAGACCCTTAAACACTTACCGGGTCCCTAATAATATTAAAAAAATTTTTTTTCAAAAGTATGTCATGTTGGGTCTCAAAAGAAGCGAATTATATAAAAATTAAAAAAAAAAACAATTATTTTAAAAAAAAATTATTTTTCAGCTTTTTTTTTGGAATAATTATTGGAAAAATACACTTTTTTTATTTTTAGGTTAAAAAAGGTCATTTTTCTGCAAAAAAAACTCTAAAATAATAATTTTTTTATAAAATGATTGTTATTTTTAAAATTTTTATATAATTTCGCTTCTTTTGAGACCCAACACGACATTCTATTAAGAAAAATTTTTTTTAATATTATTAGGAACAAGTGTTCAAGGGCCTTGTGCTCCCCCTAAATCCAATAAAATTTAGAAAAAATTTAACAGAGTTGCTTGTGAGATCCAATAGAAAGTTTTAAAAATATGAACAGATCTTTTTTAGAATATAAGGGGCGGCTGGGACACCCAAATACATACATACATACATACATACATACATACATACATACATACATACATACATACATACATACATACATACATACATGCATTCATACATACATACATACATACATACATACATACATACATACATACATACATACATACATACATACATACATACATACATACATACATACATACATACATACATACATACATACATACATACATACATACATAAACACATACATACACACATACACAGACACACATGCACATATTGTTAATGCTTTTTCATAATTTAGTACAATATATTTACCTAAATGAAACAATAAACATTTTGTATAAAACAGGAACAAACTTCAGAAGATAGCATTGAAACTATAATTAAAAAAATAATAATAATTCAGTCATAAAAGTATAACAATAACATTTATTTGTTTCATTATATATTACATTTAGTTAATTTTTATCTCATTATTATGCAATAAATGATTCTTATCCTAACTATGCACATATATATTGTTTTAAAATTTTTTATAAAAAAATTAAAAACTTCTTGAGCAGCTGTTACTGGAACACATATCCAGTACTAACATGATAAACTTGATAATAAACAATCTACTTAAGTAAACTCAGGGTATTTCAAGTTTCTATGTTGCGTTCAAAATTGTTTCCTATTTGAATTTTTTTGATAATTCTACCACTAAAACTTCAATACCTTTCTTATTTTGATTGACCATTTTTTTTTTTTTTTCTTCTTATTCACCTCCTAAAGGCCGATAAGGCCACTACAGAAGAGGAGGCTACTTAATAGTGGTTATAACCCTCTCTAAACTCTATAACTCCGAAACACGAACTTTGACAAACAAGTCTGCTGCGCAGAGAAACAAGTTGAGCGCGATACTACCAGGGACGTGGTGGGGATCGAACTCGGAACCTTTCGCTTATGAAGCGAGTGCTTTACCACTACACCACTACCGCATACCACTACACCACTACTGCATTTTAGTTGTTTAAATGCTGTTAATCTTGAATAAGATATTTACTCTATGTTCAAATTGTACACTTAGTGGCTAGTGAATTTCCATTCAACTAAAGTTATTTTTTATCAAACATTAACTAAAATTTTTTTATCAAACATATACTATATTCCTAATATTTCTAAAGATATTAGTAACAAAATAGTGACTGAATTTTTGTCTACTTTTTTATTATTATTTTTTATTTACAGCTGGCAATCAGGCAGTCTATTATTGCAATTTTTTTATATGCACCACTTTTTTACCGGCAATTTTTTTTCCAACATTTATAAATCAGTTACTTGTTTGGTCACACCAAGATTGGTTTTCTTTTGATAGTTTTTTGATTTCAACAAAGGGAAAAAAAGAATTGTAAACATAGCTTAGCCTCCTTTAGATGTTAAAATTAGATAATAAAATGTTGAATAAATAAAATAGCTTTTTAAAGAAAGTTTTTTAACAAATGAAAATGTGTGATCACACTATTTCAATGTTTTTGAAATCTAAATAAAAATCTTTAACAAAATCAAAAATTTTAATCAAAAATTAAAAAAAATAAAATAAATTATTTTTGACATTTTATGACAAAATTTCAGTACTGTTGGATTTTACAGCTTTATAAGCACAAGATCTGCAGAGTTAATTGGAATAAAAATCTAGCAACACTTTATCCTTTTGATATTTACAACAAAGATAATAAACTGAAACACACAAACAATTGCACAATATCTGACTATATTCAACAACACTGTCAAGTCATTTCTAACATAAATTTTACATTATATAAAAACTGTACTTCTCAATTGAACCCAAGTTATTACTTTTGTAATGGAGCAGCTAACCGATATTTTATAAAAAATTATAAAATAGTTAGCAATATATTTCATCATTTTCATGAGCACAGAATTTGTGGAATGTGGCATTTATATGCAATAAAAGTCAAGAAATGGTCTGCAAAATAACTAAATATTATATGTAAAGGAAATGTTTAAATAATCACTGAAAATAATTAAATATGCTAATATTCTGAAGCTAAGACAACCAACCATATAAAAAGCTAACTTTTACAATCAATACATTAATTCTAAAAAGATTAGGTCAACAGGACCAAAAAAACAGGAATGTGGACATTATTATTTTAATAAAATCTGATAATAAAAGGCTAAAAATGTGACATAAGTCATTGTTTATGTAAAGTTTAAATGCAACAAAACGAAAGAAACTTCAAATGACCTAGGCAAGAATATGTTGAGTTCCAAATACAAATGCTTTAGATAAAGTAAATACTCTGGTTCAAAAATTGATTGTTTCTCTAACCTAAAAGTCTTAATATTTTCGGATTAGCAGTTAATAAGCTTTTTTATATTTTTAGGATTCCTGGATACCGAAAACTAGGAAGAAGTTATCTTTTTGTGACTTTCAAATCCAGAGTCCATTATTTAAAAAAAAAAAAACAACTAGAAAAAACATTTTTAAATGTTGAATTAAATGTTGAAATATTGCTTATAGTAGAAATTCAAAATCCAAATATACAGTTCAGTCATCTCAGCAAGCTAAAATGTTTTTTGCTGTATTTTTTCTGCTTATATTGGCAATACATACTTTATTACTTCAGATTTAAACCTATTGCCCATCAGGTCAGTTTTTAGTCCTATAGACCTAGTTAAAAATAAGTAAAATACTGCATTTATTTATATAACAATTGTAAATTTATAAAATAATTGTTAATTTTTTTGAACACCATAGAACTTAAGAAGTAGAGCATATTAAAAATGCTGTCTATTATTTTGCAATGATTTGTTGATTATTCTTACTAATTTTGTTAATATTTTAACTATTGTTTACCTTTATTTCAATTGAATCCATTTTCTCGAAAAATATTTTAAAATATAAGTCATTTTCTAATTTCTTTTTTTTACAAACTGGATCATTATTTTCATCTTCATTGTGCTTTCGATTTCGACACATTTTTAAACTGTTCATATGATCTCTGAAAAATTCAAAAAAATAATAAATACAAAATTAATGCATACAAAAATTGAAAAACAAATTAAAAACAAAAACACTTTTAAATACATTTTACAACTACTGACCATTTTTGTTAAAAGATTAACATGTAAAAGAAAAAGCTTGAATTTTTGTAAAAATACCAAAAATAACTCATACATGGTTATTGACTTAAAATTTGAAATAGTGGGAAAAATCTCTATATAAACATTTGGAAACTTAAATATTTTACAAAATAACCCACAAACATCTACCACTCTTTAATTTAATAATACATTAACCATGTGTTGTAGACTGTCTGTTATAAAGCATCAGCTATTAGGGTCATTTCATGCCAAGTGGAGTAATGGTCACTTATGGATCACCTCTGAAACTGCTGAAATTTATTGAATTGGCACAAATATATGAGAAAAAATGTTTAAAAAAAAACAGATCAATATCTAATGAGTAGAAAACACTATTTAAATAGTAGGTTATTTAGTATAAAATGTTCTATTTAGTGTAAAATGTATTTATTGTAAAATGTATTTATTTAGTGTAAAATGTTTAATTATAATAAAAGCAACATTGATTCAAGATACCTTAGATTAGGCTAAACTTTCATAAATTAGATTTTCAATTAATATTTTAAGCTTTGTTCTTAAGCGCTTGATCAATATCAATTCTAATTATAAAAAATCTGAAAAATTCATATAAGAATATATTTATAACTTTATCTAATATATTTTGTAAATATTGTATCGCTTATTATATACTTGAAGTTTTCAAAGTGACAAAATTGTAATGATTATGGGTAAAATTTGTGTAGTATTATAGATTTTTTAATTTCTAAAAGTTTTAAAGTTGAAACTGTTATTGCAAAACTTTTATTCTGCAAATTTGTTGAGTTTTGAATGTTAAGAGGTTTTAATAAGAAACGCTTTCCAAATATAACATATATTGGGATACAGCAAATAGACTTTTTAAAAGCGCTACATTGTGTTGTTAATTTAAATCACCGTCTGTCCTGAATTATTGCTGTAATATGTCAATTAATTGCATTAATAACCAAAAAGCTGTCTGCATTTTATGTATAATGCATAAATTGTATAAAAAAGGCACAAAAAACTTCACATTTTTATTGAACTGTAAATTTTTAATCAAGCTTTATTATGATAGTTTGCTCTGCTATTGATTGCTGGAGAAATGCCAACACATCGGGTTCATCAATTATTGGTTTTCATTGTCTTTTTATCAATCGGTGTGAGCTTACTAACATTTTTAGTTATCAAAATTTAAATGGAAAATATAACATGATTGCCTTTTTACCCTTTTACCCATATTCAAATTAACAAAATTTTGCAATTTGAACTAAGTTAACATAATTATCAATATTTTCTAATAAAAAATTTAAAAATTGTCAATTATTCCTAATAAATACTATTACAATATACATATTAACTATTTATCAAATCATTGTTTCAAAAACTCATAGCAATAAGCGGCCTACATACATTTAAAAAAGAAATTCTCTTTTTACGTAAAAATAGAAAAGATTCATAATATATAATAAGGTGATTAATGTCTTCTATTTATGTAGAAGTTTATCATAAGAATCTTAATTATTTAGCTCTCACACAAAACAGGAGGGTATGATTATCTAAAATATAATATTCCACAAAAAGTAAAATTATAACATTCTATATTACTTGTATAAAAATCTTACAATCGACAAACAATGCTTACTTAAAAATATATATATATTTTTTAATTTATTCTGATTCACTCCCAACAACCACTATTAAGTTGGAAGTTACAAGAAAAAAATTCTAGAGTTATAGAGCAAGGAAAAGGTTGACAGAATATTTAAAAAGTCAAGATTTAACAAGTCAAGCGAGAATGAGTTTTAGTTGACGGAACTAGAGATAAAAGCTCTTTTGAGAAGCAACCATGATAGTATTTGTAGAAAAGAAAAAGAGATGCAACTTTATGACAATGGGAAAGAAGCTCAAGCTTGGCAGATAGATCCGACTATGTTTATAATGCGTTTTTGTCTACTTATTTTGTCTAAAAGAAAAAGAATATCATTAGAAGAACCAGCCCAAATATGACAACAGCAGGCACGTACTGGTGCACAAGGATACTGAGAAAATCCTAGTAGGCCCACTTAAAAAGTTTAAGACAGGGGCCCTCTACCAAATAGGTACCTGTAGTCTTAATTAAATTAAGTAATTTCATTTCATAATCGCTTTTTTTTTAATTTCTTGATTATTACATTTCTTTAGTAATACAAACTGTTAAAGTAATAATTTGAATAAATTGAAAATAGTTTATAATGTTAAAATTATTTTAGATTTGGTGTGGTGAACCTAATTAATGTTATATACTTATATATGATAAAATAATAGTATTAAGACAGGACTTTGAAATTAGTACACTGAAAAGTCAATGTAAGTCAAAAGTGGCCTGTTATTGGAATAATGAGATATTGATAAAAAAGGGTAGAGTAAGTTTTTTTACTTTTTCAAGTCCTACAACTGTAACAAACATTATTCAAACTATTTGTAAATAATAATTATTTAAAATTTCTGTAATATTAAATTATATGAGGTAAATTCAGCTAGTATTTATTCAATTTGAATACAACTATGGATATATCTACCCATCAATGTGTATTTGTTTTGCAGTATATTAGTGACAGAACTGAAGGCTCCAGGTCAATAGTTAAAGTTGTGGAACATGTTGTAGCTTTAAACAATGTGATTTCATCTTTAGGGCAGGGTTTTATTTTATGAATATTAGCTTAAGTAATTTATTTTTTTTTTTTTATTATTATTTTTTTACATCTTCGCTACCAACAAGGCTGCAAGCAACCACTAATTAGTGTTAAAAGTTACTGGAAAAGAAAAGATGAAGAATGTAGAGCAAGATAATGATTGACAAACGACTTAAAACATTGCAAATTATATGAATCAGAAAAGCAAGATGAAGGAAGCGAATTTCAAAGAACTGATGTTCGAGGAAAAAAACTAGATGAATAAGAGTTTTTGGAGCACTTAGGAACACTAACAGAAAAAGGATGAGAATTAATTGAATGACAAGTAACACAAGAGTGAATTTTAGTTGATGGCAAAAGAGACGCTAGCTCTTTAGAGCAGTGCCCATCATAATATTTGTAGAAAAGATAAAGGGAAGCAACATTACGAAGATGTGATAATGGTTGAAGGTTGGCTGCAAGAGCAGGTTCAACTATGTTTACATTGCATTTTTTTACCTTGTCTAAAAGAGAAAGAGCATAATTAGAAAATCTGCCCCAGATATGGCAACAGTATTCCATAAAAGGTCGGATTTGAGATTTATAGAGATAGAGAAAAGAATCAAGAGTAAGAAAGTGTTGATTATGCATATTTGTATAATTATGTAGCAGATGCTTTTGATGGTGCTGCTAATATGAATGGCCAATATAAAGGAGTTTAAGCAAAACTCAAGGAAGTGCTCCCAAGGCAGATTTATACATAGTGCTACACTCATGTGTTAAATCTAGCCTTACAACAAACTACTTCTTGTTCAGTTACAGTTATTTCTTTTTTTGGACTTCTTCAAGAATTATTTGTTTTTTTTCAAAGAATCTTATATAATTCTCAATGTTTATGAAAATCAGAATTTGATTAATATTAGTTAAACTTGATAGCAGTCTAAAAATAATGCGTTTATTAAGATATTTGGTCGTAGCGATATGTGGAATAAAAGAACCAAGAATGATTACAGAAAGCAATTTTTATGTGTAAATTGTATTTGCACTTTATAAAATTTCTGTTACTAATGATTTTTCAAACAGCTTAAGAAGTACAGTTCAAAATTTACTAGGTCGACTTACCCGTTATGAAATAGTAATAACAGCAATGATGTTTTCGCAAATATTCAAGTTTAACACTGCTATCTGAATACATTTTAACATCTGGTCTAGATTATATGTAAGCATGAAGAAAAATTAATGGAACAATAAAGTCTTTAAAAGATAACAAAAGAATTTTTACCAGTCAGCACAGGAGCAAAAATATTCATTGAATTTGTATCCAGTGTAATTTGGGAAAATGAGTCAGACATTGATAGAAAATTAGAGCTTCCTGAAAAGAGAAGAAAAACTATTTCAAAACATTATGGAGAAAATTCAAGTACTAACCTAAGAGATATTCTCAAAAAGGTTTGTAAAATCAAAACATTGAACATAGAATAATAATATTGCTTATTTGGAATGAAGATTTTCGGGTAGTAAAAAACTTTATTGTGATCTCGAACTATTTGATCCAAGAAGGTTTGAAGAAATTACAAAAAATGGAATTCATTCTGAAGCTATTAATAAAATTTGTGAACTTTTACCTCATATTGATAACCATAAACTAGGAGAACAATTATTATCATTTGTGAAACCCTGGCCTCAAATATCCAAAACTGATATTAGAGATGTATATGATGTATACCAAAACCAAAGCAATTTGCAATAAGATTCAGACTTTAAAGATTATGAATATTTTCAGGAAAATGATAATAATAAATGTACAAGAAAAAAAAAAATGTAACTCATGTTTATTATGCATAACAAATGTTATTTATAAATTCAAAATATATTCTTTATGGTATAACAATTTGTTTGAATTATACAAGTTTTTTTTTTACAATCCCTCTTACTCTAGTAACGTGTCAACGATCAACGATCAACAATCATTCTTGAAATCTAAAATTATAAAAACACATTTAAGAAGTTGTGTTTAACACAGGAGAACTTGGAATCACTGTTTTTGATGAATTGTGAAAGGGAACCGTTGGCAATCATTACAGCAGAACAAGTGATTAACTTAATTAGTGAAAAAAGTAACAAAATATTAAGGATGTTGAAAGTTTAGATCTTAAATATTTTATATAACTATTTCAATATTATTTCCTCTGTATTGAACTACTTTTAATAACATACTATTCATATTTTATAATTTATACTACGCAATCAAGAACACTTAAATAAAAATGATTATATTAATATTGTTGAGTATTTTTTTTTTTATAGAACTTAAATTAAAATGTTGATTTGGTTTATCATTTAGGCTCATGTTAATTGTATAGTTTTTTCTTAGTGTAAGAATTAGATAGATAACCTATTAATATAGGCAATAGAATCCATTGCTATTATTGAGTATATTGTATATATTAAGTGGGCCCTAATTATATCCAGTTTCCCGGTAGAGAAAATATATCCAGTACGCGCCTGGACAACATATATATATATATATATATATATATATATATATATATATATATATATATATATATATATATATATATATATATATATATATATATATATATATATATATATATATATATATATATATATATATATATATATATATGGATCATGCAAATTACTTTTTTACAATCAAGCTAATGTAGATGTGATTTATGCAAAACTTATTAATAAGTTTCCTTTTCAATTTATGAATTAATAAATGTTTATGAATTAATAATTTAATGAATTAATAAATTAATTAATAAAGAGTTCAGCAAGTAGTTTTAAATGGAAATTTTACTACTTAGGAGAGACAGATCTTATTTTTTTAACTGACTCACTTCCAAAAGGCTGCAAGCAACGACTTAAAAGGTTCAAGATTGTGTCAGGAAAACCAGAGGATAAAAGATTTTTTTTTAATCTTTAAAAGAGCCATCCCAAGAATTCCAAATATGACAACAGAATTCTGTACAAGGATGTAGGTTTTTAGACTTAAGATGAGAAAAACCATATTGATTGTCAGATAATAAATTATTTGACACAAGATGTTAGAAATTTGCTGATTAAAAACTCAAAGAACTTGCTAATAATAGAGAAATGACTGATTAAACAATAGTTGGAAAGGTCAGAGTGTTCTCCAGAATTTTTAAAAAATAGGTACAACAGATTTTTGCAGAACACAGGGAGAAAAGATTCAGTTAAGCACTTAACAAATAGTTTAGAGAGAATCAAAGAGAGGTCTAGAGAACACTTTTGTAAGACTATGATAATAATGTTGTCTGGACCACAAAAGACCAAGTTGTAGAAGAGTGTAATAGTGAAATGACTTTAGAAACAGAAGTCTGAGTGACTTTGATGTCAAAAATGGGTTTAACCAGAAAATTAAACTGTTAAAGATTTTTCTCTAGAATCTAACATTTAAGATAAAAGATTTAGTAAACTGAGAATAATGAAGCTTAGCATCAGACAGCACATTTTTACATTAAATTCTAGCAAAAATAAAAAAAGTTTGTTCCCAAGGGAGTTGTTTTTGGAAAAAAGAACAAAAATAAAATTACCATTAGATATAACAGCTTCACAAAAAGGTGAAAATCTTGAGGTAGAATGATCTTGACTTGAAACTGAAAGGAATTAATAAAAGCTACATTGGTGGCATATTTATTAGGGAAAAGAAAAACTCTTTAGGGTAGTAGTATGTAGTGTTATGATAGGGTAAGTCCAAAGAAGAAGTACAAAATAATTAATTTATAAACCACCTAAAGGACAAAGAGAAACTGGACACAAACTAATTTCAGAGACAAGACATAAGTTAAGGAGTGAGGGTATGTCTTTAGGGTTGTCTTAAATAAATCACAAAGTCAACTACATGAGCAAAAGATTGAGAAATACAGAATTTGAGTCAGCAGTATAAGTGGTGTTAAAGAAAAGACATTCAGTGTGATGAGGATTGAAGTGACCAATAACAACAATATTGTCAGAGGGATAAAGTGAAAGTACTTGCTCAATTTGAAAAAATATCGAAAAGAGCGCTGTTTTGAAAAGGAACATAATAAAGAACAAAGAAAAAGACAATTGAGCGAAGATGTGCTAAAAGGAAGCACAAAAAAATGGTCAGAAAATTAAAAACTGATTTCTTAATAAATAGATAAATTGATGCAGAAGTATATGTCAGAGTTAAGCATGTCACTATTAGAATCTTTGCAATTCAAAAGACAGTAGCTATCAATACTGAGATCCGAATAAGAAACAGCCATATTATAAGTAATCTTACAAAAAACAAGTTTTTGATAACCATAAAAGTTGTATTGAAACCTTTCATTGAACCTTTAATCATTATTTCTGCTTTATTTTCCGTTTAAAAAAATATCTTATAAATGTCAATTTTCATTTATTTAAATTTATAATTATTCTAATAAAACCTTGCAAAGCAAATGTCTTCTAAAATTCTCATCAGAAATTCTTATAAATTTTTTAAAACATTTTCAATTTTTAAAGTTTCTGATTCAAAATTATTTTAACAAGATGATTTTAGAAGATAAATAAAAGAAAATATTTGTGCATATTAAGTATATGTTTTAGTTAAGTTTCGTAATTTTTAATGTATTCTTTTAATGTATCTTTTTTAATGTATCTGTCCATTTATGTTCTAAAAACTTTTACTTGTCTAGTTTTTTTCCTTTTTTATGCTCTCTGATCTTCATGCTTTCCTGATTTATACAACTTACAATTTTTTAAGTCTTCTGTCAAAACTTTTCTTGCTTTTTGACTCTATTTTTTGTTTTCTAGTAAATTAAAAGCAGTTGCTTGTAGCTTTTTTTGGATTGAATTGGTTAAAAAAAGCCACAATATTTAAAAAGAGATAAGGATGATGTTTCATAAAATCTAAAATAGTGAAGATAACTTTAGCTTAATAACTGGTAAGTTTTTTTCCATTATTAAAAATAAAGTTTTTTTTCTAAAAAAGTTGCAATTTTAAATTGCAAAAATAATTGAAATAGAATGAAAAAGTGTATTTAAGAATTTGCATTTTACTAAAAAAATTGAAAAGAAACGGGTACTCATAATCTCTATTTGAATTTTCAAGATCTAAGAGAAGTTTTTACAGTTAATTATTACTATTCTTAATTACTGTTTTTTTTTTAATCTCATTACAACAGTTTTTTAATATGAATTTTTGTGTAATATTGTATTTGTCATGTTAATTTTTTTTCTTTTTTTTTTAATGCTTTGTTATAAGCACAATATTATGATTTTTTGTATAAAAATTCAAAATAGAATACATATTAAATATTGTAGAATACAATATAGACATAATAGAACACATTAAATATTATAGAATACAAGTTTAATATAAACAAATAAGGAATTGTAATAATTCCATGTTTATGCAAAATACGCAAACATTGCATTACCTGTGTAGAAGAACTTTTTTGAATATTTCATCAATAGACAAGCATATATTTTCTGAGTTGTTGTGGAGTAGACATCTTACTAATAACAATTTTACAAAGAGTTTGTCGCAAAATTGCAAAAAAAGCTAAAAACAAACAATAAAAACCACCAATAGTATTGACTAAATTACATTACATAGATAGATTGCATAGACAATCATTTTCACATTTAAACATTTCAAAGTAAAAATAAAATAAAAAAAATAAAAAGTATAATCCTAACAAAACTTTTTTATTTTTTTGGTTTTTTTAAAAAACCTGAAAAAGTTTTTTTTTATTTAAAGGGTTTTTATAACCCTGTAAATAAAAAAAATTTGTATTCTAATTATAAAAGAAAAAAGTTGAATAAATGGAGAATATTGAAAAGATGTTTTTATTTCGTTGTTTTTCATTGCCTATTGTGTTTTTATTTTTATTTATCCATCGGTAAGTTGCAGAGGTAAACTGTTAAATTATAGAAATTTTATAACAAGTTTATATTAAAAAATAATAAATTTATATAAAAATGAGAAAGAAAACTAAAAAAAAGGAACTATAAGAAAAAACTTATATAAGTAAAAAATAAGAATACAGAATAACTTAGTAAGAACTTCGGGTTCAAAATTGATTGTTTCTCTAACCTAGAGTGTAAATTTTTTCACAAAGGTAATTCATAAACTTTTTTATATTTTTTATAGCTCTTGGATACCAAAAATGAGCCTTTTTGAAAATTGAAAAAGATCCTTTTTTGAAACTCTGCATCCCTGTTTACAAATGTTGAAAACCTATTCAACCTGTCTTACATTAAAAACTTTCATTTATGTGTACAAGACATTAAAAAAAAACAACCTTTTAATCGTATATGATCTTGTTTTTTTTTTGTTCACTAACAGTATTACGAATAAAAAAATCAAAGAATAAGATATAAGAATAAACGTTGTAACCTTTTTAAAATTGTACTGACTTTTGATATGCTTGATATAGAGGGAGAGCAAAGAAAACATAACAAAAATGGTCCTCTCTGATATATCACTTTTCATAATCTGATCAGCAACATATGAAATAACTTCTACCTAAAAAATTAAGTCAAATACATTTCGAATTTTTTTATATACTTAAAAAACAATTATCCTGTAAAAAATTAGTTAAACAAAACAAGCTTTATTTAGCTAGTAAGTGTGTATGTATGTGTGTGTGTATATATGTATATATATATATATATATATATATATATATATCAGGCTTTCCTAGGAAAGGCGTGCGGTCGCACGCCTTGTTTGTTCACTCATAGAATAAATTTTTCAGAAAACGTGATCGCGGCAATATTTCGTGGAAAAGCGAAACTTATCCACAGAGAATAAAAAATAATATTTAAAAAAGGAAACGAAGTCTAAACAAAGTATAAAATTGAAATTGGATGTAAGAAAAATATTTTAATAATAAAAAAAAAATTCAAAAATAAATAAATTCTTGTAACAAAAAAAAAAGTCTTGAACATTTTTTTCAAAATTTTTATACTGTTTTTTTTTTTTTTTAGGATTGCTATTTTCAGCTACAAAATTTGATACAAGTCAAGGAAAAGACGTTTATAAGTCATTAAGTTTAAATGAACATAAAAAGACTTGATACGTAATATATCGCGAACTTTATCAGACAACGTATTAAAAAACTGATTCATTATTTACGCTAGACAAATTTAGTTAAATTTTTTAATTTAATTTAGTTTTTACGAAGGTTTATGCAAAGGCGATGACGTTATTCTCCAATACTTAGACAAGAAAATAAATTGCTGTTTTAATTATTAAATATATTATTTGAGATTTTAAACATAACAAAACATTAATGTGAAAAAAGTTTTCTCGACTTATTCTAAACCGATTATACTGAGTCAATGCTCGCCTTTTATTACGTTGAAATTATTCAACTGCATAATTTTGTAATTACGAAAGAAGTTAAAAAGATAACTGCATTGCTTCTGTTGTCATTGTTACGAAAACAGTTCCTTCGGGACATTATTATATATTAACACTTATTAACAATGTCAATTAATGATTGCAAAATAAAAAAAAACTTAATCGTTTGACAATAAATTTTTTTTTCATTTAAAAATCAAAAAAAACATATTTTACAAATAAATAGCAATTGTTTTCGCACTTTCATTTAAACATTTATATGTATTTACGAAACATTTAAAAATTGTTTATAGTTCTATCGTGAATTTTAAAGTATTACTGACTGATAAAAGTCATAAACAAATTTTACATTAAAAGGTCCTTTTATTTTCATTAAACTATAACCTTTTTTTTTTTGATTTTATTTTTCTTATTGATTTGATTTTTCATAGCTAAAATAACTACCACACTAAAAAAAAATATATATAAATAAATAAAATATAGGTAAATTTTTTTTTAATATACATTAACTTTTTAATTTTAAATCACAAACAGGTTTCTGTTATTTACTTTAAGATTGCTTGCATTTTAGCAGTATTTTCGTTTAGCTTTGTTTTGGCGCGAATTTTTGAAACGCATAATAACAAAACGTGGTCACTTAGTCAGAAAAATTTATTTTATGCGTGGACAAACAAGGCATGCGACCGCACGCCTTTCCTGGGAAACCCTGATATATATATATATATATATATATATATATATATATATATATATATATATATATATATATATATATATATATATATACATATATATATATATATATATATATATATATATATAAACACACACACATTAAACAATTCAATACCAAAAAGGTTGTTAATACATCTGTACATTGTTAATCATGTTATTGTTTTTTTCCAAACAAAATCAATCAAACGCAAATCTGGTAATGGAAGTAAGGAAGTTTTTCAAGATATAAAACTGGTTAATAGTTTTATATCTTGAAAATTGGTTAATAGTTTTATGAACAGCACAAGCCTCTTACTAAAGGAACATACAAATAGATAAGTACTTTCTTAAAGTTTTGTTGTAAAAGTTCAAAATAAACATGTTTTCAAGCTTTGAAACCACAAAAGTGCCTAACTGTTAGAAAACTGTTAGAAATATAATTGTCATTCAACTTTCTTCAGCGGAACCCGCTGAAGAAAGTTGAATGACAATTATATTTCTGAAAATTTCAAAATATTTTATTTAATAATTGTTTCTATTCTTCTAAAAATGCTGTATGCTATTAAAAGGATAAGCAAAAAGAGACAGCAATTGCTGATCTGTATACTCTATAGTATATATACACATATAAATTGCAAAATGCGGTAGTGGTGTAGTGGTAAAGCCCTTGCCTCATAAGCCTCATAAGCGAGCAATTAATTGCCGACCTCAAACTTTTAGAGGTCTGCATCAGGTCGGCAAAAAAAATTTGATACAAAGGGGTTACCATAAAACATAGAAATGGTTGGTGATTTTTTTGCCGACCTCAAACACTTCTAGGTTTAATAAACTAGACCAGAAAAAGTTTAAAAACTTGAATAATTTTTTTTTTCCTTAAATAATAGACTGCCTGCCCAAACCAAACCCTCAGTTAATGTAGCAGCATTCCTTTGCCAGTCAGGCATTATTTTAAAATGTCATTTCGCCATACCACTGCTGGTATGCTGATGATTGACATTGACTGTTTGAAATGTTTAACCAAGACATAATCAGCTCATCAACAAAAAATTAATTTATATTTGGTGACGATGTTTTGCCACCAAAAATTTCATCCATGACAAGCTTCAATAACAAATCTAATACATGATGCTGGCAACCAATATATTGTAGAACTTCCAAATTCCTGGCTAAAAACTCTTTTTTTAAACATGCTACAACACCACCTTTTGCTCCAGTATTTGTGTTTGTTGTGTCACAAATAATTACTTTTATTACTTCCTATATATCAAATTCATTTAACAAATTAATCAATGCTGAAACAATTGTTTTAGTTTTGCCATCCTCTAAAAGCAAGACTGACAACTTTATTTCCTGATCATTGTTTTTTAAAACTACAACTTGCATTTCTTTCTGTTAAATCTTGTTTTGATAAAAATATAGTGCCCATAAAGATTTTTTTATAATTTTCTTTAATTCTTCTTTGATTCTTTCAGCTTCTTTCATAACTGCTCTGTTAATACCTGCCTGTGTTGGAGTTGTAATACCTTCTTCTAACAACTGATGACTTTTTGCTCTGGTATCTACTTAGCTTTACATTCTTTACTAAAGAAACAGCTCAAGCAGTTGAGGCTTATCTTTACTAAAATTGCTGGTAGATAAGACAAAATTATTGTCAGTCTTTCTTTTAATGTTACTAGAGTCAGAACCAATGAACTCTATTTGATGCATGGTTTTGCTGACAACAGTTACTTTTTTCTTGAGAAATTTAGATAGATGAGTTGGAACAATTTTTGAAGTAGCATTTTACTTTTCCATTACTTTCAACTTTCACTTTGTAAAACTTTTTTACTTCAGTACTCAGCCATAACCTTTTTTATTTGTAGCATCAAATAATATTTCATTATAATAGCTGATATTGATTATTTGTGCCTTCTAATCTTAATAGTAATTATATACAGTAACCTTTTTTATTTTTTATTTATTTTAGTAACTAGTTAGTAATTTCAAACTTATTAAGTAATTTATAATTATATAGTAACTTAATAGTAACTCAAGGTATTTATGTTGGTATTATTTGTAGAATAGTATTTATTAGTAGGTAGTAAGTATTTATTAGTAGGTAGTAGGTATTTATTAGTAGGTAGTAGGTATTTATTAGTAGGTAGTAGGTATTAATTCACCAAATTTTCAACTTTTCTTGAAACTGATTTTTCTGTTATCGCTGGAAAATTCAGTTTGGTCCATATTGAAGTTCATTCACAGGCAATAACTTTGCATCTTCCAAAAACAGATTTCTCTAAATAGGCCAAGTAAGTGAACCTCCCAAAAACAACAAGTTCATTTGGAATTCTAATTAGTTTGTCAAGTGGTTCTTCTATTTTATTGATTTCTGTTTTTTTTTTTTGCCTTTGCTTTCTCAAAATGAACTAAATTGCTTTGCCAAGTTTTCTTGTTTTTATTTATGATATCACTACTTATTTTAGGGTAAAAATATATGAAATCATCCAGACCATGACACCCTTACGTCTCAGAATTTGTTTATTTTTACACCACTTGCAGTCCATATCAAAAAAAAAATAACTGCGAAAATTTTAATTAAAAATACCAATGGGTTCCAGAGATATCGTCAGTTGAAATAATGCTGACTCAGCATTTTAGTGATTTTCTGAAGCGACTACAAAGCAACTTTGACATATAGTATCTTCATAATGGCTAGGGGAAATTTCCTAAAACTTGGTACTCTAATAGATTTTAACTTAAGGAATCCAAAAATAGCACTCTTAAGACTCGATTATCTCAAGAAACGCCTCATTTATCCAATTTTGTTCAAAATTATTGACTTGTAAATTAGTGATTTTTGGAGGTAAAATAAAGACTGTGGCCCAAAATCCCGAGTAAAAAATTTAATTGTGTATCATTATTTCATCTTAGGTCTAGTGAAAAAAATTAGATTCATCAATTGTCTCTCTAATACGTGATCAAAATTTGCATTTAAAAATGGTGTCTTTTTAGAAAAATTTAATTTTTGTAACAAAAGCAATTAAAAACCCCAATCTCCCTAGATTTTTTTTTTTTTTTTTTTGCATAAAATGAATAAATAATGCAAAAACATACAATTTAATTTTAATTTTGAAAAAAAAAAATTCATTATTTCAAATTGGTGACTTAAAACCTCCTTTTGTATAAAAAACAAACATAAGTTTTGTTTTGTTTTTTTTAAAGGTATTTACTTGTTTGTATTTGTTTGTACTTGTTTAAAGTTTGTACTTGCTTAAAGGTTTAAAGGTTGTACTTGTTTAAAAGTATGTACTTGTTTCTTAAAGAATTACTTTTAATTTTATAGTTTTTATATTATTTTGTTAGGTAATAAATAATAAAAATAATTAATATGGAGAAATGTGACATTGGAAAAAGTCTTAACATTCATTGCCACAAAACTGGATTTTCAAGAAAACAAGGTTTTGTTCAATTTAAAGATCTTCCTTGTGAAAAACAAGAAGAAATAATATAGCGAGCAAATTTAAAGGAAAAATATAGTTCAATAAGAATTATATGTTGTTATCATGAGCAATTCTATGGAAAATATTTTGAGAGAAAAATTAAAAAGTGTTGCAATCCTTTTGGAACACACAAGGAAAGTAAAAAAATTGCTATAAAAGGTAATCTTACCTTATTTACAACAGAATTGATATGGAAATTAAAAGAAAACAATTTATTATTTATAAAAAGTTTTATAATTTCAGTTATTTTAACAACGTAAAACTAAATTTGTTTTTTAGGTAATATAAAGATTTCCATAGACATGGCAAACTATTTGCAAAAAAATAATGTTTATGTAACCCCAGGTTGGAAATTCTGCAGTAAATGTTACAAAAAAGCAATAGAAACTGATGAAGATTTAAATTCACAGGAGGAATGGGAATCAAAAAGTGAGAAAAAAATTAAGTTAGATACCACTATAGAATTGCTTGGAATCTCACCGGTCAAACTAAAAAGTCTTTCAAAACACAGCAAATTGCCTGTAGCAAAACAAAAGTTTGAGAACACTATTGACAGAGTTGCAAAAATGGTCTCATTAGCATATAATATTACCCGGGAAAAAAACTGGAAACCCACTTTCACCAGAAACAGTTAATTTAGTGATTAACTTTTATCAAAGTGATGAATTTTCAAGAATGATGCCAGGAAAAAAAGATTATGTAAGTATTAAGAAAAACCAACATGTTCAAAAAAGATTATTGCTACTCAATCTTAATGAATTACATGTTGCATTTAAAAAAGACTACCCTAACGTCAAAGTCAGTTTGTCAAAGTTTTGTACTCTTAAACCTAAATGGTGTATTACAACTAATGCGTCAGGTACCCACAATGTATGTGTTTGCATACATCATCAAAATACAAAATTTCTCATTGATGCCATTAGGTGGAATAAAAGTTATAAAGATTTCATGGCATTGATTGTTTGCTCTCTTGAAAATGCAGAATGTATGTTGCATCGATGTAACAAATGTCCTGGTATTGAAGCGTGAAAAAGTTTTTTAGTGCAGGAGTTTATGGACCATGAGCATGAAGAAGATGTAGTATTTAAGCAATAGCAGAGTACAGATCGTACAACACTACTTTCACAGTCATTGCCACTAGATGAATTTATTGATTTATTATGTGACAGTATTGACAACCTTACCACTCATTCATATATTGCAAAAACACAAAGTAGATACTTAAAAAACTGTAAAGAAAATCTTAACCAAAATGAATGCTTAATTTTAGGAGATTTTGCTGAAAACTATCAATATGTTGTTCAGGATGAGGTTCAAAGTTATCACTGGAGCAAAAGTCAATGCTCACTTTATACAGTTGTACTTTATTTTACAGACAACAAACTTCTCAAACATAAATCTTTTTGTTACCTTTCAGAAGATGTTGATCATGACACAGGATTTATTTACAAGACTCAGGAAGATATAACTAGATATATCAAAGAAAATCTACCTGATGTATCAAGTGTGAAATACTTTTCTGATGGTTGTGCAGCACAATTTAAAAATTTTAAAAATTTTATCAATCTTTGTCATCACAGTAAAGACTTTGATTTAAATGCTGAATGGGTATTTTTTGCTACCAGTCATGGTAAATCCCCCTGTGATGGTATTGGTGGGACTGTTAAAAGAGTAGTATGTCAAGAAAGTCTAAAACAAATAACTACTGGGCAGATTTTAGATGTTAATTTAATGTACTCCTTTTGTAAAGCCAAGATAAATGGAATTTATTTTAAGTTATTTTCAAAAGAAGAAATTGATCAAACACAAGCACAATTAGAAAAAAGATATTTAGGTGGAAGAACAGTTCCTGGCACAAGGATGTATCATCATTTTATTCCAATTGCTCCAAACACTATAAGTTATAAAAAAATAAGTATTGATGCATGCACTGAAATATTTGATATCATTCCAAAAAGCAAACATTATGTAGATATTTCATTAAATATTAAAAAAATGGATTATATTGCTTGTTCTTATGATGGATTTTGGTGGGTAGGGATTGCTGAAGATGTAAGTGAGCTTGATATAAAAGTCAGATTCATGCATCCACATGGACCAGGTAAAAACTTCTTTTAGCCAATAAGAACTGATGAGTGTTGGGTGCTCAATTCTGAAGTTATATGCCAAATTTCTACACCCACAACAATATCAGGTTATACATACAACATAACTGATTTAGATTTGGAGAATATAAACTGTTGGTTACAAAAAAAAATTAATTATGCCTAAAATAATTTTGTTTTTATTTTATTTACCTAATTTGCATTTTAAATGTCTTTTATTTTTTTCAAATCCTTGGATTGTAGGCTGAGAAGGAGGGGTGGGGGTTTAAATAAATCACAAATCACTCCCATCTTATTATGTCAATGACTATATTAGTCTAAAACTACATAAAGATATTTATTGTCAATATGTTTTAAAAACATTTTAAAACATTTGTTTTTGAAATTTATGACTTAAAATCGTAAAAAGATCTTTGAAATAAGAGGTAAGTATTTATCGATTTGAAGTAACGCAAATAAATCGTTTCTCAAACTTAAACTTAAAAAATATGTTTTTAAAATGTATTTTAACAATCAACTATTATTTATTCATTTTATGTAAAAAAAAAAAAAAAAAAATCTAGGGAGATTTGGGGAGGGGGCAGAGGGCCTCCCATGGGTAGGGAGGGCATCTCCCTCGGCCCAAGACTTTAAATGTTTATTTAAATTTAAACTAGTCAATAAATAACACTATTTGGTGTTTTATTCAAATAAATGTTTAAAAAAATATTTTAATTGCTTTTGTTACAAAAATTAAATTTTTCTAAAAAGACACCATTTTTAAATGCAAATTTTGATCATGTATTAGAGAGACAATTGATGAATCTAATTTTTTTCAGTAGACCTAAGATGAAATAATGATATACAATTAAAATTTTTACTCGGGATTTTGGGCCACAGTCTTTATTTTACCTCCAAAAATCACTAACTTACAATTCAATAATTTTGAACAAAATTGGATAAATGAGGCATTTCTTGAGATAATCGAGTCTTAAGAGTGCTATTTTTGGATTCCTCAAGTTAAAATCTATTAGAGTATCAAATTTTAGGAAACTTCCCCAAGCCATTATGAAGATACTGTATGTCAAAGTTGCTTTGTAGTCGCTTCAGAAAATTACTAAAATGCTGAGTCAGCATTATTTCAACTGACGATATCTCTGGAACCCATTGGTATTTTTAATTAAAATTTTCGCAGTTATTTTTTTTTTGATATGGACTGCAAGTGGTGTAAAAATAAACAAATTCTGAGACGTAAGGGTGTCAAAAATTATTTTTTTTTGATGATTTCATATATTTTTACCCTTTATACATAACAACCAAAAAAGATTTAAATAATGAAATATTCTTTATATTTTGAACATTTATTACAAAAAATGTACTGACACATTAAAAAATAACTTAAGCAAAGTTTTGTATAACAAAAGTAAAACTGAAAAATACTGAATTAAGGGTTATTCCATATCAAATCACCTAGTTTTTTGAAAGTTCCCCAGGGTACCATCTCAGATTTGCTTTAAACTTTGACCACACACAGATCTTATGAAAAAAATACAATCCAGAAAATTTCAGCTTGATTGGCCACTATGTTCAAAAGTTATGATTGAATTAAAAATGACCAAAATCCGAAATATTTGTGTATCAGGAGTTTACAGCAGCTTTTTTCGATTTTTGACATACCATAACTTTTTATATAAAGATGGTGATCACCTGAAATTTTGTAGGATAATAGTTTTTCACCCAAATAATACTTACTTACAATTTTCTTTGTTACCTTTGTGTACTTAGTGTCACCACTTGTTAGAATAACCAAAACTATGCATTAAAAATTAATTTAGCACATGCAGCAGCCTATTAAAAAATCCCTTTTTTTTTAATTATGATAAATTATATCAACTTTCCTGGCATAAAAAGTAGCGTAAACAGTTGAAATAAATTATGAAACTTTTTAATGTCGACGTTCTATATATAGACAATTACCAAAAAAAATTTAAAGACTTATACTCTATTTTATGACATGATTGTAGCCTTTTGAGAGTGATGATATTTTTAAAAGGAGAAGAAAAAAATATCACTTACCACATACAAAATTTATACCTCAAATTTTATAAAAACTATATACAGTAAAAAAGTGCATTCAAACAGTAAAATAATCAGTTGAAAGTAAAAGTAAGTATATATGAAACTAATTAACTTATCTCTGATTTATATAACTCATAATACTGTCATTACATTACTTACGTTACTAGCAAAAATATAGTCACGAGCACTTATACTTTTAATCAATGGAACACTTATTTGACATATTATCTTGTCAAATGGAACCCAAGACTGACTTGATTGTGCATCGTTTGTCTATTTTAAATTTAATTTGTTTCTTCGCATAAACTTCACATTAACGCTATGGTTTTCATAACAAATATCAACCACAAGCACTATGTACCATTCTTCATCGTAAAAGCATGTAATATATTTACCGGGTTGAAAATTTGAAAGTTTTTTTTTAATTAAATTAACATCAGATTCTTCATAAATACAATTTCTCTCCATCTGGTACAAAACAATGATAGCTTCCAAAGCAAAACAGTGATAGCTTCCATTTTCCAAGTAAGTCTTCAAATTTATTTTACCAGGGCAGTTGGAACATAGATGAAACATGCAATTTTAATTTGGGTTTTATCTATCTATATTACAAACACATACTTTCATTAAATCTTTGTAATATATTAAATGGCTGTTAAAAAGAACAGAGCACATCAACTTAGCATTTTGATGATAAGAACATACACAAACTGAGTGGCTTCCACTACTATCAACAGCAAGGCACCACTTTGGCCTTAGTTCACAGAACTTGTTGAATCCAACTTTGTCCTCAGGGTATAATTTCTTAAATTCCAAATAAATTTCTTTTAAACAAACTAATATTAAGCGTTTTTGTTTATGAACTTTAACATTATTTATACGCACAGAAACAGTCTTTTTTTCCTGGACATTGTCTAGTGTATTCGTCAGATTCATATATTTCAATGACTCTCTGCTCAACAATATCCTCCAAAGGATGTCCTTTTTTAGCCTCAGGTTTAGCAAGTATTCCCTTTTCATTTTTCAGCTTTTTGGCTTTCTTAACAAGATGGTCTGAAACTGAAAAAGCATTGCAAATTTTTTTAATTGACCAACTATCAGGAGTTAATGTTAGTAACTGAACTTTTTCTTCTTTCAAACTGATTTTTACTTTTTTCTTTATTGCATCTATAAGTTTGTCTAAATCATTACAGTTAATGCACTTTTGCTTATTCTCAGATTTCTTTTGGGTCTATATCCAATGCTGATGCTACTAGGTTTTTCATATTTGTTTCCAGTTTTTTATCTTATTTAGGTCTGAAGAACTAAACTCCTCATCATTAACATCTTTGTCTTCATCTTCTTGACTAAATTTTCCTGTAATCTGTTCAAGTTTGAATTCATTCAAACAGTTAGTGCAAAGTTTTTGACCAGGTTTGATCTTAAGTTGACTTGCTGTTAAAATATTGACTTTACACTTTACTTACTTTACCCTTAATAATTTATTTCTTGTAGACTTTATTATTTTAGAAATATAGACTTTTTTATGGTGAAAACATATCTCCTCATTTAGTTCAAAAGTGTGTCCAATTCTTTGAATTAAAACTTCAACATCTATGTTCACAATATCTTTTAGTTTTATTCTTCTAATCACTCTACAATAATACATTTTGTCGCAAGTATTATGAAGAATATAAGTGATATGAAAAATAAACTAGCTAGTTTTAAAAAAGTGGTCTATAGAGGATATTTTTAAAACCAATCATCAAGTTATATATAATTTCAAAGTCCCTTAAAAAAGTTTTATATCTTAAATGTTGAGGCCAATATATATATATATATATATATATATATATATATATATATATATATATATATATATATATATATATATATATATATATATATATATATATATATATATATATATATATATATATATATATATATATATATATATATATATATATATATAATTAAATTTTATTTTATTTTATTTAGTGCAGAGTGTTAACCAACCCGATTACCAATGGGTTTTAAAATTTCCAAAATTCAATTTTTTTTTTTTTGTTGAAGTAATAGGACGATATCAATAAAAATTCCCAATATTTTGAAAACAATAACAATTTCTCAATATCACAAAAATGTGGTAAAAAACATATTCATGGCTAACACCCTGTAGTGGTACATACTTTCATATGTTGGATGTTTTAAACAATTACACAAAAACAATTTCTAACCAGTAAGTTTAATTTCAAAGCAAGTGGCTGTTTTAAAACTTGATACTGAAGAACATCATGCCAAACACATAAAACAAGATCATTACCAATGGATAAATCTTCCCTGCAGAACTTTGTTAAAACCTAATAAAAATCAATGGATACATAGCTAATAGTAGTAATACAAAAAATGTCAAACATATGACATAGTAGCAAAAAAATAAAAAAACCATTATACAATAGCAACAAATAATACATTTAGTTTAGCTAACATTTTGTTTAGCTGAGTTTTAAAATTGTTAAAAAAAATTAGCAATGAAAATTTTTTATTGGATAATTAAATTATTAAAAGGGTACTTTGTTAAGTTAATAATTTTTTACTGGCTAAGTAACTTAAAAAAAAAAATTTATTGGGTAATAACTTAATAACCTAAGAAAAATTTTATTAGGTAATTAGAAACTTAATAACTTAATAAATCAATTTTTTTTTATTGGGTAATAAACTTAATATTGTGGCAAACAGTTTTATGTAAACCCAAAACCAAAAAAAATTATCATAGAAATCTTGATATCTTGATATAATTAATAATAATAAATCTTGATATAATTAATAATAATAAATCTTGATACAAATTATCATAGAAATCTTGACTTCTTAGTTAATCCTAAACTTAGGGTTTAATCTCGAGTAAGTCATTATTTTTGTTTCTCAATTCTCGAGAAATTGAATAAAAATTCTTGAGAAAAATTTTTTATTTGCTTTAATGAATAATTTAATTCAAATTAATTCTATGTTCTTTGCATGTGCATTAGCCAAATGCTGCGCAAGCGCAAATTGCATTTGCCACTGTGCGCGTCAGACATTTATACCATTTATACACCATTGGCAACTGTCAAAATTTACCATAAAGGCTATAACCAAAGATAAATTGTTTACTATTTATTAATATACTTGTATTATGTGAAAGAAATAGGTAGGTATAATATTGTGTGTTATTCGAATCAATCAAATCTATGAAAGATTTAGATAAAAGGCGATATTATTGATTTCTAGGATTTTTTTACATTAAATACTAATACAAAAAGTATTTTAAGTAATAATTTATTGCAATATTTTATATTTTAAGTTGTACATCAGAAATAACTTTGCAAATACTGTCGCAAAAATTAGAAGAGTTTAGTCTATTTTTACAAGAAGATATTGTGGCTGTTATGAGCAATGATGCTGCAGTTATAAAGAAATTTGGTAGACTATCGCCTGCCTTTCAGCAATTATTCTACAATAATGGCATACATCTAGAAGTTTTGAAAAAATTTTACACTGAACCAAAAAACGAAATAAATAAATCCATAGAAGAGCATGAGACTGTAGATAGCGACAATGAAAGTACAGAATTGAAAAGTACAGAAGAAGATGACTTTGATTTAGAAATTGACGTGTTACGTAGCAAAAATTTTCAACTTAAATCCCAAATTAAAGATGCAATTGTAGGAATATGAAAAATTGTAAAACTTAATAAATTTAAAATTTCTTAAATTTGAAAATTCTCCGGTGAAAAATGGAGTGGAGAAAAATGGTGTTCTACAAAAATATGTAAAAGAGCAAGAACAAAAAGAATTAGCTTTGTTACAACTTTGTTACTAGAATGTAAAACATGTTACAACTTTGTTACTAGAATGTAAAACATGCTGGATACTATTGAAATAATGGTGAAACGGTTCTTAAAAATCAAAACCTGTGTGCAAATGACATTAAGTGAATTAAATTTGAACCAATTGTGGAAAGATAATTACATACAAATGGCTGAAATTCTAATAGCTGTATTTAAAACCGACACAAATAACTGTAGAAGCTATAAGTCGAACAGATGCAACATTATTAACGGCCAAAGAAGCCTTAAAATTTTTATTTAATAAATTAAAGGAAGAATGTAGAAAGAACCAAAAAAGTAGAAAATTCTTAAACAATATAAAAGAAGAAATAAGTAAAAGGAGAAATGATAATGTTGTATCTTTATACAAATTTTTACATAGCCCAACAAGTAATGAAAAATTATGCCCCGCCAACGTTGCGATAATGACACCAGAATCTTTATCAGACACTTAAAAAAGATTGCAGCATATTCCAAACAACTGGATCACAAAAGGTCACAAAATTTTGGAAAATCTAAAAGATGCATTATCTACAATAAAACCAACTTCAACGCAAAATGAACGTAATTTCTCGACTGCTAATGATTTTGTTACAAAAAAAAAGAAATAGATTATCTAACACGTCATTAAATGCAAAAATATTACTTTAAAAATAATTAATAAAAATTATTACTTATGTATTTATAATTTGTCTAATTGCCATTTTTATTTCACATTTTTGTATTAATATTTTTTTTTTATAAAACAACTAATAAATAACAATTAAAAAAACAATTGCATACATTGTTACACTTGTATATTTTATAGTATATCTTTTTTTCGTCATATTTTTATACAATTTTTTATGTTATATTAATAAATTGACTTTTATATTTGTTATTCTGCTGTTTTTTAATCCAATGTTTGTCCTTACACATTCTATGAACATAAGTTATATTAAAATTAAAAAAAAAATTCCAACTTTGACATTTCTCAAAATTTTTCAAGAATTCTCGAGAAGCTCATTCTTAATTTCTCATTTCTCAAGAATTAAAAAACATAGAGAAATCTTAAACACTACCTAAACTACTGCTTTTACTTTTTTGACAACAATTTCACAATCTTTTAATTGTACAAAGCTGATGTAACAATTATAAAACATTTTCGCAAAATAAAACTTATAAATATAGACAGAAATTGCAACAGCTATATTGTTTTAAGCGTAAATACTTGTAATAACTAATAAAATAAAAAACTTCTATAGATATAACTCTGTTATTAATTTTTCAAAAAAATATATTGAGGGAGTTTAGATGCCCTCATTATTATATATATTTATTCTTGATATTGTTATCAAGTATATTTATTCTTGATAATCTAAAATCCCTTGAAATACTATTTTGAAAAATTAATAATAGAGTTATATCCTTGGAAGAAGTTTTTTATTTAATTATAAAAAAACAAAATCTTTTTAAGATGTCATTTAAAGTTTGTAATAATTGATGCTTTTTTATTTTTTTGATAAAATCAATCATAATACTAAAACAAACAAACAAAAAAATTAAAACATATAAAGTGGTGCTAATCAAAAATAAAAATTAAAGTGTACTATTTTTTAGCTAATACTTTATTTTTTTTAATTCCGTAACTATTTTTGTTAATGTTTGTTATGAGAAATTGCCTAAATATATATTCATCCGCAATTCAAATTTTTTTTTATGATTTATTTTTTATGTCATATAACATCATTTTTTTTTTTTTTTTTTTTTTTTGCTGAACATTTTTGATAGAAAAGTTGTTTTTAAAAAATAAAATTTTCTTTATTTTTTCTTAAATAAAGTTATGTTGCTTGTTGAATTGTTTATTTTATTTTCTATTCACTATTTTCTTCTATTTTTTTTTTGCAATGTTGAAAGATTACAAATTTATTATTAATATTTAACCCATCTACATAATTCTATAAATATGATTTAGTTATTTTAAATTCTCTTTTATGTTATTCATTTTATTTAAATTATTTAATTCTTATTCATTAAATAACATTTTAGAAGTATATATTATATGTATATATATATATATATATATATATATATATATATATATATATATATATATATATATATATATATATATATATGAATACATTAATGATATTAACATTAAATTTTGAATATCATTATTTATTTATAAAATGTGTATAATACGTATTTAGGTGTTAACCAGGAATAAATTTGAAACAGCGTTTTAACAAGTGGGAATTTGTCAAAAACCTATTCCCCCCACCCCACCCTCTCCGCTGAGATTAAAATGTGTTCCAGGAATGTGTGGGGTCTTTTTCCTATATTCTTTTTTTTTTCCTACTCCTCACCGCCAAAAATAAAATAAAATATCGTCTGTAACTTTGAAGATGAACATGAAATCAACACAAAATTTAACGTGGTTTCATAACAGCAGAGCCAATGATTTTCAAACATATATTAGGAATTTTATATTTTTCTATTATAAAATAATCAGTGTATATTAATTAATTATTATTAAGAATAATATAATTAATTTATTTTTAATCCTAATATATCTTGGCTGCTTTTATTTCAAGAAATAAAAGCGAAAGAAAGCCAATGATTTTCTACTTCTAATTATTATTTAAATTCTGTTTGATGTTCTTTATGGACAAACCCTTATATTATCATGTAATAAACTGTGTCATCAAAAGAATTATTTTCAAAAAAGATAAGATTTTGAAAATAGTGAAAACTAGCTCATAAATTTTACATTTATTTATTTATTTAATACTTTATAAATAATAATAATTTTCTTTATTCATAAATCGCATAACGAAATAAAGTTATAATTAGTCTCAGCAAAAACAACAATAAATGTAGTTTAATTATAGAATATTGATCGCAAACGATTACGTGGCAATGAAGAATACCAATAGTTATTTTTTCATTCTAAGTTATGAAATGTTATGACTATGTTTACTCAAAATGTAACACTTTAAATTCAAGCAAGCAGTGAATCTTGTTCTCTGCTATTTAAATTTCTAGTACCAGTTTATTGTAATAAAAAAAAAGCATTCTTGTTATTAAACGTATTTATTTTACGTTTTAATATACATATTTGCCTGTTAAATAAAAGCATGCAGTAAAGTAAAGAAATCTATTTTGTTTGTTCAGTCAATTTGTAGTGACAATTTTTTTTAATCATTAAAACATTTTTTGTAGTAAACTTATATTTCAGAAATGGTTTTTTAAAAAAATTATTGAATTAATTAGTGAATTAATAGCAGATAAGTGAAAAAAGATTTTAGTCGATGTGATCACATAATTCAGTTGATATAAAATACCAAACAAAAAAATGAAAAACAACAATTAAAAAAATAACTTAGGGATTGTTTATTAATTACATAATGAAAACTTTCACAACAGGCTTGGTCGGGGAGCGGGAGCAATCGCTCTCGATTGCTGACCACGTAAATAATATTTAGTTGCGAAAAGCTGGCCAGATTTTTTAGTCGTTTTGATAACATTTTAAAAAGAAAAAAAAAAGCGCAAAACATTAATTGGACCGATCAGAGACAATTACAAAAAAAAATTAGGCAAATAAAATATCTTTAAACGCGAAAAAAATTAAAGCTAAATAAATGACGTTTAGAACAAATATTTTCGAAACATCGCTCTTTTATAATACTTTTTATAAAGTAATTTTTATAAGTAATTTTTATAATGTTTTTTATATAAAGTAACATCTTAAGATTGTTTAAAAAGGAGTTTAGTTTTATTTAAGCTAAATTATTGTATAAATAAAAAAGTTAATTTTTTTAATACCTATTTTAAGTTTTGCGTAGTTTGAAAAGTTTAACATAATTGAAGCAATTCTTCTTAGTAAGATAAACAAATGAAATAATTTAATCATTGAATTACTATAGAAATGAAATTAACAAGATAGAAATCAACTAAAAAGGTTAATAATACAAGGAAGCGAAACTGCTTCACAATATCGCTGATGATGTTTAGTGATTGGCTTTTTAATTTTAACTAGTATTTAAAGCAGAAAAAAGTTTAACAAGTTTTACATATATTTTCGTAAACAAGTAATATATATTCTTAAAACAATTTATGCTAGAAATCTCAAAACATAACAAATCGTGAATAATACAATTTCTAAAACATTTCAACAGAATACTCTAGAACTTTATTTGGCTTAGTCAGCGTATTTTTTGAACCAATAGAATTAGTTTGTTCATTAATTTGGCGGGTTTTTAGTGTTCGGGAATATTCTTTTTATTCTTTCGCACCAAGACTTTTTGAGAACATTCAAGTTTTTTATGTTTCCATGTAGGTCCATAAAACAAAAAGTTTTTGTTTCGTACATAAACTTAAATGTTCTCAAAACGACTAAAAAACCTGGCCAGATTTTTGCAACTAAATATAATTTCTGTAGTCAGTATTCAAGAGCGATCGCTCCCGCTTCCTGACCAAGCCTGTCACAATAAACAAAACAAATAAAAAAAACGTTTTCCTTTGCAGGGTCTTAATTTAAATATAAAATCATAATAGTTGATTCAGTTTAATAAAAATTGCATCGTAAAAGAGCTTAAAATCTGCGACTTATGTTTTTTAAAAATATTTTAGTTTGTGTAATTTACACCCTGGCATTTGAAACTAATGAACATCAATAAATTTATAGCACGTAGTTACATAGTTAATTTAACATTTTTGTTAAAAATTAAATACATCTATAATGACATGCTTCAAATATTTTCTAATAAGTACTCTTGCAAAAGAATTTATTTAGACAATTTTTATATTTTTTATTTTGCAATTGTTTATATTTTGCAATTCTGAAAATAACATTTAATTACAAATATTTTAGCACATAAAGATATTTAATTTTTATAATTCTATCAATTTAGCTAACAAATTTTAAAACATCAATTAGCAAAAACACTCATTGCACAAATGCTACATCCAAAAGCGCTAATTTTGTATGCAGCAAAAAAGCTTTATTTTGAAATTAAACTTGGAAAATGAGTACTTGTCAAATAAAAATCAGTGATTTTAAATGTTTTGTTTACTTTGACACAAAAATAGTGAATTTCTTGTTATCATTATCTTTTTAATAGAATTTTTTGCCACAGAATTTTACAAAACCTTCCAGCGCAAGCCCAGTAATGGCTAAGTTATTTATTTTTTAAATTTAAAAAACAAAAATTCTTTAATATTATACTTAAACAGATTTTAACATTTTGTAAAATATCTCTTAAACTTTTTTTTTTTTTTTTATATTTCACACAATTTGCTTTTTTCTCTAAACTGAGACAAATATTTCAAATTCCCATGCCATTAGATTACAGAAATATTTGCCGAAAAATATAAAATAAATTGATATTAGAATTTACAATACTAAAAATATATACACTCACACACATGTATATATATATATATATATATATATATATATATATATATATATATATATATATATATATATATATATATGTGTGTGTGTGTATATATATTTGTATATGTATATATATATATATATGTGTGTGTGTGTGTGTGTGTGTGTGTGTGTGTGTGTGTGTGTGTGTGTGCATATTCTTCAATACCTCAAGAAGATTCAACTTAAGGAGACACTGTAACTTCCAGGGTTTTGACAAATAAGCACAAAGCAATGAAAGTAAACTTTTAATCTGATCAATATTAGCAGCAATTAATCTAAATAAAAATTAAAATTTACTAATAAAAAAATTAAATTTATGCTAGTGTTACATTTTATTTACGTAAAATAGTAATTGATGATGTGTTGTTTATTTTTGATGTTTATTTGATGAAAATTCAAACTTTACGAAAATCACATTTATAAGTGCAAAAAAGGTTCTAGAGATAAAAAAATTGTAAAATACATTTTAGTTTTGTTTTTATAACTGTTTTATTGCTTTTATTTATAAATTTGTTTTAATTTTTACCTATTTTTGTTTTATAAGTAGTAATACCACTTTTAAATTATAAATTAGTAATCAGGTGATAACAATAACTATTTGTTGCTGAAATTTAACAAAATAACAATTAAAATAATTTATAACAAAAAATTTAATGTTAATAATATTAAACAAAAGTGTGCAATAAGCACACTCAACATCAGCTGGTAACTTTAGGTTCGCTTTTATATATTTGTCTAATCATTTACTTTTTATACACTCAATATCTACAACAACAAAAAAAACAATTTTGCATTGTGGACGAATTTATTAGAAAATTTTTTATTTTTTACCAACATGTGAAAAAATATAATATCACATAATAAATCCTGTTTTATTATTTTTTCTGGGCTCTTTACATATTTAAATAGTCTCTATTGTTTGTGTCACTAATGCAACAAGAGACATGCAACATTAAGGCATTATTTCATGACACCACGCTTATATTGTGGCTTTTTTTAGATCTGCTAGTTAGGTTGGGTTCTATTGAACTTTTGCTTTCAACTTTACCTAATAATTTTCAATGGGATGAGTTAAGGAGCCTCAAACTGCATTTGCACAGGGAATATTAATTACTACTTCTTGAAGCTTGTCTTGATTAATTACCTGATGACAAGTTGCCCAGTTGTGAGTGAAAATATTAAACTTTATAATTCCAAATTAATTTTTCTATAAAATTTACAAATAAATTGCTTTTTCTAAATTTAACAAAATGTTCAAGTTTACAAAAATTTTCGAATTCACTTCAAAATTTCCAAATAAATGGCTCTAAGATTTTAAAATAACAAAATAACAAAATAAGAAATTGACTATCACTTTTTACAATTAGTTAAGAAATTGTCTTAACTAATTGTAAAAAGTGATTGCACCCTAAATTATAAATTTGATACATGCTTAACAGAAGGTGTAATATATGGAGGAATAAAGTTTTGAGTTTGGTAGCAAAAGTTTGCCACAAAAAGTTTGCCACAAAAAGTTTGCCACTTTTTGTGCTGTTAATTGCTGCACTTTGTCTTTTGTTTAATTAATTGTGGCTATGTGTAACACATTACACATAGCCACAATTTTAAACTCTAATTCTGTTTTTGTAAAATTCAAGGCCGTTGCATAAGTTTTTTTTTTTTTTTTTTGATAAAAGTGTGGTTTTAATGCAGACAGTACAATTTAATATTGTACTGAGCTGCATTAAATCAAAGAATAAATTGCAGATTGTATGCCCTTGGCAATTGGTCTTCAAACTGAGTGGACATAAAAGAAGATATTCGTATTTACATAAATTTATATAATTTTTTTAATAATTCTATTTACGAATGCAAAAGTATAATTTACAGACACAAAATTCACAAAAACAAAAACAAAAAAAAAATTTTTAATTTATTTACTAATGCAAAATTTACAAGAAATTTTTTATTTATTAATTCAGATTCACTCAAAACAAGCCTTCAATCAACTGCTATTAAGTTGGGAACTAGAGAAAAAAAGAATAGAGTTAAAGAGCAAGAAAATGGTGGACAGAAGACTTAAAAAGTTGTAGGTTGAATGAATCAGGAAAACATGAAGATAGGAGAGAGCTCTAAAGGGTTACAATGCAGTGGAAAAAACTAGATAAATTAAAGTTTTTAGAACATGCAGGGAGAGATACAGTAAAAGAATGAGACTTTGCTAAATAACAAGGCAAGCAAGAATGAGTTTTGCTTGATGGAACAAGAGATGATAGCTCCTTTGAGCAGCAACCATGGTAGTATTTGCAGAAAAGCGAAAGAGATGCAACTTTATAAAGATAGGAAAGAAGCTTAACCTTGGAAGATAGAATGGGTTCAACTACATTTACAATGCATTTTTTTGGCCTTGTCTAAAAGAAAAAGAGCACCAGAAGAATCAGCCCAAATATGACAACAGTATTTTATACAGGCAAATAAGAGATTTGTAAAGGTATATAATGGAATAAAGAGTTACAAAATGGCAACAATAAAGAGAAGAGATAGATCATGATAGAGAATAGCACAATAAAAATAAGCAGATGCTAATTCAGTAATATATTGTATAAATGGTTTCCATGAGAGGTCAGCAATGAACGATAATCCAAGTAGACGTGAAGAAGTGGAATCAGTAAGAGGGTTGCAATTCATCAATATAGAAATGTAGACAGTATTGCAATAGCTGTTTGCAGTTAATAATTGAGTTTTATTAAAGTTAAAATTCATAATTTACTGCAAACTCCAAGAGTTAACTAGAGTTGCTTGAAAGTCTAACAATGGGTTATACTATTTGATTGGAATGGCAGAAAGAATATGACCGTAAGATTTAAGAATTGAATTAGTAGAAAAGTTCTTTGCAAATAGTTCTGCCTTATCCTTAGGAGAAGTATTAAGATCAGTCTCGTGAATGAGAGATGGAAGAATTTATGGTTATGATGGTTAGAACTACCTTTGTTAATGACCCATTAAAGATTTTTCATATTTTCTGAGATATGATACTATCAGCTTAGCATTAGATAGCATCTTTTTAAATCAACTGTTTGCAATAATGAATAGGTGTTTGTTCTGGAGAGAGTTGTTGTTTCAAAAAAGATAAAAATGATTATGATTAGATATAGCAGCTGCACAAGAAGGTGAAAACCATGGAATAGAATAAGGCTTGACTCGGAACCAACAAAGAAGGAATAAAAGCTTGTGTTCCTGCCTGGATCCAGAAAGTTAAGTAGAAGACCATCACAAAAAAAAACCATGAAAAGAATTCTAGACAGATTTAGGGTAGTAGTAAGTTTTGAAATGATAAGGTAAGTCAAAAGAAGAAGTAAAAGATTAAAGATTTATAGAGATTATTGCATGGTCAGAATCACCTAAGAAAGAAAAAGAAGAAACTAAATGCAAACCATGGTCAGAGAAAAGACACAAATCAAGGGAAAAAAGTAAGTTATTAGGGTTGTCTGGAAAACGAGTCACAAAGTTAGCTATAGCAAGAGATTGAGAAATGTAGAAATTTAAATTAGTCTCACAAAAAGCAAGCAAGTTTGATAAATCTTGTAAGAGGTAAGATTCAATTGATGAAAGGTTACTTTGAAGACCAAGAATATTTGTAAAAGATATATTGAAACTGGCCTAACCAGCTGGCCTAAGAACATTAAACTGAGTTTTAGAGATGTACACTCCTTAAGTGATAACTGGAAGAGCTGCATAGCCACTATCAAGGAGGCAAAAGCTAAAATCTACAAGTCATCCTAGGAGGGAAATGATGTAACGCAGGTTTACTTCTATGCAATTTTAAATTTTTATTTTAAATTTTTTAATTCTAAATTTTTTTAGTTCTTAAATTACATATGAAATCTTAAATTCATTGCTTAAATTTCTGATATTATGCGGTTAACAAAACTCACTTAGCTTCAAATTTAAATTAATTCAAAAATAACAGGTGATTACTAAAAATCTGGATAAAACTAAAAATGAAATAACTTGTTACAAACTTTATACCACTTTCATTCAAAAACTTAACAGCTTTGTTTGAGTAATGGACACTTGCTAGATCAGGCCAGAATATGTATTTTATATCTTTTGGAAGCTGTTTGATGTGTAGTAATAGTTTTTTTTTATCAACTTAAATATGCTGGTTATTAGCAGTTCCAGACTGTACAATGTATGGAGTTGATAGGCCAAAAGGCGAAATGACCACGTAAACCAATAATTTTTCTTCAAATTTCTTTTTTTCTTTGAATTTAACATTGTTTGGTATTAATTCAATGTTACTTGAATAGAAATTATCATTACCTTAATTTTACTTAAATGTTCGAAAGAGTAAAATAAGACTCGTCATCAAGAACCCAAATAAAATCTTTATAATTTTTATAAAGTTGACTACACAATAGTCAGTTTTTTGCTCTCTGGATCTCAGTTCGACTTGGAATCTTCATTTGTTTTCTTTTTTTATTGTTGTTTTGGTTTTCAATGTCTAAGAAATAAGTGACTGAGAACATTTGAACTTTTTTGAAGCTATATGCTGAGAAATGCCACATTTATGGTCAAAAATTTTGGTAAGTTGACTGATGGCGCGCTTAGTCATTATTTTCGGCTTTCTACCACTACCAGTTTGCCTTTCAAATGGTTTATCTTCTTCTACACGTTTAATAATTCCTTATAGTCGATCTTGATAAGTTTTCTGCTTCAAAATGAGAAGCAGTGAATGATTTAGGTTTATCTGAATTTTCTTGATAAAACTGCAAGGTGTTAACCAGGAATAAATTTGATACAGCATTTTAACAAAAATGGGAATTTGTCGAGGTATTTCTCAATCACTCCCCTCCTCCCCTGAAACTAAAATATGTTCTGGGAAAGCATGGGGTCCTTTTTTGGTGTTCTTTTTTTTTCTACTCTACTTCAGCGCTGCATACATTAATTGATCAGCGCCAAAAATAAAATAAAATACCATCTGTATCATTAAAGATGAATATGAAATCAACACAAAATTAGCTGTTGTTTCACAACACGGCAAACTAAGAACTGATACCAGAACATATATATATATATATATATATATATATATATATATATATATATAGTTTATAATAAAAAAAGATATCATTCCTAATATATATTAGGAATGATATCTTTTTTTATAATAAACAAATCAGTGTATTATAATTATTATTGAGAGTAATTAATTTGACTTATTTTTAATCTTTTTATATTGTCACCGCTTTCATTTCAAGAGTATTATTTTAAATATATATTTCATTTTCAATGTAATATAGTTAAATAGCGATCTCCAATGAGCCAATGATCTTCTACTTCTAGTTATTATTTAAAATCTGCTCGATGTACCTTACGAACGAATCCTTACATCATCATATAATAAATTGTGTCATCAAAAGAAATTTTTTGAAAATAGATAAGGTTTTAAAAATAGTAAACATGAGCTTATAAATTTCATATTTCACATTTATTGCGAGTTCAATTTTATAATTAATAATAATTCATTTTATACATAAATCACAAAGCGAAATAAAGTTATAATCACAAAGTCTCAGCAAATACAGCAACAAATATTGTTTAATTATAGAGTAATATTATTAGCAAGCGATTGCACGCGTGGCATAAAAGAATACCAGTAAAAAAGTAAAAAACTTTAGCAAATTCAGTTGATATAAAATACCAAACGAATAAAAGAAAAACAATAACTAAAAAATTTTCTGTTATAACCGTAATTGATCAAAAGGTATCTGACATAACCTTCTTGATGTTTTTGTTGACGAAATAAATGTACTCCTTAAAGTTGAGTTTACATTAAGACTTAATAAATTATTTAACTTTTTAGCCAAAAAAGGCGAAACTTTTAAAGAAATAGGATTTGCGGGTGTGAAACCAAACAAGTTTGTTCTTATTTTGGATCTTTTATATTAGTACTTTATTTCTTGCTAACTTTTTTATATAATATTTGCTGTTGTTGGATTGCATTGCAAAAAACTATTTTCAAACTTTATTGCAAGTAGCCACAAAAATCCCAAAAATCGCTTCAAAAATCCTAATTCCCATGATGTTTTTTCCAAGAAACCAATTTTCGCAGTAATGCAATTGCGTTTTTATGCGGTTATAATGGCAATTTGATTTCATGTTTTATGCAATTAATGAATTAGAACTTTTTTATGTTATTTTTCTATTAGTTTTGAATAATAATTAATTTTAAATTTTTTTTAGAATTATTATTAAACTTTAATTTGGAAACTTTTTTTGGAGAATGGGATTTTTTCATCTTTAAATTGGGAATTTTAATTTTATGAGCATTTGAGAAAACCGCGCTTGAAGGGGCGCCACAGGGCTAGTTTACACAGTGAACTGGTACACACGTTTTCTCTGGAGCTCTTTGTTTGACGTCATTTTTAATACTAAATTTAAAATACTTATATAAAAGTTAATATATATTTCAAAAGAAGAATAAATTTGCAACATTTTAAAAATTATTTGAAAAAATAAGTATTAGTTGCATATAGAAATATGATGTAAACAAATTTGTCCAGATTTTTAGTAATCACCCATTAGCATATTGGAAATTCTTTTAACTAACATTCTATTCTATTTAACTAACATGTCTCGGAGGTTTGGGATACCTTCAAAGGCTTTGCCTAAAATAAAAACTTCAAAAATTAAAAGTTATTCAAACTTAACAACTTTTTAATTTGCATTTAAATTGCTAAAACATAAAAACAGCCATAGTCATATTATAAAGAAAAAAAGTTATAAACATGGTCAGTTGCAGTACGCAATCGCACGCCATGCCTGTCCAAGCCAGCTGAAAATATTTTTTTTTTTTTAAGAATCCTATTATAAGAAAATAAATAAAAAGTTACCTATAAAGTAAATCTAAACAACCATAAAATTAGGCTACTAAACTAAACTTCAAGACAATTGCAAAAGATAGTCAAAACAATGTTTTTAATTATATCTTACATGTTCTTAAAACATAAAAAGCATCTAACTAAAAACTATTTTACAAGAACTTTCTAGCAGAATTTGCTATACCACTTTTTTTTATATTTTTTATATATATTTTTATTTTATTTATAACGACATCAAGATACAATCTTTTCTAGAAATACACAAGTTTGTTTAAAGAAATCATTTTTACTAAAAAGAACTTTTTTGAACAAAAGACTTTTAGTCTTCTAATATTCTCTTATTTAAGTTATCTTGAATAGTCAAAATTAAAAAATAATAAAAATTTGTAAACATACTTGTCAGATTTTGATTGGAAATCTATTGTTGAACAAATCCAGTCTAAAAGAAACTGCAACTTTTTGTTGGAATCTACCAGATAATCCTTGTCTTTTAAAACACCCAATTTTTCAATTTTGGATTCAACATGGACTTTAGAATCAAGCAAGTATGAAGATAATGCTAATATTGAAAAAGAAAATTCAAAACATCTTAAAAATTCAAGTACAATAAAAAACCTTTATTAATCTGACTAATTATTTAAGTTAATTTAACTTTCTAAATTCTAAAAAACATTATAACATAAGCCAAAATTTTCACTTAGATTGAACTTTCTTTTTTCCCTGATTACAAGCAAGACAAAAAAACTTTGAACTTTTTTTTTTTTTTAATGTTTTGTTTTTGTTTTTTTCCTGCTTGTTATTTAACCAAAATAATGCATTGTTTTTTTGTTGTTTTTTTTTTTACCTTATCAGTATTTTCATGGTAATATTTACACTGTAATGAAAATTCTAAACCTCATTTTACTTACATTTCTTAAAGCACTTTTCTATATAAGGCAAGACTCTGGCATTTCATAATACATGAGATATATTTAATGTTGCCAGATTTTTTGCTTTTTTTCTTTAAATTTTTCAATTTTTTATGTTTAATCTTGAAAAAAACAATGAAAAAATTTGTAACAATACTTTCAAAAAACATAGTTTTCTTGATTTATATGTAAGAAATTGTATATGTATATGTTGAAATATTATATATATTAGAAAATTAAAAATAAAAATTTAAGTAAACTATATTAAGCTCTTACCTTGAAAATCAGTGTTTTGTTGAACAACCATTTCAAAAACTATATTGCTGTTAATATATATGGAAATAAAAATTAATAAAAATAAAGCAATTAAGAATTATAACTACAAGTAAAAGTATTAAAATAAAGTTAAAAAGTAAACTATACTAGTAATAGTATAGTATAGTATTTAAAAAATGGTATTAATGATGGATTGATCTAAATCTATAAAACTTAAAAAAATATAAACTTTTCAGTTTCTTGCGATAATACTAAAAAAAATTGTGCCCGGGTGAAAAATGTTTCTGGTTTTCTAAAGCCTTTTAAAATTATGGGAACAGATGAAAAATGTTTAAACTTTACATTAAAGGAAGTTGCTGAGATTTCATAACATAGATCAACTGATATGGACAACAAACAAAAAAGGGGCTTCTACATCAATCTACTAATGATATTACTATTAATATAATGATAATTGTACCAGTAATAAATAATTACCAGCAATAATTTTAGCAATAATAGTAATAACAGTAATAAAATTTCATTGCAAATAATAGCGGTAAAATGTTAAAATAAAAATGATTATAACAATTCTAATTATATTGTATAAGTACAATTGTTATTATTGCAATAGTAATTGTATAATATTAATAGCAATTCAACAGCAACAACAGAAACAACAACGACTTTAGTAAAGAACAATAATTATAGGAATAATAAAACAACAATAACAATAATAATATTAGTTACAATATTAAAAAAAATAAGACTGTGATAAAAATGAATTCTGGGGAATAAGGAGATGGGGCTAGATATCAAGACAGATACAGACCAAAATGGATACATATCAAGATCAGGTATACAATATAAAGAAAAAGATCAATAAAACAATACTATGATAAAGATAAAAATCAATAAATCATCAAAACTTTATTTATAATTATTGGCTTGGATAAGTTTTTTAGTTTTGATTATAAAGAGAATTTAATTTACCTTTTTTTTTAAAAAAAAAAAAAAACATAGTTTGTTTTATTTAGGATGATTAATTTCATTAAATTATTTAAATTTAATGAAATTAATGCCATACTTAAGAGTTTGTTTTAAAAGTAATGGTTTAGCTGTTTGATATTAAATTTGATGGTATATTATTAAATTTTTAGTTGTTATTAAAGCTTCTAGTAAGTTATTATGTGCAATTCAATAAATAAGAAATATTAATTTTTTTTTAATTTCATAATTTTTGAGAGAATGCAAAGAATGTTTAAATCGAATCTGTTTAAAAATGATTTACTATCATTTTCAATGAGAATAATTTATTTTATAACAAATCAATGACATTGATTTATTTTAAAGAATGACTATGTTTTTTGTATACTTTGTATAGAATTGTGCCCCATACCTAGAAAATTATTTCAGTTTTTATAACATAAAGAATATTTTATTCGATCTTAACTATTAAACCAAGCACAGGCCAGATCATAGTTAAGATGTTGATTTAGTTTTTTAACTGATTTTTCTATCATTAGAACATTTTTTTTCAATCATTAGAACAATCAGCAATTGCTGGTGAGAATGTTCTAATAATTGAAAAATCTTTTGTTTAGAACAAAACAATACTTTTGAAAATTTTGTACGTGTTTAGGACAAAATAAATAAGAAAAAGGAGAAAACAGAAGATTCAATCTTCAGAAGAGATCAAAAGATTCAATCCTGGAAAACACTTATAAGTAGAGATTTATTATTAGAAGAGGTATTGGAAATGGTAGCAAATTAAGCATGGTTTAAGAGATATGATTAAGACCAAATGTGAGCAATTGCTCTGATTCCATGATCTAACTTTTACTTAAAAAAAATTTCAAGATCTACAGTAATGATGTCAGTATCAAACTCCTCACGAATATTTAAACATACAGAATAAATTTTCCTGTCCAAAGCGTTACGTTTAGTGTCACGTTTAATGTCTTTGAGTGCTTGGATAGTAATCGGCTTTTTGTGAAATCAAAACTGTAGATTATATAGACAACTTATATAAATAATTTTTCTACCAATTTACTAATATTAGGTCCCAATATTAGTTAGTTGCAAGAAAAATTCCTAAACTACTCAACTTGGATAATATAAATTATTTATATTATCTATTAAACTAATTATTTGATAGTTTAGAAAAACGTGAACAACATTTTTTTTAAATTGTGTTATTGTTTGCTCGTAATAATTACTTAATTTGTCCTTGAAAAAATTCTTCTATTCAAGCAATTACTATTTGAATTGAGGACAATTGACAATTCAAAATCAAGCACAAAACTTTAATAAAATATCTTTTTAAAAATAAATAACATGTGTTTGAGTATCCTCGTGCCAAGTAGATACAATCGGCAGAGCAGAGCAGATTTGCTCAGATTGAGCAGAACGGCCGCTACTTTGGATTTAGTCTAAAATAAACATAAAATAGCTAAGTCGCGTTTATTTTTAATGGACTAGAATACAGACTTTAACGTTAAAGCCTGTATTCTAGTCCATTAAAAATAAACGCGACTTAGCTATATTATGTTAATCTACAATTGAAGCTATTAAAAATTTTGCGCAGTAGCTTCAAAAAGTAGTAGCGTCAAAAAAACTTTTTTACGTTGGTTTGCTCCTGCATTTATCATATGCTTTTTTATTTTAAATGTGTGTACATGCAGTTGCACAAAAATATATAAAACTGGTTCAGGTATATCATTTTACAGATAAAAGTTGGCATTTATTACAATACCAATAAATGGATTAAACTACCAGCTCCAAGTAAACGCGTATTATGAAAACATCAAACTACACATCTCATCAACAACTACTCCCATCACTGAGAAACAGGAGCGATGGGTTAGCAAGAAATATATTAAGTAAACACCAGTTAATACAATTATATTATTCATTTATACATTGTCATATAAATTACGCGAATATTGTATGGGGAAGCACTCATAGAACAAAGCTAAAAAAACTCTTTATCTTCATCAGAAACACGCAGTTCGCGCAATAAACTTTAAAAATCAGTTTTTTCATACGAAAGTCTTGTATTTTAAATGTTACCAAATGTATTACAAAATTCTTTATTGTATGCAGGACCGTAGGAACAAAAATTATATGGGGGGGGGGGGGGAAGCGGCAGTACTAATCCCAAATAGTTTTAAGGACCTTTTTTTCAATAAATTTCTTCGAAATTATTTATTTGAAAAATTGTTGGGGGGGGGGCAAATGCTCCTGCTGCCCACCCGGTTGCTACAGGCCGAGTAAAAGCAATGACCAGTTTTTTTGTTTCTTATCGAGGTCCCTATCTCTGGAACAAAATAGTCTAACCAAATTTTGATTTTTCTACTCAACTGACTTTTGCTTCATTCAAACAAAATCTTAAAAAAATTATATTTTTAATAGCAAATATCTTGAATTTTTTTTAATTGTTTTTTTGTTGTGTGTTGTTCTATTTTGAATATTATTTGGTTTAAAGTTTTATTTTGGCTCTTTAACGTTTTATCTTGGTTTTTAAATATTTTTGCATTAAGGTGCATTATTATTTTACTACAGACGTTGTATTTTTATTTAAAATTAACCATATATTGTAACCCAGTAAGCACAAAGACGTTTAAAAGACGTTTTAAAGATGTTTTTAAGGAGGTCTAAAAAGCGCACTTGTAGACGTCTAGATCATAAGGCTAAAAGACGTCCAAATAAAGACGTCTTTATAAAAACGCGTTTTAGACGTATTTTAGACGTTTATTTTAAGATGAATTGAAGTACATGACGTTACATTTTCGCGTAGTATGCGGTATATATTCATTGTATTTATACGTCATATATTGTTATAACTTCGTATTTACAAAATATACATAGGAACCAGCAATCTAAATAATATAGATATCACCACCAACGGTTGATGCATCAAAAATGAAATTAATAAATAACAATAACAATTATATATCAAAACAGTATTTAATCATTTATAACTTACCATTAGTTATTATAAGATTTTTACAAATGTATTGCTAACTAATTTTTGACCGGATACTTGACTTATTATATGGCTTGTGGGTGTATAAAAACTAAAAATACTGATATTTATTTTATATATTATTCTTGCCATTTTCACTTATTATCATGATCAGTCAACTATCTATTAAAAAAGCAAAATAATTATTAATAAAAAAAAGATATATTAATATTATAGCAATTATTTTAGTGATTCCTGTGACAACAATTTTAGCAATTGTGTAAAAAAGTAATTTAATTTAAAGTAATTTACACTTAAAATTTGAACAAATTATTGAAAATAATAAAAACTATTTTTTTACTTTGAATATACGACATCTACTTAACGCGTAATGACAAAGCCGTCAAAAAGAAGTCATAATGACATATTTATAAACAGGTCTCAGAAAAGACGTCTTTTAGCCTTGATCTAGACGTCTTTTAATGCGTCTTTTAGACTATTTATTATGCGTCTTTTAAACGTCTTTTTAAACTTTAAAAAGGCGTCATTTTAAAAACGCCTTTATAAAAGACGTCTAGAAGATGTCTTAAAAATTGACGTCTTCTAGACGTCTTTTTATCTTTTAAAAAGACGCCTTTTGAACGCCATTTTAAAAACGCATTCATAAAAGACGCCTAAAAGATGTCTTCAAAACGTCTACAAAAGTGCGTCTTTACCTAGACTAGTTTTAGTCGTCTATAAGTGTCTAAAATGCGTCTTGTGCTTACTGGGAACATTCCCCATAATATCACCACTGGTCCTATGGATCCGCCACTGTTTCAAATATAAATAAATGTCTATAATTTTAACAATATTATTTTGCAATACTAATTGCAATTTAAGAAATTTACATACGCTTTAGAATTTCAAAAGTAGGGAAGAGACTTTTGTTTCGTAACTATTTTTTACCACGTTTTTTTTAGACAATTGGTGCATTTTGTATATTAAACTTAGACCTACCAAAATTAAAATCATTAGTTACCAAAAACAAAACCAAATCAGCTTAAGAGTTCTTGTTCTAAAACAAGATTTTCAAGGCTCGGCGCCGTATTAAAAAAGTTTATACATTTTTTTTTTTTACCTTTATGGATTCATTCAAATTGTTAAATTTATTAGCTTAGTTTTATTAAGATTTATTTCCTCTTGCTTTCTTCTACTTAAAATTTGCTTATTCTTTCTAAGATATATTTCATTTTACGCATTACTCCATCAATTCCGATAAAACTATTTTATTTTATTTTACTCTTGAATTTAATCTTTTTCGTTTATTTTACACTTGTATTTCATATTCTAGTTTTGCATATATTTTTAGTTAATTTTTTTGCATATCATTTTAACATTTTGATAATGTTTTTAAAAACTTAGTGAAGTTAAAAAAAAAAATAACTCGTGAAACACATACGCAATACTAAATATAAAAATATCGTATATAACTATATATATTTTTAAATATTTATTTTTAACTGCTTCTATGTCAAAACACATTACAGTAAGTATTATCATCATATTTGATAAAACAAATTACTGATTGAAAATGTCATAGTTTTTTATTTATTTAAGTTAAATAGACGAATGGAAAATTTAATTCAAAAAGGAGTAATACAAAATTTGTTTACAAGATAATCTGTTATTTTTGAATTCACAATAACCTATTGACTAAATGAATCAATCAGAAAATGGACACGATAATCTACATATAAGTATTCTTGATTTATTCGCTAAAAGGTTAAACCAAGATAGTTATCTCACTAAACTTTTCTGAGAAATTCTACTCAAATAGCAAAAAACTGGGTTACTCACAAATATGAAAGCATCTGTTGTTTTGATCACAATCTTGCCGAGTATTATTTTATTTTCATTTACAAGAGCTAACTGCATGTTTATAAGAACAAAAGATTGCATTGAAACACAAGCAGATGAAGGTAAACGATTTGAAAGTTTGAATTGATAGATTTACTAAAAATGCTTATGCAATATTTGCTTCTTAGTTCATTACTTAATTTCTTTAAAGTTAACTCATAATTGCATATTTTTACTTTTTGATTTTAGTCGTTTCTGATAAAAAGAAAAATGAGTCGACGCCAAAAATAGGATTTATGTTTTTATCAATGTTGCGAGGAAAAAAACATGGCGAAAAAAAATCAGAATTAGTAAATGAAGTGCTTAGTTTACTTAAATCAAAACTTGACGATTTAGAGTCTACTAAAAATATGGTTGAATTTTCAAACAAGAAAACGTACCAGGAAAACCAATATGGTTCTGAAGATATAGACCGTTTACTGACTGAACTTATGTAAGGGGGGTTTGTTAAGGAAGATTTAACTTTTTTTTATTACTATTTTATAAAACTTACATAAAAATTTATAATTTTATTTTAAGTAATACTTATTTAATTTTATTTTTGTTTCGTTTTTGTCTAAAAAATCTTTTACTTTTCTGAGACTTGAAAATTGTCAAAAGTTTTATGTTTGTATGATGTAAAAAACTACGTGTAAAAATCTACGTCTAAAAAACTACGTATAAAAAACTATGTGTAAAAAACTACATGTGGTTCAAAAAGCTGATAAAAATTTTTTCTTAGGATAAATCAAAAATGCGGTTTAAAAGTTTAAAAATAGCATAAACACAAGAAAATTGACTTTTTATTAAATATTGTATAATTACATTTAACTTAACTGAAGTTGGGTATTTAGCTCTTGCTGCCCCCCTCCCCCCCGGTAATTCTAAAAAAATATTGGCATATAACAGTGCTGCTATTAAGGTTTAATAGCAGCACTGTTAGATGTCAATAAAAAAATATTTGTATTTAACAGTGCTGCTTAAAGGGGGGCAAGTATTCCAAGGTACTACGAAGCCAGGGCCTGGATTTACTGTTTCTGAAACCCTAGACTATAAAAATATATGTGTTCTTCTTATATTTAAAAATATAGATTAGTTTTAAAAGGTAAGAAACAATAAAAATCCGGTGCAAATACATATACTACGATATAGCTTGATAATTTGCTATGATAGTTTATTTAATTGTTTATGTTCTAAATGAATATTGAGCATCATTAATATATAACAAATATACAGGCAGGAATTATTATCATAAAATTAATATAAATAATATAATACAATAAATACGCTAGAAAAAGTAACAATAGAAAAAAGTATGTACAAAATTAATTCGAAAACATTTTCTTCGCTTTAGTTATTGCAATCTTTTCAATTATATCATTAAAAGGTAAATTTCTTAATACATCCGATTCACTACATAAAATTGATAACAATGTTAATTTACTTTTGTTCTTTTGTTGGATTTAATTAACTTTAGTTGAGAAAATGATCTCTCCCCATAACAATTTTTTACGATTAAAAAATTCGCAGATTTGTCTCAATATTTGGGAAAGCTGCTTACAAATTTTCTTAATTTATATGTCAAATTTATATAAATATATATGTGTAACCGTTGTTTTCAAATCTTCAAGGTAACTATCAATACACAAAAATTAGTTAAAAAAATAGTTTAATAAATTCAAATAAAATTTCTTATCTTCAGGGCGCGGCTACGCAAAACAAAGTCTTTTTTTTTTCTTCCAAAGTGGTCGAAAATCTTATTAAATTGCATTTATTTGTTGATTTAGCACAATACAAATAAATTATAACTTTCTTTTATGAGTAACAAGACAAGTTACTTTACTAAAAAAAGTATTGTTTATAACAAATATTTACTATTGATATAAAAATCTTAATCATTTTTGACTTTGCTAAAAAATTCTAATTTTGACATATTTTATGTTAAAAAACAAAAATAATCGAATCAAATTTAGCAGCACTTAATAACTTTTAAGTTTTTTTCATTTTTTTTTTAATAGTTTTAATTTTTATATGTGGAGGAGCATGGCTTTTTGCAGACGTACAATTTTCAAAATTTTTATTTTTTGGCCTGCCTTATATTTTCTATAACTTTTTTTGTTTTTTGGCCTGCTCAGTCAAAACTTGTTGATAATCTGAATAAAAAGCAACATTTTTCTTATTTAGCTCAATTCAAAAGCTAGTTTTTAAAAGTAAAGTTTTATTTTGATGATTAAAAAGCATCTTAAATGTTTGAAGTTGAATATTTATTACCTCCTCTTACTTCCTTACATTTTTTTGAGGCAATAAAGTTTACAATACAATACTTTAGCATAAAAATGCCAAACTTTATACAAAATCGTCAGAATTATTCTACTACGCTTTTTTTATTAATACTTTTATAATGTTAAGGAACAACATTTCATGCAGCCAGGTGTATTTTTCTAATTTTTTTGATTTTAACCAATCCTATATAACTATAGGCAAAGTATTACTAGTGTGTTTTCCTTTATTTAGGTTCATCTCTGCACCAGCCACCACTTCCAGAAATTATGAATACACCTGATCTTGTGCAAGTGCAATTAATTACTAGCTTATCAAATTCAAAAATAAGACAGCTGGCCACAATACTGAATCACGTGGGTTCATGTAGTGTCGTCGATCCTTACTTTTTCCAAAAGTTTGCTGAAATCAAATAAAATCCTTGATAATGTTTTCACTATTTCCTCAATAACATCTTTTAAAAAAATTGATTCAGAAGTTGCCGCATGGCAAGTTGTGCATTGTATTGATAAATAAATAAGAACAAATAAATTATAGGTCTAGCGTGAAAATTTACGGAAAAAACATGATAAATTGTGAAAGCTGTGACCAGCGGTTTGCGGTCAAATTTTGAAAAAATCAAAAGCTGCTGTCAGTGCTTTGCGGTAGTGTTAAATAATATAAAATTATTTTAAACAGAACCTTAATAAGGATCATAATCATTTAATAACAATAAATGTAGAGAAACTATGTTCGAAGATTGTTTCAAAGAGGAAAGTTTCTGCCAACCACACTGTGAAGCTTGGCCTAAATGGAGGAGGAGGTTTTTTGAAAATAAATGAGTACACAACAAAGAAACAGAGAGCCCCAAATAAGAAAATATTGCGACTTGCATCAAGGACTGTTGCCAGAGACACTGGAGTTAAGCGTTTACTCTTAGTTGAAATTGTTGAAGAGGTTGCAAAAACTTACTTTATTGTCAAAAATTCTGTTTGATCTCATTAAAGCAAACATGCTCCAATTTATTATCAGCACTGATCTTAAACTTACCAATATTATATGTGGAATTTAGGCACACAGCAGAAAGCATCCTTGCTGCTGATGTGAAGCTGAATCTGAATCAGGCAAACTCAGTGACATTAGAGCCTTAAGAAGCATCGGGTCTCTTAAAAGAGACTATCAACCATTTTTCGAAAAGGGAGCAAACTCAAAGACAGCGAAGGATTTCAAAAACTCAGTACATCACCCCTTCTTGATTTGCCAGATGATCAACTGATTTTAGAACAAAATCCTCCAATGGAATTGCACTTGCTTCACAAACTCCTCCAATGGAATTGCACTTGCTTCACAAACTCATCCAATGGAATTGCACTTCTAGGAATTGTGTCTAGGAATTGTGAACTATTTATTCAAGAGTATTTTTCAAGTTTGGTCTGAGCTTAATTGTGCATTCCAGGCTTTCGTTTCATGGAAACATTTTGAAAGTTCCACAAGGTAGGATCTGCTTGCTTTGGAAACTTCCTTAATCCCAGGTACAATAAAAAAAATTAATCGGTTCAAAGAATCATTCATGAAATTGTAAATTTCAGTCACCCCCAAAATGCACACAATCTTTTTCCATGACCCACATTTCATCAGCATTCATGGACAAAGTCTTAGATTTTTCAATGAACAGGTAAAGGAGGCTTTACATGCCAATTTCAAAGTGCACTAAGAAAGATACGAGAAACAACTAAACAATTATGATCATACTCCCTGAGTATGATCATAATTTGCTTAAGCGTGTTCTCGACTTCAATTGCAAGCACTTGTAAAGAAGGTCAAAAAGTCAAATTTTTCTCAATAACTACAAAGCAATCAAGAAGTTATAAAAATATAAAAAGAAGTATATTTAAAAGAAAGAAGTATTGTGTTGAAAAGCATTGAAAAATTTTGTACATTATTTTGTCTCCGAGTGAAATTGTTTATGTACCTTGTGTTTCTTTTGTAATTTATTTTGTTACAAATATTAAAATCCTTTTAAAAATTGAATTCAGCAAGCATGTGTATTTTTCAAGGTTTTAGTAAAATATTGCTCATATTGCTTATAAAATATTGCTTCTTGAGAGAGGTACATATACACTTGTCAAATATTTAAAAAAGCAGTAATTTTATTCATCAAATTCAAAATGGAATGTCAGTAGAATTTGCTTTCCCCTCAAAAGGGCAATAACAGACCTTTTTGGTCATGTTACTAATGATTTCTAAAGGGTGTGATAATTGAACAAAAGTCGTCTTTAAACCTTGATATGTTTGATAAGCATAAGTCATTGATTTTGATGATTTTAAATAATTTGATTGATTTTGATAAATTTAGCAGATAATTTGATGAACTTTAGGTAATCTCAAGAAGTTATTAATATTGGTGCATAAAGGTTAACTGCTATATTTGACTATATAAATATACTGCATTTTTGATAATTTCTTGAATGAACTTTTAATTTTTTAATGGATTTGATAGAAGATTTGGTGAACTTTAGGCAATCTAAAGAAATTAACGATATTGGTGCATAAAGTTTTACAGCTATTTTTAGTTATTTTTTTTAAGAAAACTTATCTAAAATTTTTTTTTTTTTAGATAAAGCTGTACTTTATCAATTTCATACCAATTAAATATCAATTTTCTTAAGAGTATTTATAAATTTGATTTATAATTAAAATACACCGTCTAATAAGTTCCATGAAAAATCTGCTTGGTTATCCCCATAATTTAATCTTAAGTTTTATAAATTCTTGATTAATTAGAAATTACATTTAACTGTATCAAACAAACAAAATTTTCTTTGAATTTTAGTTCAATAAAAATAAGTAATTTAGCTATTTATTGAGTATTCATACAAAGTTATTAAAATATCTATCGTTTCTTTTATTAAATAATTTATTATTTTTATTATTATATATATATATATATATATATATATATATATATATATATATATATATATATATATATATATATATATATATATATATATATATATATATATATATATATAAGAAAACATCAAATAATGCGAATTTTCTTAATACAAATGATAATTTATTATTAAAAATTTTTGCTGGATTATGGTTACCAGCATCATCAGCTCGTAAAAAATTAATACAAAATTTTTTAACGTTAAAAACAGGTTAAAATTACCTGACGTCAGCAATTGAATGGCTTCTTTCTTGCTTACGTAACAATGTAAAAAACGGAGTCCAAAATTTAGTTTTAACAATTTCCCGTTATCTAGATTAATGCCACCATTTAAAGGAGAACATTGATACCTATGTATTTCAAGAGCTTCGCGCACTTTTCGATCAAACTTTTTTGTTTCCACTTTAATTGTTTTAACATCCTCCCACTTTATTTCTTGTGAGCAAAACTTAATATGGGTGGCTATTGCCAACTGATAATGTTTCCCCTCGTTTAAACTTTTTTGATGTTGTTGAATTCGAGTCCTAATTTGAAGTTTGGTTTCGCCTACGTATCTCTTTGAGCATTCACATTCAATTAGATAAGTTCCGGGTTGACTGTTTTGTGGCAATTTAGTTTTGTTTTTTGATGTTAAAAGTGTTCTTAAATTAGGATTTGATTTGAAGACTACTTTATAGCCAACTTTCTGAAATATTTTCCTTAATTTTGGGGATAGTGATGGTATCCACGGTAATGATACAGTAGGGAGATTAAGAGGACTTGATTGAATTTTGTTGCTTTTTATGGACCGTTTATTTCTGATTAAGTTTGCAATGCGTGTAAGTTGACATATGTTGTATCCATTCTCTTTAAATACGTGAATTAGGAAATTAATTTCATCTTCTAAATATAAATCACTGCATATAGAGTAAGCTCTGTGAATGTAACCTTTAAATATTGCGTTTAGAATTTTGGGGTCATGATTTGAGTGAGGTTTAATTTGAATATTTGTAATGGCGTCCTTTCTGTAAACTTTAAACTCGTATTTACCTTTGGTGTTATTTACTATGGTTAAATCGAGGAAGTTTAGAGTTCTACTTTCACTTTCAATTTCGATTGTATATTGTATTGCAGGGTGTTGTTTGTATTATATTATATATTATATTATATTATATTATGTTATGTTATATTATAGCAACAACTGAGACCTCGGCTTTAAAGCTAGAATATAGCAACAAGCTATAAGCACTTCCCTAAAAATCACAAATTGCACAAATTTTTTAACAGAAACACATTAAAAGTAAGTTATAGCTGTATGCCTAATATGAAATCCGTTTTAAACGCCCACAATCGCCATGTTATAAACAACAAGAAAGAATCAGCTGAAAATAATTGCAATTGCATAGATAAAAACACCTGCCCTTTATCAAACCAATGCTTAACAAAAAATATAGTATATCAAGCTAATGTATGCTCAAACAAGCTTGTTCAAACTCCCATCAATAAATTTTACATTGGCATAAGCGAAACATCTTTTAAAACTAGATATGCTAATCACATAAAATCTTTTAAAATTCCCAAATGCAAAAATGACACTGAATTATCAAAGGAGGTTTGGAGATGCAAAGATGAAAACTTAAACCCGGTTGTTAGGTGGAAAATAATTAAACTGTGCGATGCCTATAACCCTGTAACAAAACGATGTAATTTATGCTTAAACGAAAAATACGAAATTTTATTTTTCAAACACCCAAATTTGTTAAATAAAAAGAGTGAAATATTATCTAAGTGCCGGCATAAAAACAAATTTTTTCTTGCCCAATTTGACACTGGCGATTAGCAGTTTTACAACTATGCTTCTTTTTTTTTCTACTGCTGTTTTTGTATTTTGTATTTTTTAACGGTTTTTTCTTGATTTGTATAATATATATGGCTGAAGATTGCCGATAGGCATGAAACTTTTAGTTCCATTATAAAGTTGTATTTTTCTATTTAATTACACTTTATATATATATATATATATATATATATATATATATATATATATATATATATATATATATATATATTTATATATATATATATATATATATATATATATATATATATATATATATATATATATATATATATATATATATATATATATATATAAATATATACTTTTAGTTCCATTATAAAGTTGTATTTTTCTATTTAATTACACTTTATATATATATATATATATATATATATATATATATATATATATATATATATATATATATATATATATATATATATATATATATATATATATATATATATATATATATATATATATATATATATATATATATATATATATATATAAATATATACTTTTAGTTCCATTATAAAGTTGTATTTTTCTATTTAATTACACTTTATATATATATATATATATATATATATATATATATATATATATATATATATATATATATATATATATATATATATATATATATATATATATATATATATATATATATATATATATATAAATATATACTTTTAGTTCCATTATAAAGTTGTATTTTTCTATTTAATTACACTTTATATATATATATATATATATATATATATATATATATATATATATATATATATATATATATATATATATATATATATATATATATATATATATATATATATATATATATATATATATATATATATATATACATATATATATACATGTAGAGAACTTTAAAATGCTTAAAAACAAAAGACCTATTTGGTCTTTTGTTTGCTTTCGTCGAAGACTCGCGCATTAGCTGGATGACTTCTAAAATACAAAATGGGATACTGTAAACGGGATAACAATTAAAAATTTATTTTGTTTATAATTTACAATTTGCTTGATTTTCAACGCTAACATTTAACGTTCAAGACTAATATACAGTATTGGAAAAAACATTTGCAACCAACATTAAACAATACTAAAAAGTGTTCCTAATTTTACATGTCTTAAAAACGAAACGAACTATACTACCACAGCAAACAGTTCAGAAGTCTGGAGTCATAGCATGCAATGATATGAGCAATCAGCTGACAAGTGAAAGCACACAGGCAGAATTTCGTTGATAAGTACGTTTTTGCAGCAGACTTTTTTTGTTTGTTTCATTTTCTTAAGTCTGGTCCGAGTCAACGTCACGGAAGTTTTTTAATAATTAAAGAAAGTATCCAGAAGTTTTCAGAAGTTTCCAGAAGCATGCAGAAGCTTATAGAAGTTTCCAGAAAAAGCATCTGGGAGCATCCAGAAACATCTAGAAGTATCCAGAAACATTCAGAAGCATCCAGACGCATCCAGAAGCTTGCAGAAGCATCGAAAAGAAGCATCTAAAATCTTCCAGAACAGGTTCACACAGGTTCATTTTACTATATAAGAGACATGTAAACCGACATGTAATTCAGAAGTCAATCAGTCAGTATTATCAAGACAGTTTAGCGAAGTGAGTTTTATCAAAGTGCTTTATCAAAGAACATCAATACAAGAAGTGAAATTCAACAAGTGTTTCATTACATCAATACAGTCAACATCCAACGAAGACGTTGTGTTCCACAGAGCATTATTGTATCATCACAAGGTAAATGTAACTTGGTAAGCCTTGAGAAGCGTGATTATTTATTTTCGTTATTTTTATGACTTCAAGTGCAAAAATGGCTCCCGACAGTCTTGGATTGAAACTAAGAAAGAAAATTATTGGCGATTACGTAAGTGAAATGTCACAAAAAAGTATTTGTGATAAATATTGCGTGAAAAAGTGGACCGTATCAAGACTATGATCCAAATATCGTTCTACGGGGAAGTTGACAGCCAATAACAATGGTGGAAGAATGCTTTCCACCACTTCTAGAGAGGATTCTATGATCGTAAGATCCGTCAAGAAGGATCCTTGGATATCATCAGTCGAGATAAAAAAGCAATTAGAGCTGCCTGTATCGGACCGAACAATCAGACGACGTGCTGTTGAAGCCGGATTGTTTTCTCGACGCCCTGCAAAGAAACCGTTGATTTCACTAAAGAACCAGAAGAAAAGACTTCTGTTTGCTCATCACATATTGACTGGAATGTGAAGAAATGGCGAACTGTCCTGTTCAGTGATGAATCGAAGTTCAACATCATTGGGAGCGATGGCGTTAGCCGTTTACGTCAACCGACCGGAAAACGCCACGATTTACGTTATTGCCATAAAACCGTGAAGCATTGTGGAGGTATTGTAATGGTATGCAGGTATTTTTCTGCTAACGGTCTAGGTCCAATACATCGAATCGATGGAATAATGGACCGTGAAATGATGCAAGGCTGTGATCGACAACAAAGGATTCGCCACGAAATATTTATTGCAAAATATAGTTTGGTCAACATTTTGTGGAGTTGCACTTGTTTTGTCCAGAAGGAAATCATCTTTTTTTAATACTTTTGATTAATTTATTAATTTTTGTGTACAAATAATGAACTTTGTGATGAATAAAACTTGAAAAACGTTGTCTCTAAACAGTTACATAGTTATTTCTCTAAATTGAAAAAATGCAGCACTTTTATATAAAGAAACTAAATTAGCATTTTTGGTTGCACTTGTTTTGTCCGATACTCTATATCTAAGAATAAAAAACGTATGTAAAGGAGAAGGGATAGATAGAACAATATTGAGCTATTATTAACGTACCAATTATTGCTTTACACAACTTTTTATCTTCAAATAATATATTCTTTATTTCACTACTTTTCATATTCAACTTGGGATTAACATGATGCTCCATAATTCTATAAAAACGTTATAAAAAATAATTAATGAAAAATAACTACTTTGTTTTACTACATCCATCGATCCAGCGAACTTATTTAATTAATTGTAAACACACATTAGAGTAATGATTCAAAAAACATAATTTTGTTCTTTACTTTTTTATAAATGTTTTATATTCAAAGTTTTGACATGAATTAAAGCTGAAGCCTGTAGGGGAGAACCTGAATGAATAAGGCAGTTTTCGTAAAATACTTTCAAAAAGTTGACAAAGTTGTCTAATTTATACATTTAAAATTGTTTGTTCCGCCAGGAGAAATGTGATATTAATTCCGATTAATGCAGCAGTTTTAATATTAATATTTGGCCCATCATGTTTATACCATGATAGGAATAATGAGGAATAACCTCAGAGTCTAGATCAGAACTCTCAGTTTCAGAAAAATCTTTATGATCAAAAGTTAATATAGTTCTCAATTTTAATGTTTTTGAAAACTTTCGACTTCATTAATATTGGATTTGATATGCAATGAGTTGTCGATTTCTTCATTTACAAGTATATTATTTTAGGCTTGATTACTTTGGCACTATTCCCTCAAATATTGATTTTTCTCTTGTTTATTCATTTTTATTATTCTAAAATAAACATAAATTTTAGTAGTTTTAACAATAATAAGATAATAATGAAAACTGAACACAATGAAAAATAATAATAATAATAAGAAAACCTAAATTTTTATTAATAAAAAACAGGTAAAAACTTTTTTAAAAGAGTTAATATTCTTATATTTCCTAAACTTTGAAGAGTCAATATTCTTATCCTCTCATCAAACTACCTTTGATCAAAGTAAGTTTTTTACTTGCTAGCTCATTAATTTCATATATTTAAATGTTTGTATATAATTATCATAATTAAAATCATACAGTTGAATGTTTGTATCATAATTAAAATCGTAAAGTTAAAAGTCTTATTAAATAGTAATAATTAAGAGTCATGATTGTGCCAGAAAGTAAGCTGAAAACAATTTTTGGAAAGACTGTAAGAGCAATTGCTAGCCTTTATTAGCGATGGTTATATAGGCTAAAATAAAAACTAGCTTAAAATAAAATCTGAAGATAAAGATTAGGTATTACAGGTTTTTCAACAACGAAATGTTAACGTTAAACTTTATTTTTCAAAATAATGTCAATTGTATTTTTTTTCAAAGTTCATTAGTTTAACGTTAAATAATTAAGTTAACTAAAACATAACTAAAACATAACTTAATAAATATACAAGTTAATACTAAAAATGTGAATATACAAGAAGATTACAAGTATAGTATGTACTATAAATATACAAAAAGAAACTAAATAATAATATGTAATTGCCTAACAATTGTCTGCATTCTATACATATTGTTTGACACTTATTTACCAATGGAGAGGTCTTTTCAATATTTGCAATATGATCATTTATTTGAGCATTTGTTAAAGACTCTCAATGCTTTCTATAAATTAAAATTTTAAAGTACATTTTATTTTACTTACTTTATTATTTGATTTTTTTAAAAACTTAATGCATAGCAGATGCTTGAAAAATTAACCTTCCTGTTTCAAATTAATAATATATCGAAATATAAACAAAGTGGCCAGAAATTCATTTTCCATAGTTAATTTGATTTAAAATATTATATTGCTCAGAATGAGTAATTATCAGATTCAAAGGGTCGTCATAGCAGCTTTAATTACATGAGCATTAGGCTCTAACCAATTTAATATTCGTTTGTAATTCCCTCACATTTAAAGTAAAATGTACGACATATTACTCCTTCTTATTATTAAAAAATCTAAACTTAGCAATAAATTTTGATTCTGTTAAAGAAATATTAAAAAGTTGCACAACTCTTTAAAACTTAAAACGAGATTAAAAGAAGAAAAATTATAACAATGAATACCCTAATACAAATGTTTCACTCCATCACTGATAATAATATGAAAATAATTTTCTGTGTAATTATTTCAGTATTAATTATCATATTTCTATTATTAGGTACGTGGAATGATTTTTTTAAATTAATCAAATACTAGAATGTTATATATCGTTAGAAAGCCCTCAAATACAGTATTTTAAAGGTGAATTTTAAAATTATGAAATTCAGATAATTCTATGAAAAGTTATGACGTTTTTAGTAGCAAATAATTGATATATAGATTTCTTGATAAAACTGTGGCCCAAAAAAACTTTTTTTTCCCATAAATTATTATAACATTGCCAATTCTTATTCAAATATCTATAACTTGGTATCAAAAGATATATGTATAAAAGGGCTATAATTTTCAAAAGGTCAAGGGCGCATCCAGGGATACGGAGGGGGTAGTAATCCACCACGTACACCTCACAAAAACACACTTTTTTTCCATAAAAAAGGTGTTTTTTTTAAATTCTAAACTTTTATATACAAAAAAATGTTATTATTTTATTCCACATCACTAGCGAATATTACAAGTCTATCTCAAAGTCGGGTGTTGGGTTTTAAGTAGGATTTGACACACCCTACCAAAATTTCGAAGTGGAAGGGGGTAAAAGCCGCCCCCTTCCGTCCAATACCTAAAAATATTTTTATGAGAATTTAACAAAAAAAGTTTAAAAATGCTTTTTTAAACACATATAAAATAGTATAAAAAACTATTTTACCATGTTACAAGATGTATCAGATTATCATTTTGTCATGTAAACGGAACTCCAACCAAAAAAACACACAGCAGCAAGTCTTTTAAAATAAAAAAAGTAATTAACTATTTTCTTGGCTTTTAGTAAATGATTTATGTTTTGAATTCCATTTATGAACTAAAATAAATCATTTTTAATGATAGACACTACGTGAAAGTAAGTCAGAGCCATCTATTCAAAAAATTTGCAAGCCACAAAACTTGCTGTACCTATTTACAAGTCACAAAACTTGCCGTAGCTAATTGCAAGCCACAAAACTTGCTTAACCTAATGGCAAGCCACAAAACTTTTTGTACTTGTTTGCAAGCCACAAACCTTGCGGTACTTATTTGCAAGCCACAAAACTTGCAGAACTTTTTTTTCAAGCATTTTTACATTATTTCATATTCAAACTAAGAAAACATTAACTCATCTAATACAACTTCAGCAGGTAGCTGGATTTTTTTCATCTTATGCTCAACAGCTTCAATATCAGTTCAATCTTGTTTCCAGTACGAAATAGTGTAAATTCCATTATTTTGTCTCTTGTTTACTTTTTCTAGTCTACTATCATAAATGATAGAGTTTTATGCCAACAATTGACAAAGTTTTATGCCAACAATTCTTTCAGACATCACATCATCTAAATCTTCAAGTTGTTTTGCTGATAAGTGTTTGTATAAACTCATCATTTCACTGATAGTTAAGATTTGAAAGCAATATGAAACATTTTATATAAACCCTTACAAATAAAAAAATTAAAAAAATTTATTAAGAATTTGTTTATTTAAAATAAAATATTTTTATAAAATGTAAATAAGCATTAAAGTTTTTCAAAAACGAAGAACAATCATAAAGAAATACTTCAATTTATACATTAACCTGGAGAAGATTGTGCTGTGCTGTGAACAACAAAAATAAAATGAAATTGGGATTAAATCTATAGTATAATTTTAATGAGATAGACAATGCACTGCTAACAAAGAAATAGTTTTTTAACTTACCAACCAAAGCAGATGTAGATTCAGCTAAAAATCAAAAAAAAAAAGAAAAAAAGAAAAGTAATTAATAAAATAAATGACTTTTTTGGGAAAATCAAAACACTGCTAAAAAATAATTAGTTTTTAAACTTACTATTTGTGAAAAGGATGTAATCAACCAAAAAAATATTTGATTTAGGCATTAAATTATTACAGAGATTAAAAAGTAATAGCTTTTAAACAGTGCCGGATCAAGGAAGGGGGGAGGGGCTAGGGGACTAGCCCCGGGCCCCGCAAATCTGGGGGCTCTTAAAGATTTTAGAGGAATTTTTTTTTTTTAAGTCACTTTTAGGCTCTGGCCCATAAAAAGGCCTCCAAAAACAAATATAGCCGCGGGCCCAAAGAAATCTTAATCCGCAACTGCTTTTAAACTTAGCAACTGTGGCAGATATACATTTAAAAATAGTGTAAATAAGAAAAAAAGTATTACACATATACACATATTACATACGCAGTGAACAAAGAAATACCAATTAAACTTTCCAACAGTGATAGATGTTGATGAAACTAAAAGTAAAAAAAAACTGTAATCAATAAGAAGATTGAATTTGATATTAAATCTATAGTATAGCCATAACAAAAGAAATGACATAGCCATCTACAACAGGTGTCAATGAAGCCTAATGTAAAAAAGGCGTAATTAATAGAAATAAAGAAGGATGTAGATGCAACTAATATCACGAAAAGATGCAATATACAAATAAACAAAAAAGTTGAAGATGGTATTAAATCAATACACTGCTAAAAAAGAATTGCTTTTAAACTTATCAACTGTATCAGATGTAGATGGAACTAAAAACAAAATGGATGTTATCAAAAAAAAAAAAGATATTGGCAATAAATCTTTCACCAGTTAAAAATTAATAGCCTTTTAATTTACTAATCATAGTTGTTTAAGAAATGACTTTAGATAAAAAACATATGAATTAAACCAAAGCATACATATTTAAATGGAATCAAGATTAGTATTTATGGTAAATCTGAAAAGAACTGTAAGTAAACACTGCTATAAAGTATTTATTCAGTAATACAATACTTACTGTTAAACATTTATTCAATAAATAGGGTAATATTTAGAGGCTAACCAATAATATATTTATTTTTCTAAAATAAACCTTTTTAATCAAACATTTATAAATTTTTTATCAGCAATTCAAAGTTTAAAATAAATGTGCCCTGTTTATGAAATTTTTTGAAAATTCCTATTTAGCTAATTATCTTTTAACTAAACTTATTTTCTATATTTTCATACGCCATCTTTAAGAAAAAAATAATTAATTACGGTAGATTTTTTAATAGTTAGCAGAACTACGTTAATATTTCTTTATTTTTTTACGTCGTCCGTATGTTAGCTCAACGTTAGAATGTTAGATTAATCCGTTTTTTTAACGTTGTGTCAACTTAGCTCAACGTAAGAATATTACGTTAAAAAAATTACGTTGATTCAACGTTGAATTAACATTAAGTAACGTAAAACACAATTTTAACATAAATACAACGTTAGTACAACGTTGTGTGCCTGCTGGATATGAGCATACTTAGAGATTTTTTAGATTTTAAGCAGTGAAGTTAAAGTTGTTTTGTATTTTTTGAATCGATTTTTTGTGGTGATAACAGGAATCAGTGCCATCAATATGCAGTAATTAGCGGCTATCAACTAATTAAAACGCTGTTAAATTTTTTGCGTTGTTAAAATAATATCATCACGCATGAATAAATGGCGCGAAATCTTGGTGCTAAAATAATAAAATTAATTTTTTCATAAACAAAATATGTTAGCTAAAAATCCAATCGATTAAAAAATTTTAATATTTTAAAAATACTAAAAATTTTTCTGTGATTTTAATTCGAAAAAATTGAATTTTTATCGTTCAAAGGTTTGAGTTAATAAAATTGAAAAATTAACGAACTATTTTTTTTTTTCATGCGAAAAACATAGTAGTATTGTGTCAACAAAAAGCGTTATAAAATTTGATCTTTTAGTTATAAGTTTTGTTAATAACGAATCATTATATTTCAAATATTATTTCTTATTGTCAGGTTGATATTTTCTTACTTAATGTAATTTTTTTGAGCTAATTTAAAATGCTCATATTACCAAGTGGTCTGGGATATATGAGCACTTTTGCTACTTTTTTAAAACCTCTGTATTTTTAAGATAAATTTTCGAGTGCCCAAACATCAAAGTGGAAATTTTTAGATCCAGCATAATTATTTTTGAAAATATTGCAATTTTCGCTTAAGGTGCTCATATTACCTTAATCTACCCTATATAACATTCTTTCATATGGCGTATAAAAACAATATAAAAACACTGTCACGTGTTACTAATTACATTTATTAACTTCTGTCTTTAGTAAAACCCCAAAAAAATGTTTTAATTTTGAGGAAAAATTTCTTCTAAACAGTTTTGTAAATTGTATTGAAAACTTTTACAGGATGAATTCAATTCTTAATGCAAAATAAAGAAAGTTTCATTCCAGTGTGAACACTAAGGAAAATAAACGGATTGTTTCATTGCCATTTAACTTAAATTGAAAAATTTTGTTACCGCACAATTAATATAATATTTTTTTTAGGTGCCTTACAGTCTCATCAGAGAGCACGATTTTTGATTATTGAGGATGATTTCCTCTGAAATGAGATCATATATCTGCAGCAAAAAATAATTTTGAGCTGATTATCTACAGAAAATCAGTTTATTGCTTTTGACAGATAAAAAAGTAGTCAAACTCATATAAGATAATTAACAATTTCAAAAACACCATGTGTTGCTATGCTCACATTATTATTTTGCCTAAAAATGTGTGGAATCGTTATCATTTCTATATATTTAGTTGCACGCGTTTTGAAAATTTGATAATCGGTCGCTCTCTTTTTTGGCGTTTTTTCAAAATTAAAACAATTTTTTTTTTCAAAAAACTGATAGTTCTCCATCGTTTAAATAATAAAAACATTTAAGTAAAAAAAAAAAAATTATAAAAACCTTTACATAAATTTACAAAATTTTAACTTAGTTTACTCAAGTTTAAAATTGTTGTATATATTATCAAACGATCTAATTTAGTTTTAAAAACAACTATAAATTTTTTATTAGTTTGATTTTAATCATGTGACCTAACAATACAAAAAAAAAAGGTGCGGCAACGGTATAAAAAAGATGAGTAAAAAGTATTTAAAAAAATAAAATGGTAGCCTGTTGCTATGGAAACCATAAAAAAATACCAAAAATCAGCAAAAACAGGTTTCACGCCGGCCAATATTGTGGGCAGGGAACAAAATAACCCTAGTTAAAATTTTTATATGGTGTTTACATAGAGTAGAAGAGTGTTTTAAGTTAAACAGAATTTTTTTTTACAAATATAAATTCAGGTATTTTGAAGTCAAAGTTCAATATTCAATAATATAGTATTAAAACAGCATAAACAGCAGGTGTAAAAAAAAACCGTTCAACTTAAAACACTCTACATCATTTAATAAAAATTCACTGAAAATTTTATGAAGGGCTCTTGAATGGTTGGCGAGCAATGTTGGCCGGCGTCTTAAATACTTCATACTGAGAAAAAAGCAAATTAACATTTTTTTAATTAAATAACACCAAAATATGTAAAAAAAACAATCATTACCTCCTTTAAATAAAAAAAAGTATTTAAAATCCTCCTGGTTCATATGTTATACCCTCTTTTTTCCAAATTTTTGTCATTTTTTTAAAGTTTTTTTGTTCTATTTAGCTGTCGTCTCAACTTATTCTTTTCATTCATTTTATAATTAGATTGTTTTATTCGTTTATTGTTTATTTTATTGGAACCTTTAACCATAAAAGCTCCTGGTAACATGTTTAATTGTTCAAAAACTAACACTGAAGCTTTCATACCAATATTGAAATTTGCTACAGCATCATACATACCAAATTTCAAATTATCAAATGACACACACCTGGTCTTTGGTAATCGGTCCCAAATCATACTGTTGAAGGATTCATTAGCGTTTTGGGTTTTCCCATGTAAACACTTTTTTAGTTCTGAATCTTTGCTAAGATCCTCAAAAATAAGTCTAATTTTAAAAATTATATTCATTGGAAGACCTGGACCTGGTTTGTAAGTGTTAGTATTATTTGCTTTATCAAAGTTGAACTTGCACCAACTATTAATGCCGGTAGGATAGTGAAAAAAGTGCAAGTTATTTGCTTTGGAAGATGCAACATAAAATAATGTAGCCAATACGCTTGCCTTCATACCTGCTAAGTTTCCAGTATTTTGTCTTATAGCAATGCCAAAGAAATTTTGCAGACGATCAATAACTGCATCTGTAAGACAACCACGTCCACCGAGACCTTTTCCTCTCTTTTTTAAATTTCGTAGTCGTGAACCAACACGTTTTTGATAGTGTCCTACGCATTCTAACTTATTAACTTGAATGCCAGGATAAGTGTCTATGACATTAATGAAACTTTTACTGTCTCCATCTCCTAAATAAATTATATATCGCATTTTGTACTTATCTATAGATCTTAAAAATACACGTTTTGCACCAGTGGACTCCATACCACTTGAAGATCCTTTGTAATTATTTTTACAAATGTGAGAGTTTTTCCATTGGGCATAGGCTGTAGAGTTTGTTTTAAAAAGATCTTTCTTCAAAAAGCAACCTTTTCAGAACCTGTACATTGGTTCCACATCTAAAACTTTTCCAGTATCCATTGATAATGCAGAAAAGACACCGTTTAATGATAAAAAACCTCTTTTCTGCCAGGTACCATCACATGACACACCAATATCAAAAACATCATCATTAGCAGCATGTTTTTGCAATTCTGCTACTGCATCAAACATGGTATCTTCAGCAACTTTTTATGTGACAGCACCTATTTTCACAGCTAATTTATCATAATTATTTTGTGTCATTGGTTGTGGCATATTCATTAAAGTGGTAAATTTTTCTATACCAGAACCTCACTGTCCAAGTGAACGCATTGCGTATACTGTTCTACAATTAATATCATATGCTCTGTTACATTTTTTTGAAGTATAAAACTCATTTTCATATTTGCAGTTATAACACTTAATAATTAACTATGAGGCAAGTCCTTTTTTGTCTTGCATTTTTTCGGACAATGACAAGGATAAACATTCACCACATTGAGGACATGCTAAAGCACTAAATATATCAGATAATATAGAGCAATCTATAATCCTTTATCCAGATATTTTCATTCTTGTAAAAGCTCTGGAATATTCAATTGGCTTTACCTTTTTCGCAGATACAGATGTAGAAAATAAATTTAACTTAATACTAACTATTTACAGAGTAAATAGTTAGTTTTAAGTTAAACTTAAAAATAACTATTTACAGAGTTATTATTGACAGTTGTATTATTTGAATCAGTCAAAATTGTTACAGCAGGGTTATCATTCAACCTTATTTCAATATTTTCTTTGTCGAGACAGTTAAATTTCTTCCCTAAGAAACCTCTTCTCTTTTTTTTAATTATTGTTTTTGATTTTATTCTACAAGCTTTACTCATTTTTTAAATAATATTAGAAAGTTGACAACTTCAAAAGCTTTAGAATAACATAAAACTGTAATTTAACTTGATGAACCAATAGGTTAAATTGTTTCAGAACCTAAAATTGGAACACTAATAAACGAGTTATACACAGGTTTCATTGTGTATGCGGGTGATATTGTATTACAAAGTCTAACCAGACTTTTAACATAATTAATTTACTCCCTAGCTGTAAAAGCTAGGGAGTAAATTAATTATATTATAAAGTTGTATCAAACTCCATAACTGTATTAAAGTTATTATACGGACCAGAACTGTTTAGTTATAGCAGCATAAACGATCTGTCTGAAAATACTCATTTAATATGTCAAAGTATGACTACTTGCTACTTTTTAATTATCTTATCTAAAATGTAAATTATTGGATTTTTAAAGGAAAAAATTATATTAAACTTGTAAACCTTGGTAACCTCTTTTTTTGAGAAGATAACGTACTACACTAATAAATTGTGTGTTGCATTTTGTGTGCATCATTTTATTAATAATTTGTACACTTTTAAGTTGTTTTTGAAATAAATTTCAGGTCGAGACTTTGTTTTTTTTTAATATTTTTATCGATATTTATGATTTATTTAACAAATAAACAATATCAATATTGATTAACTGTATAGTATTTTTCAAAAATGAGCAAAGCAAAAAAGATATTACTAAGCAACAAAGATATTACTAATGCAACTTATGTTTAAAATAAATCTCAGTAGTTGCAAGAGTGTCGCTTTCCTTAGTTGATTTCTCAATATTAAAACAATTTTTATCAAATATGACATCCAATAAAAAGTATAAATCAGGATTTTTTGGGTATTGAAAGTCATTACCCAAAAAATATGAGTTAAGTTTAACATTTTTTTTTTTTTTTTTTTTTGTATGACATTATGTATGACATATTTCGTATGACATTTTTGAATTTTATTCTAAAACAATGGTTTATTTTCGACATTTTTGCAAAACCTAAATTCAGGTAGAGCACTTGCGTTTTTAAAGTGAGAGTGTTAAGATTAATCGGACGCATTAGAGAAGAAACGTAAAACTGCGTAGTTCAAACCCTTATAAACCTTTATAAAACAGCATGTGTTTTATGTATGATTATTATTTTGTAATAAATATGTAAATATTTTTAAAAACAAAAAATAATCATTTTTTTAAAATATAAATTTCAAAGTATCATTTGTAACGATATTATTAATTAAAGTCATTTTACTATGTTAGCTATACAATTTAGAGCACATTGCGTGCTAATTTGAAAAGAATGTTGAGCGGAAGCAGTTGTTTGTTAGCAAACTTGATCCAAAAAAAAAATAGCAGCGGGATTGAGCAATAACGGCTTAGGAATATTTTATTGCTCAGTTGGACTTGTTGAACAGATTTAAATTTTGGCATTTAAACCCCTCTTTTTTTAAATATTTTTTACTTCATTTTATTACACAAATTATATAATTTATCATATAAATTTTATTTGTATATTAACGTTATTTATACCATGTTCTTCTTCTTTATTTATTCTCAAAATCTTGCTTACTAGATTTAAATTCTTGCTTACTTGACGTCTAGACTAGAATTTGTAAAGTTAAGCTCAAAAAAGTTTTGTTTTACTTCAAATTTTTTTTGTATTTTTAGCCGTAAACTAATGGAATTTCAGAACTAATAATTTTATTTAATTTTTTCAGTATTTTGTTAAAAAGGTTGTCCATTTTAATTAAATAATTGTTTCTTTCAATTAAAAGATTGTCCCCTTCAATTAAAATATCGTCTCTTTCAATTAAAAGATTGCCCTCTTTAATTAAACGATTGTTCCTCAATTAAAAAAATTGTGCTTTTCCGAGCAAACATTCGGTCTAAAAAAATATATATTTTAGGCGTATAAAAAACGTCTGATACGTTTAAAAGACGTATTAAAAAACGTCTTATTTAACGTCTTCACTAAACGTCTTATTTAACATCTCATTTTATTTTATTATACGTTTTATTTAACGTCTTTATTAGACCAAATGTTTGCTAGGTTGACTGTTTTAATCTTTTTTTTATATTTACTCATTTATCGCGAATCATTTTGTTTGTTTGTTTGTATTATTCATAATTCTAAAATTTTGTTAAATTTTCAGGTGGAGGAGGGAACTAAAAACATTTATTTGTTTATAAACTAAGAAAAATGTAGAAACTTATAACGTTTGATAATAATTTCTGTTTCCAGAAATAACTGCTATCCATTAAATGTCGATCTTTTTCTTTTTTCGAAAAAAAAACTGTATAAGTTTAATAACTGATATAACATTTTTTTTTTCAGACGGTATTGCAAACACGTGCTTATGTTAATGTTGTTAAAAAGAAAACCTTTAGTAGTCAAATTGACAATTAGTTGATCTCTCAATTTTCCTCTATTTCCATAAATTTACACTCTCAGAGAGAGTGTCATAAAGTTATTTAAAGTCTAACTTATTAAAAACTTAGAGAGTTACAGATTTATTATAAACTTATAGACTTATAATAAACTTAGAGAGTCTAACTTAGAGAGTCTAAACTTAGAGATATTGTCTAAGTTTTACAAATTTTTCCATTGTTTTTAATTTGAATACGTGTGAAGAATATGTTTAATCTGTTTTGAAAATTTTTAAGCAATTATATATATCAACAGTTAATGCTCATAAATATCTTTTCAGTTTTGATTTATTTAGGCCTTTATACAACATTACCCCCATTAAAAAACAGTATGAATATAATAAGCCGTAAATTTAACAAATGTAAATAACTTAAAAATAACTTTTAACATGAAACATCATTATTAAAGCACTTAACTATAATTTGAAATGCTATTTTCATTTGAACGCTAGACTGTATTTTCATCACGGAACAGCGTGCCGCTCTTTATCAATAAGTTGTAAATTTTATTGATTGTGAATAAATTAAAATTAAAGTTAAAATACATAATGCAAAACAAACATGTCGTACAATAGATGACGAATACGCAAATACGTCAATAAATAACGCGTGAGTTTCGTATGACATCTAACGTGCTGTTTGAAACGTTTATTTAATTAAAACGTTACAATTACTACAGTTCAATGCAACTTTGAAAACAATGAAAAATATCAGAGATCACAAAATTTTGTGAAAGTTTAATACTATTACATAACGGCATTTTTTTTAATCAATATTTTTATCACTTTATGTTATTTCAATAACTAAATCGTTATCAGTCATTTTTTGTAGTCAGTTTTTTGGATCCTTAATTTAAGATAAAATTAACACTCAATTAAGTTAACAATTGAATTATGATAGTTCGAATCTCACAAAAATTTCTAATAGCATTAAGTGTTGATATACAATGTCAAAATCATTTTTTTATATGTTTAACATGTTCATTAACTGATGTAGTAAATATTTTTTATTAAATAG
>NC_061166.1:19092164-19199664 GCF_022113875.1 Hydra vulgaris
ATAAAATCAACTCTATAACTTTTTCAAACAATAAAATGTTATTAGATAAAATTTTAAATTATATACAAAACTCAGTAACTTATTAAGTTTTCATTTGGGTTGGGACAGTTGGATTGTGGTGGGACACAAGTCTAAAGGTTTATTTGTTCCAGGCTTTTACAACTGCGTCTTTTTTGCAAGCATACTTATTTGAAATAAAAAAAATAACATTCAATTTTAAAGTTTAGTGCACCAAAAAGTTATCCAACAAAAAGACTAAACACTTAAAAAAAAGTTAAATGCCGCAATCCCTGACATAATAGTTAAAGATTATGGTATCATTATTCAACAACAATGTTGCAATAAAGTGATTCTAAAGCACTAAAATTGTTATCAATCAGTTAAAGAAAGCGTTTATTATTATTTTAAATGTATTAAAATTTTATTATTAAAATTAATTGTTGAGCTCCATTTGTTTATAGATAAGCTGTTCCTATCCCCAGGTGAAGTTTTGATATATTATATAAACTAGATGTCAACTATCAGATATAGATATCAACTGTCAGATATAAACTCATCGGTCCCAGGTTCGACGCCAGCTCTAGCCCCATGAGCGACATTGGTAATGAAGCATGAACTTCTAGTTAAATGGTCTGCCGCCGTATTCCGTGATAAGACCGTAAGGACTTCAGGGAGCATCTTAATAACCTAATTTTGATCCTTAATAAAATTAATAACATGTCTAACTTCGATCCGAAGAGTGTAGACGCCTTTTCCCTTTTTTACAAATGGCGGACTATATTTATAAACAAAAAAAAGCTGCTTCATTTTTCGTCCAATAAAATCCCGCTAGTTAGACATCTAGTTTATATAATATATCATTGGTTACAACTTATTGGTTTAAACAATAAGATTTAATCAATACTTTTTAAACAAGGCTGATTAAATCTTACTGTTTTAAACAATATTTCAGTTTTTAACGAAAAGGAGAACGGCAATCTTGAATAAGTTGGAGTTTATAAAGTGTTTTCAGTAAGTAATTTATAAAAGAATGTTACAATAGTCAATACGTGAGTTAACTTTAAAACAAACATATGAGCTTGCAGCTTCTTTCTTAACATGAACAATTTGGCTAAGTGCACAATTTGATAATTGCATAGTTTAACAGTGTTGTTTGTATGCTGGTTCATAAATATTGAATCAACAAAGACCTTTTTTACAGATTTATTTTAATTATATACAATAATGTAAATTTTTAAAAAATCGAACTTTTATATCATTTTTTAAAATTTTGTATCTTAGATTCAAATAAAATAACTACGGTTTTGTTTGGTTAGGTCCACATTTTTTTGAAACAATCTGGTGAATGCATTAGCACATTTAACTATTCTTGATGTTACAATTGACATTCTGATGGGATCATATAGTTGAGTACTTAGGCAATTGATAATAACTAGTATAAAAAAAAGTTCCAACTATTTGCAATCAGTATTGGTTTTTGATTATTCTTGTATAGGTCGATGTTTGATTGTTTGTAGCTAACATTTTTATCTGTGATTTAGTGACGTTAAACTAGAAAAAAACGCTAAATATCTTATAATATAGTTTTCTTTTTTGTAATATGATTTCCAATGCTAACAATCGGAAGTTAAAGAGGTAAATTTTTCTCCTTGATGAAAGCAATAAAAAAAAGCTATGCTTTTATTAATTTTATATGTATTTAACAATTCTTTTACTTTTAAAATCTCGTTTACTGTTTTAAATATCACTACTTTATGTTTTATATCACTACGGTAGTAAAACAAGTTAGGGTTGCTTGTAGTAAAGTTGAGTCTAAAATATTAGATAAATACTTTGTTTAAAGGATTAATATTAATTAAAATTAAAATTGATCTTAATATAGATCATTGAGGGTTTTATACATAATGGATTCTAATAATATTATTGTTATCAATACTTCATACATAATCATAACGACCTTAGAAGAAACTGAAAATATATAAAAATGTATACTGAAAACACATCTTGGAAAACCCATGTAAGTACTCAATCACAAAATTTTAACAAACTTACACGGGCAAGTACAATCGAGTCCAAAATGTTTTTGTAATTTAAAAACATTAATTTATAATAAAGATAAACTTGTCTATGTTGAGCCATTACTAAAAACCTTGAATGAAACAAACCTTTACTAAATCTTTACTACTTTACATCAACGAAACTATTTTATTTATGATTAAATATAATCTTGGACTAGTCTAATCGCATCTAGTCTAATCGCATTTTTCAGGTAACTTCTTTAAATTAAACTCAAATAGCTATATATGCAACTTTAGATGTCTAAAATACCAACAAAATTCTCAGGAGTCTTTATTTCCAACCAGGATCCGTACCTATATAACATAATAATATCCAAAAATAAAAGGCTGAAAACGTTAAACAACTTTTTCATCTTGAAAATGAAATACTTTATACATAATACCAACGATTGTATAGAAACAATAAGATTTTAACTTCGGTAGACGGCATAGGGTACATTAATTATTTAAAAACTTAACAAACAAAAACAATAATGTTTTTTAAAATATTTTTTATTAATTTTAAATATGACAGTTAAAATATTACAAAATATAAAAAGAAGTTACCTAAATGTAGCACTGACTGGATAAAATATTCTTTAATCAAATCATACTATTTAACTTAATTTGCTGTAAATTTGATGGTTAGTTTGTTATAAAGAGTTGTCGGCTATTTTTACTTTACCTCCAATACTAAACTAACAGTTATACAAATTCGTATATATGGTGGCCGAAACCACAAACGGAAATCTGGGTTTATTAAAGGAAGAATTAATTTTACTTAGTTCTTAAAATTTTATTCAAGTATATGTTTGATGATGTTTTTAAAAGGAAAAAAAAAACACTTTGAAACATTGCTTTAAAACATAAATTTAATAAACTATTTGTTTACAACTATTTATACCTCGTCTGCATTGTCATTATTAGCAATAAGTGATGGAAAAAAATTCACCAGATAGCAGCATATTAGCTATATTTTATTCAGATTAGCAGCCATTGATAGAGAAAAAACTGTTTGTAAAATTTTATAGTTTTTTACACAATCTATTGCTTGTTCTACATGTACTCAACCCAATGCAATTCTTCTTCTCTCTACTTTGCCATCATGAGACAACTGCGTTTTTCCTTCTAAGTAAAGGGACATACTTAATAAAGAGTTTTTGGAAGGTGTAAATCCTCTGTCTGACATAACTTAGTCACCTGGTTGTATTTAAGTTATTATTTTTGAATGTTTTTTGAATTGAAAATTAGTGCTTCTCCCAGCATAAATGTTTGATACAAATGTCACTACACCACTTGGAGCAATTCCAAATAATGCTTTTGCAGTATTACGGTGTTTAGAGGAAGAAAACAGAGCGTATTAACTACCGTAGCCTGGCATCTCAGTAAACACCTCTCTGCAACCTAGAATCACTCTAATAGAAGGGTACCATTTTTTGAAACAGTTCAGCATCAGAAAGTATTTCCTTTGATGCCCAAATAGAAATTTGACAAAGCTGCAAGTGAAAAAATCTATCCATATTATTAGTGTTGGACTTACGTTGACATATTGAATCTAACTCCTCAATAGGAAAACCACATCTTAGTCAAAGCAAAACCATAACGAACTCTATTTCTGAAGTATGAGTTCATGTTCGACCTTTTTTTTTAATAAAACTGTTTGTCTTATTGTCAATATTGTTATTTGAGCCCCAGTATATTAAACAACTAGCTTCTGGTTGAAAATATTCTAAAATTGTTCATAACTTTCAAAGCCAGTATAAAATTTAAAAAAGATTTTGTTATGTTTGAATCTGTCTATTGTGAACTCTGTGAGTTCAATAAAACCTTGTAGTTCTAGTACTTCATTTTTGTATTTAATGTCTAGTTTTATACTACCCAATTCGTGACCTGAGTGCTTATTTATTTCTACTCCATTTTAAAATGTTAAAAGAACTTTTCCGCGTTTATATCTAAAAATAAAAATAAAAATTTTCATATATATTTTTTTTACTTTTTTTCTTATAAATAATTAGTAAATTTAATAGCAAATAATATTTTTAACAGTTATTATAAAAATTTAAAGTTTATTGCATAAATAACTGTTACCTTTATAAGATCACCTAATATTTTCTCCCAACATTTTAAAATGGAATATAAATAAGCACTCGGGTCGCGAATTCCGTACGGCTAAGTTTTGATTTTAGATCTTCCACCTCAGCTGCTAATTTTTCATCAGAGGAGTGATCTACCTATTTTTCTTTATTTTTGCTTGATTCAAATTGTAATGTTTTAGGAACAATCGTTCCTTTATTCTGTTTATATTATAAAAGAGTTTTTTTCCCTCAGATAAAATGAGCTGAACAAACTTAGTGAGCAGCAGTAGGTTTAAAATCTTTTCTGGTAATTTGATGGTTTTTGTCTAATTCTTTTTCTTCGGGAATGACATAGTAAAAAAGTTCCTTTTGGTTTGAAAAATTATTGTAACAAAGTGGTACTCAACAAGTAATTCCGCCGTCTTTTTTTATTTATTTTATGTATAGATTATTTATTTTTTTCCAAAGATAAGATGCTACATCCTTCCTGAAAAAAAAAATCAATTTTATCTGCAATATATAAAATTTTTCTTATGAAATCCAGACAGTGTTATAATTGGAGCGGCATACATTAACCACAATTCATTGCGAATTATAGCTATAGTGGGAACGACTAAATGCAATTACGGAAACTACAGAAAATAATAAAATTTAATGCTATTCCACTTTATTAAGTAATGTGGTTGTTTTACTTATAAACTTAAAGTTATTTCAGTCAACTATCAATTATGTTTTTAATTATCTATAATACGATTACTATTTAAAAATTTTAAAAATCTATAATTACATTTTTAAATTGAAATTTTTTTCTACCAATCATTATAAAAAATAATGAAATTACTCGAAAAGTTGTTTCGTGCTTAGAAAAACAGCTTAATCAAATCAGTTACCGATACTGACGCTTATAAAGTTACAGAGATCTCTGACATAGACTAGAAATTATTTTTTAATCAATTTAATAAAAAATGAAATAAAGTAAACAGACACAAAAAAAAATTTATTCTTGAACCACCATAATGAACATCAGAGAAATTTAACCTTGGTTAAATTTCTTTGATGTTCATTATGGTGGTTCATACACTCCAAAAAAAATTTAAAAGAAAACTAAATATTTTATTAAAAATTTTTTGCCTCGTTTATTCACACTTAAAAAGATAAAATTTAAAACTATGATAAAGCGGGCAAGGTTTGTTTTATAAACTTATAATTTTCAGACCATTATTATTAAGTAATTGCCCAGGAGTTAAAGCAGTTTCACCAGTTTCCTTTGTATTTTTAAAAAAGTTATTAAAAATATCTGAAAAAAAAAAGAAAATTCACGAGGGCTGTTCTAAAAAAAGTTATAAATTCTTATTTTCAAAAGTTTACCTTGGTGCTGCATCAACTCCATCACATTACCACTAATACAAATTTGGACTATTAGATGATAAGATATTTAAAATATAAAATTAGAAATACCTAAACAACAAAAAAAGATAAATAAAACAATTAGTTAGACCCAGCTATATAAGCTGGTTCAGTTCCCAATGAGATGAGGAGTCGTAAATTATTATTTTGCAAGTATTCTAATTCTAAAGCAAAAATAGATTATAGAATCATAAATTATCATTTTACAAGTGTTCTAATTTTTGCTTAACACTTTTAGATAAATACTATTTAAATTTAAAATATTTGTTTAAAAATTCAATCCTCCATTTGTAAAAAGAGCAGAAAGGGGCTTCACTTTTCGGATCGAAGTTAGACATCTAGTTTATATAATATATTTTTCAATATCTGTTTTTATTTCGGCTCCGGTGTAGTACGAGATTTTTTACTCCCGCGTTTTTTTTACTTTCCAGTAAAAATCTCATATTAAATTTTTACTCCCATAAAATATTTTGTGGCAACATGTATTTTACAACTTTGATGTATTTTGATAATATTTTTTAACGTTTTAAAGGTTGTGGCTTTTAAAAAGCAATATGAACATTATTTAAATATTTTTTGACAAAATTAATTGACAAAATGTTAGGCATTATTAATAAACAAAATGTCGCCGTTTGACGACTTAAAATAACTCTTTGTTTGAAAATCCAAGTGTCAGCTAATATATATATATATATATATATATATATATATATATATATATATATATATATATATATATATATATATATATATATATATATATATATATATATATATATATATATATATATATATATATATATATATATATATATATATATATATATATATATATATATATATATATATATATATATATATATATATATATATATATATATACTCTCTTATTCTATATATATATATATATATATATATATATAGAATAAGAGAGTAAACATGGAGCAAAAAAGAAATAAATAACTGAAATTAAACAACAATACTTACAATTCGTGCAGTAAATACATAAATAAATGCACTAGATTTTCAACAGCATCAAAGTGGATTTCAGTTGAGTTGTCTAGAAATATAGAATAATCAACTTATTAGGCCATAAACTGCATAGGGAGGTCATCCATTTTGTTTTTGCTCCATATTTGCTGTATACATAAAAATCTCCATAAATGAAACGCATCCAGTTATCGCAATCATCTTCAAGCATTTCAGCTTTGCAAATAAGCGTTCGAGTAGGCATACTCTAATATCCAGTTATTTCATCCTGTATTTTGTTACATATATGGTTAACAACTTTTTTCTAATAGGCTCATGTTTATCCTTATTTCCAGTTATGATAAAAGAAACTGCTCTAAAAAGCATCTCCTTTAGTTCTATGGACTCTCCTAGGAAATAGAATTAAGTATGATGTTTTCTACGGCAATATTGTGTTTTGTAACAATTCCAAACTTTTCTGCAATTTATTTTCTTATATCAAAAGTTCCACATCTTGCTATTCTTTCGTTTTAAAAATTTACTCTGCTTTCATGTTGAGTATTATCGTGCGTGTTGCTTGATTTGACGTCTTTGATAATTGGTCCAGTTTTGACATTATCATTGTTTGATAATTTTAAATATATATATGCCACTGCATTAATAGATTACACAGATTTCAATATTTTTGTTAAAAATACTTGCTTCTGTATTGCTTTTCAAGAAACTGCAGTAATTAAAACGTTTAAAAGTATTCACAAAATAAAACGTGGTTTGGTTACAAAAATTAGGGTTGACGGGAAATTTTGCTCAAAATATCCGGAAATTTTCAAAAAATTTTTATAGCAATAAACTGCATAGTTGTTATATAGTTTTATTAAATTCATTTCTTTTTTTCAAAAACGTGTGTTTTATCATCATAGAATTTAGGTATTCTTTAAATATTTTAACAAAAAATATAAAATAATAAAAACCCATAAGCAAAAAATGCACATCTTTTAGTTTAAATCATCTTAGGAACGATTAGGGTAGATTTTGTATACCCAATAACACCCATAGCAACAATTTTTTTTTGAAAAAAATTTTATAATTATAACCTCAAAAAATATTATACATTTTGTCATTATACAAAAAAGAAACACTGTTTAGTCTTATATGGCTTTTTGATAACTTTTTGCTACCTTGCCGCGAAAGTTTGATATGTATAATACTGTATAGTGCTGTGTAAAGTAACAACAGCAGTGTAAACTTTTCAAGTTATATGTTAATTTATCCATTATACATTGATATAAAAGTAAAAAGTTTTGAATAAAACTCTAAAATTTACCAAATATATTGTATAAAAATTATTTAGAGGAAACCAATATCATATTGGTTTCCTCTTGAATATGTTACCAATTAAATTGAATCCTCATATTGAATATGTTACCAATTAAAATATAAACAGTTTTAATCAAACCTATGTTTTAAACAAAAAAGGAAGTGCAAGTAAAAAAAAATTGTAAGATAATGATGAGTTTTATAGTGCAGAAAATAAAACTTAAAGGATAAATTAAAAAAATTACAGAGGATAATTACAATATAACTATAATCTTTAAAGTTGTAGACAATGTTTAATGAATTTAAATGTATTGAATGTTGTTCATTAAATGGTGGAAAGTTATTACTAAAAGACAATTTACAAAAAAAAAAGGTTCTTATTTGAGTTAAAGTTATTATGTCATATGTGTAAGTTCTTTGCAAAGTTTGATACATCTCTTTCATGCCTTAAACCATTTTTAATCTCTCCTGGAAAACTTGTTGCTGCAGTAAATTTTAATGCTATTGTGGCTTTTAGAGAACTTGGAAAATGTTATAAATCTCTTCGTACTTTAGCAGCATTTATGCATATGCCACCAACATCAAGTATTTGTGACATTCTTAAACTAACAAACTTATGTAACACAAAACAAAATTAGGTCTTTCATTAGTCAAAATTGTAAAATTTTCAGAGATATATCTAATCAAGATTTACTAAAAAAGCGTCTTTGCAGTAAAATGCAATAGGGTAATGAATGCTTGAATGGTGTTATTTGGAAAAGATGTCCTAAGGATATATATATATATATATATATATATATATATATATATATATATATATATATATATATATATATATATATATATATATATATATATATATATATATATGTATATATATATATATATATTGGTTTATATTTATTATTGATTTTTAATATAAATCCATTCAATAATGGTTTTGAAGGATTAAATAATAATGTTTTTAAAACTTGAGACGTAAATAATAGATGGCTTATGAATAAAGTTACACGATGTGTTGCATATGTCATAAGCAAAGTATTTATCTTTCAACAAAAGTAATGTAAGGAACCAGAAACTAAGAGGAATTTAAAAATGGATAAATAATAGAAGTGAAACAAGTTCTTTTTTATGAATCTGGAACCTTTTATTTGTAATTTTATTATTGTTTTTCGATTATCTTTATATTAGATTTATACCAAAACTGATAAAAAAGGATATCTCTAGAAAGGTATATTCTTTTTCTTTGAAATTTTCCTAGTTTGTTCAAAATACATTGGTAGAGGACTGGTAGCAGAATAAATACTTTTGCTTGATTATGAGATTTGATTTTTGTCATCATCCAATAAACTATTATGAAAATGCCAATAACTTTGGAAAAATAAAAGTTAAATGGATGAAACTGCTAGGGTATCTAGTTAATATATAAGTAGCTGAAATACTAAAGGGCATTAAAAATGGATGTTTACTGTTTGAGAAATCCTTTTTTTAAACAACATGCTAAAACAGAATAAATGTTAAATAAAAGAGGCAAATTTTTGCTTTTTTTTTTAAAAATGCTTATTCAAAGTAAAATACAACATAAAGAGACTAATTTGAAAAATAAAAATTCATTCTTAAAGAAATTTATTTAAATGGGTTGACCACCTTAACAAATTTTATTGTGTATTATTTTTGTAGAGTGTGATCAAGAAACAAAGATGTTTTATGCGTACATATTGCATATAAAGACGATTTTAGGGGGAGGGTGTGTGGAGGAAGGAAATGTTTTACCTCTTCAAGGAGGTGACTTTTATGTTATAGTATTTGGCATGAATTTTAGTTTTTAAGAACCTCTTTTATTTTTATTTTTAAAAAACAGTACTTTTACGTAACCCCCCTTCCCTCATTTTTTAATATATTGATAAAGTCAAAAATCTCCTAGCAAGGTTGTGGCGAGTGAGACATTTTTTTTAAACTTATTTTTGGTGACCCAAGATGTCCTTACGGTCTTATCACAGAACACGGCGGAACCCCATTTGAATGGAAGTTTACGCCCTTTTTCTTACCGATGTTGTAAAACTTACCCAGAGCTGGCGTTGAACAACGGGTCTTTCGCTGAGGTAAGCGCACTAACCGCTGCGCTACGGCTTAAATGCACTTATTTAAACATAGCAGTGGACTCATAAACTCAAAATCATTAGTTCTTTATTTTTATTGCTAGCTTTATTTTTAAATAGTTTAAATTTAGCAAAAAAGTTTTCCTTACTTTTTTGTCTTTCATTAATTAATAACGTCTTTAAATCAAGAAGAAATTGTAAAATACTACAAATGTTTATACAAAAAATTTTTAAATACAATTTTATAGTTTTCAGTAATATTTCGGTCAATTTAATAGAAATTGACAAATACGGCAATGAACATCAATATGCATTGCAAATAACAGGATAAAACAGTTTTAAAAAATTTTGAAAACAAATGATCATAGTTGCTACTAATAGTTATAATAAAAAAACTCAAAAAACCGCCAAAAAAAGGGTTTTTCAAAGAGGGCTTTCTAAAATTTGTATGATCTGCTTCACAATATTTTAACATAAAATTGCCACCCATTAATTATAAAATTACTTATCATTTTTTGATAATTTCCAAAATTTCTAAAATTTACGGAATATTTCCCGAGTTCAAATGTTCCGGAAATTTCGCAACCCTAGAAAAAATACATTTTGCCGCAAAATATTTTATTGGAGTAAAAATCTCATAACGAAAGTAGAAATTTAAACATAAGATTATTAATCGGGAGTAAAAATTTCAAATGAAAATTTTGCTGGGGAGTAAAAATTTATTATGAGATTTTACTGGGAATAAAAAAAAAATGCATGAGTAAAAATCTCATATAACACCGGACCATCTCTCTATTGGTTACGATGTTGTTAGAAAGCAGAAAGAGCATTCTCCATTTGAATTAATCTTTTTTTTTTTCTTTTTTTCGATATCTAATGTTTTTTTAATAATGAATTGCTAGACCAAAGTTTTCTAAAAATAAAGTAAAAAACATCTACTGCATTTATTATTTATATCTCTGCAAGGTATTGGCCGGAGGAAATAAATAAACTACAATACTATTAAATAAAAAAAAAGAGAAGAAACTGCTGGGTATATTCTTGCTTTGTACTTGAAACGTTCTCCTCCATCAATTTTTTTTTTCTATCTATGTTCCTTTAAGTGTAACCGAGTCAGTTTTTTCCGAGTAACATATGGGGTCGTTTAGTAGCCTGATAAATAATTTCTGTTTGTTTTGGAAAAGAATATCCGACACAGAAAAAACTATAAAAAACGAGTCAAAGTAACTTTCACAATGCTTAGAAAAATTAAAAAGTTGTTTTAAGACGTCCAAATATATCAATATTCCGAAGAAATTTTTTGTTGCAACCACAGTTTTAATCCGTATAGCAACGTTGGAATAGTAAGAGAATTAAATAACTGAATAATCGTAGCAAGATTAATTGTAGCAGGCTGGCAAATTTCGTTTCTTATAAGAGCTTTCGCAACAGATAGAAATTTTGTTCAACGTTCATTTATATTTGTTTTTTTATGTGTTGTCAAAATGTTTTAAATTTCTTTGCGACTTAATAGGAGCGCCGTTAATATAAATCAAGTTACTGGTAATCGAGCTTATTCCAGGTATTAAAAAAGTTCATTACTCCATTTTTAAAATTTTGAAGACCAGATTTAGTTAAGCTTTGTAAAATTAAATCATCAGATACTTGCGTATACCCCATTTTTTTAATTTCCTATTTCGGATTCTGAAAAAATTTCTCTATAATATTTTTAGTGTAAATATTGTAAAGAGAAGGCAAAAGTATAGATTCTTGTTGCACTCCCTGAGACAACCTAAATTTACCTAATGTACATCCAAGATATGATATATGAACAGTACCTACCCGGTATAACGGTGATATCTATAGTATGAACTATAGACAACTAGATTTTTTTATGATAATAGAGTTTTGCTCTTTTTTTTGTAGTTCGTCGCATTTTCTCTATAAAAAAATGGAGATCTGCAATGATTTTTTTATTTTCCGATTATAGTGCTTTTAAGCAATCGATAATTTCTTTTAAAGTGATGTCATATTTAAATCGGATGATTGATAAATTTGTGGAATTTATCAATCATCATCAATTTTTGATAAATTTGTGATAATCCAGACATGTTGCTCTTATACCGCTTTCTAAGATTATTTTTCACTGGGTTTTCACTGGGAACGAGGAGTGAGAAGACTGGGTCAGACTTCACTAGGTCTTCTACGTCTAGAATAATGTTAAACAACGAGAACTACTCCAATATTTACAATATTACAATATAACTGCAAAATGTTCCAATATTTATAATATTACGATATAACTGCAAAATGTTCCAATATTTCTGTAAATAATTATCTCTTAATTTGAAAACTTCCTCCTCTTAAAATTGCGAAAGCCAATCGATGATGACATTCTTTGGATGGGAACATGTTTCCTCTACATTTATTAGGCAGTTCTCTAAAATTTTATTACTCAAATGTATTATTAAAAATAACTCACAAATTTCTCTTGGCGCTATACAGCATAAAGTTTGAATCGAAAAAAAAAAGAAGCTTGTTTTTGTTTTTTTCTAAATCAAAGTTTATGAATACATTTACAAATTCATTAATTAGTTATAACAAACTAATTTTACAACTTGCACATTCTAAAAGCTAGTGCAACATCTGTCCGTTATCTTATGCTATTCTTCTAACTCGACTTCTTGAGTTTTTCACTTCTTCTCAAACTCACTTCTCGTTCTTTCAAACTCACTTCTTTCACTTCTTCTTACTCCTCGTTCGTTGAAGCGGTTTATGATGCTATTTAGCGTCTTTGCTGGTTTTTGCACTGGGTTTTTCTCACTTTTACTTTTATTTACTTCTGTTAATCCTAGAACACACTTAATTTTGGTCTATCAAAGCGGCTCATGACGCTTTTTAGTTAAACTTGTCTTCGCGGACCTTTATATATATATATATATATATATATATATATATATATATATATATATATATATATATATATATATATATATATATATATATATATATATATATTTATATATATATATATATATATATATATATATATATATATATATATATATATATATATATATATTATTAAAACTTAAATCCACCATTGTCTGTAGCAACGGGGGCGGGGGGCAGCAGCGACGTTCCCTCCCCCTCCCCCTCCCCCCAACGATTTTTCAAATAAATAATTTTGAAAAAAAATGACTTGAGAAATGACTTAAAAAATAAAAAAGGTCCTTAAAACTATTTCGGGGCTCCTTAATGAAGCACTGTTATCCCTCCCTCCTCCTCATATGATTTTACAACCTTAAATGTATATATATATATATATTACACCAGATTGTTTTCGTATATGTACATTATATATAATTAAATAATATATTAAGTTAAAAAATATTAAAAACCAGCAACAATATGTACTTTAGTGCATGAACACACAGAAACATGATGATTGCCAAAGTATATCAACCCGGTATGCGTTTATTATAATATTATTTTTATAATACAAATACTTTTTGTAAACAAAATAAAATGTTACTATTTATTTAATAATTGTACAAAATTGTCACTAAACCTTTTAAAAAATTTTGAAACTGTACAATTATTGACTACAATTTTTTTTTAATTTTTAAAACCATTTCTACAGCCGTTGTTCAAAACGTCTTAAGATGCTTATTACGTATGACCAGAAAGACGCAATAGAAAAAAAAAAAAATTAAAAGAAACTTTTTTTAAAACTTATAATTAACATAAATTTTTTGATAATTCTTTGAAAATATTTATTCAATAACGTTTTATTTTTTTTAACCCTAAGACGTTTTGAAAAACTGCATCAGATTTGTGCTGTTCAATCAAGTAATTATTATTATTTTTTTTGACTGTGCAATATAACTTAACTATAATTATAACTTTATAACTTAAATGTGATGTAAACATGCATTATTATATTATTTCTGAAAATTAGAACTTCAAAGTCCTAATTTCCTGGTAGGGGTTGTCCATAAAGTAAGTACGCCAAAAATTTAAAAATTTGACTTCTCCCCCGTCTCCCTTCTCCTGTTGTCATGCGTACTTTCAAGTCCTCCCCTCCTTCCTAAAAAGTACAAACGCTTTTGAAATACTGGCACCTTTTTTTAAAAAATGAAAAAAGTTTTAATTTAGAAAAAATTGTGTAATTTAAGAAATATTATTTAAATTAAAGCGTGCGTTTTTCAAAACTTTTTTTTGATCATATCCCCATTACTTTAAATTTTTTCCCCAAAGTTGATCATATCCCCATAACTTTAATTGACACCTTTATGCAGATCCATCCTCCCCTAAGCTACTTTATCAACCCCAAAGCCCTTGATTTTGGCACCAGATTCTCATTTTAACAACACATTTAAAAAGTATTTGTTTTAATAAAATCACTTGCAGAATTGTGTGTGCGTGTGCGGCCGAAAGGTTAATGCGAGCGATTTCATGTCTGAGATCGAATTTCAGACAAGTTGTAATTTACATTTCATTTTTAAAAGTTATAATTTACTTTTTATTTTTAAAAACATGTTTAATGACGAATTAAATAAAAATAAACTTTACTTTTGGAGGATTTTTTTTCAGACTCCATACTTTAGTAAGTCTGTTAAAAACAAGTCTTACGCAAGATGAGTAATAATGGAAACTAAGCCTAAAAGCCAGAGCAAAGATGAATAAATACTTTTTTTAAAAGATGAATAAATACTTTCTCGAATTTTTTAAAATGTGACTTAGAGGTTTTTTTCCGTAAGTTAAACGAACAATTTTCACTAATAAACAATTTACAAGTGAATGCTTCATAGCAAAGAAAAGAAAGCCTTTTGATTTTGATAAGATAGAAGAATGTATTTGAAATAAAACATATCGTTCTAAAATATTTACACAAGATTATGTATTTAAATTAAATTTTCGATGAGCCAAAAAACTCTTTGGATTCACAAATAAACAATTTACAAGTAAATTACATTTAAATTTCCCATAAAATTTCCCTGAGCTTTTCTAAGGAAAACTCCCAAACCTTAGAAGAATCTCCCATAGAATTTCCCATAAAATATCCCATAGATTTTCCCATAAAATTTCCCATAGAATTTCCCTAGGAAGTTCTATGGTAATTTTCCCTTAAAATGCTTCTGTAGAAATCCTTGCATATCAAAAATACTATTTATTACTCCATATGTACTCTATAATGGCAGCGTAATGTTATTAATTGCTAATTTTTTTACCGGCGTTTATTTTAAGCGTGTACAATTTAAAACGGCTAACAGTAGTACTGTTTTATTTCAGTTTTAAATTTTCAAATTTTTAAGTGTACTAATTAGAAAAAAAAAAAAAAGTACACAAGAAAAGATCATCAAGACGAGTTTTTTGGATTTGGTCTCGAAAAAAATTTAGCTTTGGTACAAAACTTTTAAGAAAAGTTGGTCTTTTAAGGAGAAGCATTGCATCAACGAGAAATTGATAATATTAGTGGAAATTTCCACTAATATTGTCAATATATCCTTTATCCAACTAATATATACTTTAAAGGATCGTCTTCAACCCATGATGTCTTCATGATGTTTTTAATACAATTTTAAATGAGCCTAAAGAGATTTGGGGAAGAACAAGAATTCCAATCAAGCCAGATAGCAAATGTCTCGACTACTTCTTAAAAGTCTTAAAAGAACAATGTTGTGCGTTGCGTTGGCCCAACATCAACCACCAACGTTGTTTTTACATCATTTTGTAATAAATGCGACGCCGCCAACAACCCAAAGACAACGTTGGTTCAACGTTGTATTTTAAGTTAATTCAACGTTATATTTCACGTTTTCACAACTTTTTATTTAATTTTTATCAGAATTGAATTTATTTGTTTTATGTTAACCATATACATATAAACAAAAGATAATATGAAATATTTCTACGCATATATATTGATAAATTTATACGCATATATATTTGTGCATATGTATTTAGGCATACATATTTCCGCCGTTTTAATGATGAATTATGGTATTATGGTTTATCTTCCTCCGGCTAGTTGCCATACAGAGGCCACATTACCAAAGCCCGCAAAGACAAGTTCGGCTCGCCCAGGAGCGTCATAACCTGTTCTACGGAAGTAGAACGGATTATGACGAGTAAGGTGAGTAAAGAGTATGGTGAGTTTGGGAAGAACGAGGTTTTTTTAGAGTGAAAGACAGAAGTAGTCGAGTTAGAAAGATACTATTGAGAAAGCGGAAAAAAATTGCACACGTTGTTAGAAGGTGCAAACGTAGTCAGCATGAATTATTAATGATTATGACATGTACTAATGCAAGTGGCATCTGATTAAAGAGGCATTATTTATGTTTGTTTTGCTTGTGACCTTATATTTCATCAAAAAATAGAAAAATTTATTAGCAAAATATATTTCCATTAACAACTGAAATATTTAAATGAAAAATAATTCTCATAAATTATAAAAATGTATAATTGCATATCTGCCTTTTCTCGATGCAAACGCAACGTCGATCCGCTGTATAAAATCCAACGTTGTTCCAATGTTATATGGATTAACTTTGATTTAATGTATACACATTAAATCAACGTTGGTTTATACACATTGAGTTAACGACGTGTTAATAAGATTGGGTCAACGTTGGGTTTAGATTTTTATAAAATAAAATCATACTTTTGCGATGTTTTTACATACATTGAATCAACGTTGATTTATATATATTGAATCAACGTCGGGTTAATAACATTGAATCAACATTGGGTTTACATCGTAAAAACAATAAATTTTTTGCGATGGTTTTACATACGTTGGACCAATGTAAATGTGGTAGCTATTTTCAGCTCCGTCGGTATTAGTTTCATCAAACAAATGACATTGGATCAACGTAAGTTTTCCATTTGAAAAAACAGCCGACGTTCGCAATGGTTTTACATACTTTGGCTCAACGTAAGTGTGCTAGCTGGGTGGCTGTTCTTACAAAATCAGTGGAAATATCCTCAAGTAAACAAAATTACTTATTTAACTATTCTATTTTGTTTGCGATAAGAAAGAACGAGAAAGCCAATTTCATCAGTTAAAATATAATTAAGAACCATCCACTTGCGGTCACTAGGATAACAAACTTGTTTTGTCGCTTAAAGGTAAAACTATTTAGACATTGCTTTATTACGTAGAATAATAATCTTAGGAAAACTTAATTTTATTTTTTCTTGATGGAAAGAAAGAAGAACATGTTGCTATCCTTGCAAGTGAATGGGATGGTTTGGCTGAAGATTCAAATCCCAATGTTCTCGGCATTCTTACAATCCTAAATGCTACTGGTGTAGCCCAAAAAGATCAATTCATCAACCATTTTAAATTATGGAAGCTACTTGATGATTTGATTGCTTTTTACCTTGACAATACAACTAGTTACATCGGCTGTAAAGCAGGATGTGCGGCTTTAATTGAGAAGGATATCACATTAATGAGTTACATTTTAAACAAGTTTGGGAAGCAGTTATTGGAAACTATAGTTGGCTAATCGAGCCGCTACTTAAAATGCTTCAGAATAACTGGTACTCAATTTCCCACAAAAAAAAGATATTATTCTGTTTGAATTTCCTGCATGCGGAGATAACCCAATCTATTGTCAAGAAAAACTTGTCTTAAAATGAGCCAGCAATTGTCTACAAAAAAATACATTTCTATGAGTAGATTATCGGAAACATATTGAACTGGTAATTGTTTATCTTGGCGGAGAACTACAAGATAAAAAAACTTTTCGGTTTAAGAAACCTGGTGCTTATTATCGTGCTAGATTCATGCACAATGAACTATACATCTTTAAGTATGTAATGTTGGACAAACAAATTAACTGGCTCAACCAAGACCAACGCTATAAGCTTAAGAGAATGGCGGATTTCATTGAAATATTTCAAGCAAAAGCATTATTTCATTTGCAAAGTCGAATTTCCATCATTACACCAAATGTTGATCACTGATATGCAGTGGTAATGCGAATTTGACAGTACAGCAGCGAATACTGCCCTTCAGTCGTGTTACAGGCATTTTTGGTATTTAACTCAACAGTTTGTTATTGTTTATCTTGTTTGATGAGTCTGTTCCTACAATCGAACCTTCTGCCGCAGCTTTGAAATTGTTTAGCATCAAAAGAAATGAACAAATCAAGCTTGACAAACCAATATTTCCAAAAATTGAACTATGTAAAAATTCCTGATTTTGTGTCGTTAATTGGATCAGATTCCTGTCTACTGTTTGATTATTCAAAACGAAACCTAATCAAGTGGATTACTTGCAACTACCTGTTGAACATTGGGTAAAAATGAAGGACTATAACTATGTTAAAAATGTAGTCGAGTTTTTAGAAGTGGTTAATGGCTGCGCTAAACGAGGAGTCAAGCTGATCCAAGAAACAAAGTCAAAGATCCAAAGCAGTTACAATACATATTTTTGAGAATCATCGCAATTCATATTTTTGAGAATCATCGCAAACGGGTGTCTCTTATTGGAAAAACGGAAAACTTAAATAACCTATAGTTCCTTTTACCATTATTTTAGGCAATTTTGTACATTAGTAACATATTATTTCTGCGTTGTGCAACCCCTAAATATTTTTCTTTCAGCCCAGTTTGTACCTGTAATACTTAATTTAATGAAAAATAACATACTAAAAGTTCTTGTATGAATTTTAAAAAACTGACAGTGAAATCTTGAAAAGTGTTGAAAAATAGGCGCAAAAACCACAATTTATTCAAATTAGATAACTGTGCTCTAAATAATGTTTGATTGACCTAAAATTTTACAATAATTATTTTTTAATAATTATGCAACTCACATAAAAAGTTCAACTCAAAATTGAAAAAAGGCGGAAACGGGACACTCTAACCCGACGTTAATAAGTTGATTCCACATCAATCTTTTTATGCTTATTCCTTGTTTTAATTTTTTTAGTTAGCAGTTGAAAAGTAACTATATACATAAAGAAAAACTTTACATATTGTCTACCTTTTAAAGTTATGAAAAAAAAATTTCCTATATATTTAACTTTAAAAAATTTTAAACACTTCGGTAGCCGTTGCGCGAATTACTATTTATCAACAGATCCAGTATAGGCACCGATTTAAATAATATTTAGAATAACATCTTGAAATGTGTTGAATAATTACAAGGCAATAAAAAGTTTAAAAACATGTAAAAAAAGAGCTAAAAAAGTATACTTAATAAAGGACTTACCATGACCTTTATTAAGGGTCATGGTCTATTTCACACTGAATATTTTTATAATTATTCTTTATAAAGTTGTTTTATTTCAATAATTTTTAATAAGTAGTAAAAATTAAAAAATCTTTGAAATTATTGTTTTGAGTAAAAGAATAATGTTTAAATAAATGTTTAATTCAGTCAATGTTTAATACATGTTTAATTCAGTCAATGTGTAATACATAAATGTTTAATGCAGTCAATGTTTAATACAGAAATGTTTAATTCAGTCAATGTTTAATACAGAAATGTTTAATTCAGTCAATGTATATGCACTACGCTGCGCCTTGATAAATGTACACTCCACTGCGCCGATCACTGTTTAAATCAGTTAATTATATCCAGTGCTGTGGCTAGTGGGTCGGAGGCCCGCCTTAAACTTCCCATTATATATCCATTATATATGAATTTTTTTTTTCTAAATATAACTGAAAAAAAAGTGCCTTAAATTTGCAAAAAACCCCCTAAATTTCCAAGTAGGTTCCCTAAAATTGCTCCCCCCCCCCAATGTACGCATTAATTCATTTGTTCTAACAAAGTTTGATAAATAAAAATCAATAAAAAACGTAACTATAAATAAACAACTATATTACTATTAGTATAAAGCATAAAACTAATGGCAACCTTGCTAGCCGCGCTGTATTTTTAATAAAATCCACAATACTACGGTGTCTTATTTTGAAATGAAAAAAAATTACATTAAAAAAAATAAAAAAACTTTTGTACACTTTAAGCAAACTATTTGCACGTACAAATAATGATTTTCTGTATTATTTATATTTTGAGCTACATATATACTTATCTACAGTTATATAAGTTATATATTTACACAACTATATTATCTTATTACTTTAGCAAACTCAACTTAAATTAAAACTAACGCTATCTTAACTTAACTGTTAAAAAAAGAAGGAAAAAACTAAAAAAGTAAAACTGTAAAACATAAAATAAATAAGTTTAAATAAACTTATATAAGATTTATACTTGCATACACTTTCGCTCACATTTTCTTATAAAAAAGTGGTGTCACTCTTTCTCGCCATTATCTTTGTTGCAATGGCTGCTGTGAGTATCGTTTCAACCACTCGTGAATGAGCATTGACATGTTGCTCATCATTTAATAGGATGCACCGAGCTATTAGAGATTCTGAGCAAATTGCTAGCATAACTGACAAAACAATACGAATGACAAAGTTACAAAAAGATTTGTCTGGTTTAATATTGTTGCTGATATCAGGAGTATGTTAAGGATTGTGCCAAAAACAAGGCAATCAAAAGTGTTTAAAGGTAGAAGTAAAGTCAATACCAGTACCATAAAGTGTTATGAACAAGTTATAACGGATATCTTTAACCTTCCAATAGTCGATAGTTGTTGTCTTGTCGTTGTCTTGAAAACCCGAACAATAAAGAACTTGTTGATAAAGATTTTTGGAGATAATGCTAAAATTTGGCCCCACACCATCAAGGATATTTTTACTAATCACATTAGTCAACATTCTTCTACAAACTAATCTTCATTCATGCTGGTGTATAACCGCAAGCAAGTATTGCAAATTAATGTGAAGCATATTTTAGAGATGGGAAGCAATAAACAAGAACACAGAGAAAGAGATAAAGACAAAAGCAGCCTATTGATCCCAACTTTTTTGGTATCAACTTTTCATTAACGAGTAAAATCAGAAAAACAATTGCGGATAAAATAGCTAAAATATCGAAGCTGCGCAGAATGATAGAAGGTATATGTCAAAAATAAAAGCAGATGACATTGTGTAATTGAAAAGCAACAATTCGATTTGATTGGAAGGGTTAGATTTTTTCATAAAAGCTTTTTCAATATGAAAAATTATTTCATTAATATCTAGAGGTTGAATTTGTTTAAACAATGATTCTAGACTTTGGAGTGCTAAATTAAAGTCATTCATTTTAATTAGGTCCAAGGCTCTTTTCAAATTTCCTTTTGCTTCTATATTAAAATTGATTTCTTCAAAAGAAAGTTTCTCACATAAAGTCATATAATTTGGACGTTTTCATAAAAACAGCTTGGTCCTTACATTTTTATAAATATTTCTGAAAACGAAGTTGAAGCTTTAAAAAACGCTTCAGAATGACTCTTTAGATTATTTATAACATTGTTAACTTAAAAACTACATTTAAGGAGCAGAAGACAACTTAAAAACTACATTTAAAAAGCAGAAGACATCTTAAAAACTACATTTAAGAAGTAGAAGACAACTTAGAGCCAACACTAAATGAAGAATCTACAAATTTTTGGAATCATGCACTAGACAAATTTGTTGAGAAAATTTTAGCTAATGCCGTGCAACAATTTGAGAACTCATTCCATAGACACAAGTGAGATCAATGCAAGTATAAAATCGACGTGTCAAAAGTGGGCTTGTATAATATAAACTAAACTGAAAGCCCTTTCTTCCAAAGATATGTATTGATACGTGGAGACATATTGCAAAGTTCTTTAATCATATAAATAAAAGAATGTACGCAAATACTTAAATCCAGAATACTTACAAAAATCCAAATACTTACAAATACTTACAAAAATCCAAATTCTGACACAAATCCAGTGAACTAAACAGACAATTATAAGTTTGTATTGGTGATGAAAAAAGGAAAGTCTTCTTGGCTAATCTTCACAACTAGGAAACATTTTTGGTATATACCACAGATCAAATCTTTTGGAAAATGAAAGTGTATCTACCGATTCAATCATCTCCACAAGTTACGTCTTTATGGCTTAGGAATAAGCTGTATGAACTTACAGAGGCAGATAGAAAAACTCTGGAAAGTAAAAATGTTTACTTGAACGATAATCTTATAGACGAAGGGCAAAAGTTAATTTTTAAGGTTCTTGAAAGCCATGAAACTTACCAATCGAAATTAAATTGCAAAAAAAGAAAAAATTCTGCACAAAAGTTTCAGTTTCTGCCAACCATTTTATAAAAATTCAGTTTCTGCCAACCATTTTTAGTTATTGTACGTCGATAGATGTCATTGGCTTCACATCAAATGGCGAGGTAAAAGTGTGCAATAACCTGCAAAATAACATAACATCTATTCTAAAAATTTATTTAAAACCCATTTTTAAACTGTCTTAAAAAAATTGTATGCCTATAATAATACTTCTTCCCGTTAAAAAGCAGATCTATAATTTTTATTGTGGTGATTTTGCTTTGGATTATGCTCAGGCCAATGTCTGCGACTGCCATGTCCAGCATAGGCAGTCGCTGCAGGCCAGAACATTTGGAGAGACCAACTAGCAAAAAATCAGATTTTATAATTAGTCGAAAATACTCTAATTTTTTGAACTTTCATTATAAAAAAGTTACAATCATAATTTATATTTTTATATTTTGGATTTTTTAACTTGAAAGTTGTCTAAAAGTAACAAGTAAGCATAAGCAACCTGCAGAACTTAATAGTGCCATTTTTCTCTATTTGAATTGAAGTAAAAGTGATAAAATCCAGGATTGATTGCAATATCAATATATAGTTTCAGAGTAAAAAAAAAAGGAATTCAGTGATAAATATCACTAAATTCCTTATTTCTAGTAAAGTTTAATTAGATTTATATTTTATTATTACTTATCTTTTTAACTTTTTGGCCTATTTATGTAGACCTATTAACAAAAATTTAACGCTTTTTTTAATCTACGCCTGACGCATCAAAGTATTAGCATTTCGTTGGTTAAATCACAAAATTGGATCGACATGATCCAAATAATTTTCCTTAGCTCTCTAGAGTTACAAGATAAATACAATTCGTTTCAAGCTCAAATGAACCAAGGCGAAGAAAATATTTTCTACCTATCAGCTAATATTTGTGAAGAGTTCATCCTACTACTTGGCTTTTTGCTTTTATAAATAATGGTAGTTATTTTGGTTTTATACTTTTATTTGATATCTTTTTAAATTGCTTTAAAAAGAACACTTGACAAGTTTAAAATAACATTTTGTATTAGAAAATGTTTTTCTTAAATTTATTTAACTTAAAGCTGTCAAATATAATTCAATCATGGTTGATTCAACCATAAGCGTTTCGTACGTATATCAACTTACTTTTGTTTTTCAGTATGTAATGTCTGATTGGAAACCAGTAGAGCTTTTTTAAAATTCTTCTTATATGAGAAGACATGGGGGCGGCTGATATGCTCTTTAGAATAGATTAAGCTTTGAAATTTAGTGCACAAACGCCATCGTAATGAATTGACGTCTACAGAGGCAGCAAAACCTCACTGGGAGAAGAGAATTATTTACTGAAATTATTATTTTCACGGATCAACTTTTAGTTGAGTTTGACAGGAACGTCAAGCTTATGCACTAATCTCTCTCGTTTTGGATTTTTCATCCGTCATCTAAATATGGATTCTGTTGCAATCATATCGGATGCCTGAGAATTTTTTAAAATCTAACCAAATAAGGAAGACATCTATTTTTCAAATTAATGTTTGCATTTTAAGAGTTTCTTTCTAATTCAATTTAAATTGGTACGTTAAAACCGGAAAACCAAATCATCAAAATTAACATAGTTGTTTAATCATAGAAACTACCCAGCAAACTGTCTATAACGGAATTTCAGTTAATCTACATAAGCATTTCGAGCTGACAGCTGCAGTGTTGCTCATCGGTTACTTAGTAGACCATTAGTGGCACCCGCCAAAAGTGGCTAGCCAAAAACTACCTATTTTTAACATGTCAGAAAAGTATAGCATGCCATTTATAGCGGCAGCTACATTTGGTCCACTAAGTAACCGATCAGCGAAACTCCCATGAATTGTTAAAAAATGCCTATATAGATTGACTGCAAAACCACTTACACAATGCTTGCTGGGTAGAATCAACATTCCTTAGTGGCTATGACGTTCTAAAAATGTTTCTCTTTTCTTCCTCTTTCTTCTCAACTTTAAAATGGTCGGAAAATTACTGCAGATCCAGAAGTGGACAGAAACGTCTGTCACCTCAAGCTTTACTTTAAATTTAAAATGTTCTTCTAAAAGAATCTATCCTGAAAGATGTGATCGATCATTTTGTTAATTTAAAAACCATAGCAGAAAGTTTATCTTTTTAACAATTTAGTAATGTAACCTAAATAAATACTAGAAATGTCAATACATTGTGTGATATATATTTTACACATATTGAAAACACTAAAGTGTTTTCAATATATGCAAAATACAAAAGTTGATTTTTTGTCAAACGCAGTAATATAATAATTTTTCAAAAAAGTGTGATGAAGTTCAGAACTTTTTTTACATAAAGAAGGAGAGGATAGGGGGGGGGGATGAGAGAGTGCTAGGCTGAAGAGGCCATAACTGTTATTTCAATGAGGGGCCAGAATAACCCAAAGAAAGACCTGGTTATGCTAGTGTTTTGTTGGATTTTTCGGTTTGTTGTAAATTAAAGGCGCAATCACTATATGAACTGTTTGACAGAGCTCAATTATATTCTTCTCCAACGCGAGAAAAAACGTTTATTGTTTCATGGATTAAACCTAAATTTTTTATGTGTTGATTTAAAAATAGAATCTTTATCTGAATGTTTTGTAAATGTTTTTATGTAAATATGTTTATGTAATGTGGCTTAAGGTTAACTTTCAATTACTTATTTATAAATTTTTACTTTATAGTTACAAATTAGTTAAACTTTTCGCTTTTATGTAGCGTCTATTATTTTAAAAAACTACTTGAGTTTATTTTTTAGAGGTAAAATTCTAAAGTAAAAAATTTACGTTGAATACAAAGTACAAAACATACATGCAATTCATTTATTCTTTGTTAAAAAAAGCAACATTCAAATCAATTGCATTGATCATTTCTATATTATACTAATTATCAAACGTTTTGCAATTACTTGATCATCAATAAAAAAATATCTTATTACAAATTTTCGCTTTAAAAAATCTTTAAAAAATCAAAATTTAAAAAATGAGAAATTTATGGGTTATTTATAGAAGTCCTAGTTCCCAGGAAAATTATCTCTTGTAGCGTTATTGTTTTTATATTTCAATTAGATTTCAAAGGATCGTTGGAGTCCTAATTTACCGTTTCACTTTTAATTTCCTGGTAAATATAAACTCTAAAGGTTTTTATTTCCAGGGAAATTAGGAGTTTGAACTCTTTATTACACTGAGTATTGTTTAGCCGGGATAACGGCGAGATTATTTTTTTGATTGCGTAACAATTATTTTTTTACAAAACAAAAACATTAGTTTACAAATGACATGTTTGCCATCTTTATATTTTGTTACTAAAACATTTTTCAAACATAATAAGAAACAATTTGTTGATTTATTTAGTATCAAATATCAAAATGCCGTCGTTTTAAAAGATACTCTTTGAATTCTTTAAATCATTTTGTATGCAATTGTGCAAAGCGTTTCTTCTAAACGAATTTCAAGTTTTATATTTTTTCCCTCAGAAACTCAAAACATGTCTCGGATGAGCGCTGTCATTTATTTTAAGAAAACGAATTTTGTTTTTGTAAATCAAATTCGAAATGATGAAATAAAAAATTACAAAACAAATTTATATAAAAAAATATTTTAGTTTTGTTATTGTTATAAGTTTGTTTTAAATTCTTGCTTTCTTAATTTTGCTAGATAATTTTAAAAACAAAGGGAAATGCTGGCCTTTTTTCTCAAAACACAACATAGCACAATCTCTCATGAATACAACACTGTTAAAGTCCATTTCAAATGTTTATACCAATTTTACATTTAAACTAAACTAAACGTTTTATTTAAGAACTTAATTTATTTTTATACAACAGCGACACTCTTATATTTAAAGAAAAGCATTGACATGATAACTATTTTCATTAACAACATTGACGTGTTATTTGTATTAAATGAAAATTTTTACAGGTTACTATTAGTTACCATTTAAATGAAAAAAATAATATGCTAACAATATTAAGGAAATATTTTTACGTGTTAACAATCTTTTAGAAGACAAATGCAATAAAAGCAGAGTTTAATATAAGTAATACTTCAAGTAAACTTTACAAGATTGGTAAACATAGGGTGAGTCTATTCGTACGCACGTGTGAATAGACTTAATCTTATTATAGTCTATTCGCACGTTTAAAAAAAAAGTTTAAGTTAGATTTTTAATATAAAATCTCTCACAAACAAAAAATGTTTATAATTTAAGTCATATATTTCAAAAGCAATTTAATTGTTTTAATCAATTATAATAAAAGTAAATAAATTACTTAAACATAATTAAATTTTTATTCAAAAAAGAAATAAAAACGTGCCAATAGGTAAAATAAACATTAAAAAATACTTCTTTTTTTAATTAAAATATTGCCTACCCAAGGCAAAACCCTCGTCATTGTATTTATACTACACTGGGCCTATCCCTAGATAAGTAATCAATAAGTATATCCACTGCGGTGGGCATATCTTTCAAAAGTCCGCCAACGTAAGTACTGCGTTAGTACTCCACTGTGCTAGTTTTATTTTTAAGTTAAAAGCCAATAATAAGAAATCTAATTTTTAAAAATTCCTTTTAAGTTCGAAGATCTTTACCTTATTTAGTAAAACGTGCGAATAGACTATAATTAAATATAGTCTATTCGCACGTGAAAAACGCGCGAATCGACACTCCGATAAACAAATAAGAGTAAAATTTTTATTTTAAAAAAAGATTGCGGTGATGAAAGTTTAATTTTTTATCACTTAAGACCTATTAGTACTGAGAATTTATTCTTTTTTTTAGAGTGGTCTGATTTTTTTTCTTTTTTCACCATAAATTTTTTTTTCACTCATGATAAACCACCTGATGATAGTTTCAAAATGTCATTTAAGTTTGTTTTTAATTTTGTTATTAAAATTATTCTTGAAAAAAAGTTTTTAGTTTTAAGTTTTTTTTAAGTTTTAAATACCGAATTCGGTATTCAAAATTTTTAAAAAAAAAAGTTATATTTGTGATATGAAAACTGATTGGGGCAAGTTAATTTAATATTTAAAAAATGAGATAAACTGGTTGACTTTTAGATATTTTATACCAGATATAAATTATCTGCTACAGAATAAAGTTGATGTTATTTTTAAATTTAAATAACTGATTCCAAACTAAAAATTAATTAAAGAGTAATTGTTTTTGTCTTCCTTCGCATAGGAAAACAAAAAAATTTATAAAAAAATACCTTAAAGTCAACCAATTTAACTCATTTTTAAATATTAAATTAACTTGCCCCAATCAGTTTTCATATCACGAATATAACTTTTTTCTTTAACTAAAGATCGTTAAATATTTAGGTTTTCTTGTAAGCATAACAAAAAGCATAAATTAATTCAATAAAAACTAATTTTAATTTTTAATTTATAAAGAACAATTTAGTATTTTATTTATTTTATTTTTTTTATTTAACCAGTTTCCTTTAAAAAATCTGTAAAAATTACACTTCTAAGTTATAAAATAAAAAAAACACTCAAAGAAATTAATATTTTCACAATTATTTGACAATGTTACTACTCTAAGGCATTACAATCACAAATTAGGATTTATCACTAATGCAAAACTTATATTATTACCACTGAAACTAACCACACTTAGATACATCATTTTCTTCATATAAAAAACCCAGGCAGCTTTTTCTTTAAATTTAAATTTTCCTCCCTTTGCCCACTGTCGCTACGCCAGTGTTTATATATATATTTATACAATTTAAGTACCGACTTTGGGTTGCTTGTTGCTTTTGGCTTTGCAGAAATGGAGATTTACTATTTATACTCTTATATATAAAAATCCAGTAAAATATTTGGTTCCATTACAAAGTTTAATTTAACTTTACGTGTTGTTTGGCCTTTGTCAGTTTTTTTGATTCTTGCAATTAATTTATCAATACTTTTCAAACTAGCGACAGCTCTGTAATTTTCAGCGCTTGTATAGTTCTGGTGAACTTCTATGTTAAAGATATGTTTTGTTTTTAGGCGCGAAGACCCGGCGAAGGGTCGTATTGAACTTTCCTGCTTTTTTGTTATAAAATCTTTTCGCTGTTGAAGATTTTCGCTGAAGTGTTTGGCTAGTTGAGGTGCAAAATAGTTTCGTTTTGAAAGAAATTTGGTTTTTTATCATTATTTTAAAAAATAAAACCTTGAAATGTTACTATGTTACAGTTCTAAAAGTTAAACTTTATTATAAACATTTTGGTATAAAAAATATTAAAACTTTTACAATTATATCCGTTTGGCCAATATACATTCTTTATAAACGTCGCACTTGCAAAACGAGATCTTTATAAAGATCTCGTTTTGCAAGTGCGACTTCTGTATATGCTACTTTCATATATAGCAAAATAGTTTTATTTCGTAATTTAACTTGCGAAAGGCTACATTTTGTAAGTAGCATTTGCGAAATGAACATCTTTTTTGTTTCGCAAAATTTGGTACGAAAAAAACAACATTCCTGATTCTCAATATACTTCTGAAGAATTTTATTTTTCCGGAATTGTACGAAATCTTCTGGTTAACAACTCTAGTTTTAAAGGATTTTGTTTACCTTCGGTCCACTGTGCGCTGTTTTGATATTTATTTCAATTTTAGGCTTTTTAAAAACTCTCTACCTTTTGTTTTTTATGGTGTATTATATCTTTATATATCAACAAAAGAACTTTAAAAATGTATTTAGAGTATTGGAAAAGATTTAAAAAAATGAATATGCAAGTGACAGGATTTGAATCCTCACCTTGTACTTCGGAAGAACAGCAAATTAACTTAAAATAAAGTAAATTAAAATAAAGTAAATTAACTTAAAATACGTAAATTAACCACTTCGGGCACTAAGACACATTAAACTGACAATTTTTAACACTATTTAAAACTCACAAGATTTTTATAAAATAACTTTATAAAAAGGCAAATAAATGCGTTAAATCAAAATTAAGGAGATTTTTCGCAATTCAACTTTTAAATAAAAGTAAAACATTAAAAAAACATTAAAAGTAAAAACATCTATTGAATTTCAAAATGTTTTATTTCTTATTTAAAAATTAAAAAAAACAACAAAAAAAACAACAACAACGTGAAAGAGCAAAAATTTGAACGACGCCATTTTACTTCATAATACAGCGACCTATCCATTTAAATTAAAGTTTTAAAACCTATTTAATAAACAAAAGCCTTTTTAAAACGGCAAATAAATGCTGTAAATCAAAATTAAGGAAGTTTTCCCGCAATACAATTTTAAATTAAAAGTAAAACATTAAAACTTGATGTATGTTTTAACACTACATAATTTGATTTTTACATAAGTTTGATATTTGGATACACTTTTGTTCACATTTTTTGATACAAAAGCTGCTGCGACTCTTTCTTGCCATTAACTCGGGTGTAATGACTTTCGTGTCAAACATGATTACTCTACTGCCGTTACTCACGAATGAGTAACAGCAGCAGCATTAAATTCAGTATTAACATTTTATAGGCTAGATGTTCTTTACTCCCCTTTTATACTTTACATTCATTATTTACCTTTATTTACCTTTAAACTTTGCTAACTATTTAATAATGGTTTTGAAGTAAAAAAATAAGAGATAAGTTAATTTAAAAGATAAGTTAATGCAACAGCTTTCCATTTTTTGTTTTGTTTTGTTTTAGCTTAGAACATAAAATGTACATAAAGGAAATATCCTGAAAAGTAAAAAAAAAATTGAAAAAAAATATTTTAAATCAAAAGTAAAAAAAGTCTTAATTGAGAAAACTCATAAAAAAAATAAAAAGTAAAATGTAAAAATCTAAAAAAAGCACGGTTCTGGAAATAAAAAGATCCAGATGCATACAAATTTGAATCGGCTCATGCTAAAAGAGGATTAGTCAACAACACATAGTTTTGAGAAAACTAAATAAAAATTATCTTCATTTTTTTTAAAAAGATGTAATTTTTTGTATATGAATTCTTTATTACCCAAGTTATTATGAAAGGCCGTTGATTAGTGACATTTATAATGCTTTCTTATGAAAAAAAATTGTTAAAGTTGTTTGACTTTTTCTATTTAGTATAATTTAAATAAAATGACTAATAAGCTTGTTTTAAAATAATATTATTTACTAAAAGCCACCAAGAAATCAATATTTACATACACTTCTATACAAAAAGAACTGATTTTAGAAATATATACTGTTTTCAAGTAAATCTCTTTAGTCTGTGATAAGCGATAAAAGTAACGGTGACTCAGTCATCATTTTCAACTTTAACAATTTAAATTATCTGAAACAATTTCAATCTTCAATTATGACTGTCCAATTTTATAAAATTGGTTGTTGGCCACAAATAAATTTCAGCATAAAAGTCTTTAAACTCCGCTGGAATGTAGGATTTTTTTTTATGTTTGCCATTTTTTCAATCTTTATTGTTATTTTTCCTGCATAGTAAGTTTCTTTACTTAGAAAACATAAGTTAGGGCAATACATTACTCTAAAGGAAAAGCTATTAATTATTATAGACTCGATTAAAGGCCGGCCAATAAACTTTTATATCATATGTGCAGTGCAAGAACTTGTTTTTTTTTTCCTTTTTAACTTGCTTACCTTTGGTTTCATCGGAAACGCAACTATTTTTGTAAATTTGCGGCCACCAAATTAAATTCTTAAAATCTAAAATTTAAGAGGAATTTTTTGTAACACAAATTTATCATTTTTGGAAGATGTTTTAAAGGTCATATACTTAGTCTACTGTGCATAGTCTACCGTGTCGGTTTAGTTTTTGCTTTATTATGATGAAATCACACGGTAGAAGGGAGTACCCTCTAATTGACTAGAATTGCTCAATTTTTTCAAATTTCCTAAAATCAGTGAGACGAGGACACCTTAAATTTCAATTTTTATTTTTGCAATTGCAACATGTTTTAACTAGCGGCCTTCTAATGAAAAGATTATAGTTTTACTTAAAGTAGTTGAAAAGCTTCATTTCTCTAACTTTTATTGAAAATTGTTTTTCTTTAAACAGTCTAAACATAGTTTTAACTTTTAAAGTGGCATCTAGATAGCATAAAGCATCTAGATAGCATATAGGCTTTCAAGATAGTGGAAACTTTCCTTAGTTTGAAAGCTTTCAATGTGCTGTCTTATAAAACGTTGGTTTTTTTATGCAAAGCTTGTTTTATGTGACGTCCTCTTTTATCCTCTTAGTTTTTCCCAATCAGTTTCAAAGCTCGCAATATCTTAATTCGTTTTTTTGTAATAGCATGTAAACCTTAAAACATACCTCGATTTGATCAAAACTACCCATAATATACTTAAAGATACTTAAAGGTAGCACTTTTTTTAGAACTCTTTTCTTTCCTGGGTTTTTGGAAACCAATTAAGGATTGTAGGAACAAAACTTGCTCATCTTTACGGTTAAATGGTTTAATATATCCAATTTATTCCTCTTCGTTAAAATTCTTAAGTCAGTTGTTCCTCTTGCAGCTAATCAAATTGTTAAACTATTAGTAACATCAAATTACAAAATAATTTACCTGCAGGGTAAGCTAGTGTACTTTTGAGGTACAGTATTTCCTTGGTAGTTGAGGTACAGTATTTCCTTGGTAAAAACTCTTCACCTTTTATTATGGCAACCTTTATAATGTTTCTCTTCCAAAGACTTGGATCTGATTTACTTATATTTGCTAACTTTTTCTCAAGTAACTTATCACTTTTATCTTTTGACATTAATTAAATTTTAAAATATTTAAATAATCAAAACAAATGAGAAAAGATAAATACCACTAACTTAAAGTATTTTGTCAACATTTTTTTTTGGATATTTGCTTTTGCTTGTTCATTTCGTTTGTTGTTTTATTTATTGTTAATGATATTTAATTATTTTAATTTGAGATTGTTAAATAAATATTAAATAACAAAAACAAATATTAAAAAACTTATTTTTTAATATTTGAAATTCGTATTACTTTAAATATTATAATTTAATCATATATAACTTTAATTATAAGTAGCAATTTTATTTAATATCAAATAAATATTAAATAAAATTGCCATTTTATTTAATATTTATCATGTAAAAATAATTTTATTATTACTAATTAAAAATAATTATATAAGGTTTGAAAACTTTAAATTCTATTTTAAATTTTATTGAAAGATGTTTCTCCATGTAAAATACACACAAAAAAATTATAATTGATTTAATTGCTCAAGTTAAATAAATTGAACATCATGTCTTTTTTTTCTTTCAAATTTCTTTTACTAATGAACCATTATTTTCAAAATAAATCAGCAAACATTTTTCTTTTTGCTAAGTCACATAAACGTTTAAAAGCTGCTAAAATAATATTTTGAGGAATAATTTTCTAATAATAATTCCACAGCAAAAAACTAATCAGTTTATGCCTGAAAGTGACGTTTAAAATTAAGTTTACATGTTTAGATGGAATTGAATTCAAATGGAGACAACAAGGTAAGGTAAGATAATCGAGACAATAAAGTTAAAAACTAAAATATTGAGTTAAAATAAAATAAAAATAATAAATAAAAAAAATGTAAAAAAAACTACTACAACTATTACTACTACTCACAGTACTTGCATTTAAAATTTTACTAACTAAACTATAGTTTACATGACTCTGCAATAATATAGTTTACATGACTCTGCAATAAACTATAGTTTACATGACTCTGCAATAAATTATAGTTTACATGATTCTGCAATAAACTATAGTTTACATGACTCTGCAATAAACTATAGTTTACATGATTCTGCAATAAACTATAGTTTACATGACTCTGCAATAAACTATAGTTTACATGATTCTGCAATAAACTATAGTTTACATGAATCTGCAATAAATTTTAGTTTAGAGGGTATCTTATGCACAATGTAAAGCTTTTGGCAATAAGTTTTTGGCTTTATTACTAACATAATTTTCAAAATGCCAACTACAATCCTGTCACACTTTTCTCATATTCCGGAGCAAACCGAACACTTTAACAACTTTAAATTTCACAAAAATTAAAATTCGTTTTTAATAGATTATAACTGAGTAAACGAAAATAATTTAAATTAAAAAAAAAATTATACGAAAATCATCTTGTATTATTATGTAATCAAATTTTTGAATATCAATTTTTTTCACATAAAAAGTTATGATAAGTATAGTGTTCATAACCCAATTTTAAACAGGTTTTAAAATTTTCAGTAAGCTTGAGTATTGGAACATTTTGTTCCTATTGAATAAAACCGTCTTTCTTTACTGAATATATATTTTTAATTAAACAACTATTTAGTTCTCACTCCAATTTTTTATTTATTTATTTTTTTTTTCATGTGAGAAACTAGTTACAATTTCCGCTTTGTATAAAATTTTTGTTTTAGATGTTGCTTTTTTGGTATTTTGAACTATCTTCAAAGAAATTGGATGTCTAACCGTGATCTTTGAACAACTTTAGCTCAAACTTTGACTCAAAATGCTTTCAGTTTTATTTTTATGAAGAGTTTAAATTGAACTTCATGAGGTAAGAATGAGGTAAGAATGGTACTATTTTTGATGCAAATCAAAATTTTAGTCGGGCATTTTTTTCAAAAACTAGATGAGTTAAAAATAATAATATTTCCTTTTTTTTAAAACATTTTCAGCTGTGAAATAGGTTACACTAAAAGTGCTTTAAACTTTTTTATGTATTTGTTGAACTGAAAGGTTTAAGTCCTTCTTGTAGGTGCTTGACTAAAAAATATCTTTAAAAAAATCCACAGATTATGGTTATATTAAACACAGTGAACTTCAGCAAGAAGGTTTACAACTTAAAAAGAATCACAAAAAGGAATTTTGCAGACTAAGACTTTTTAGGATTTTCATATCTCTTACAGCTTTTGTGAGAATTCTTAGTGAATCGTCTACAACATGCTCGGTGGACAAAAAGATTTTGCGATATGATTATAAAAAATTTTATCAATAATATTTTTGTTTTTTATTGAATTGTTATGTATTTTTGGTTATTTGCAGGCTTTCGGGAATTTTACTATAGAAAATGTTAAATATGCAATAAAAAATACTTTATTTCAACACCTCATAAATTATTTAATAAAAACTTAGTGTAATAATGTAACGTAACATGTAAAACAGCGTAATAACAAAGAATTATTATATTCCTAAAAATCATAATTGGATAAATTATTGTTATACTTACTATCCTATAAATAATATCCTACGGTCGCTAAGTAATTTTCATCACAACGCATAATTTCATTGTAAACCTGATGCCGCAGCATTACACGGGGATAATTAAGTTCAAAACTTCTAACGGTAATTTCCCGGTTTTCTTTCTTGACAAATCTCTGTGCGAGTTGATGAAAGCATCTGAAATTACCAAAAACATATTGAGCAAACCTATATTAATAAAAACACATAAGTTTTTTCTGGTTTGATTCTTCGTAATCCATGAAAATCTTTCGTTAGCAGCATATATGTATTTTTTATACATGTTTTTTATATATTATATAAGAAACCCAATAATTTTTCCTATAACTGCTATATATACATACATATATAGCAGTTATATATATATATATATATATATATATATATATATATATATATATATATATATATATATATATATATATATATATATATATATATATATATATATAGTCGACTCTCAATATCTCGAAAAAAAGTTCGAGATATCGAGAGTTCGAGATATCAAGAAAAGGGTTGAAAATAAATAAAATTGTCCGACTTTCATTAAAACAAGTTATTTACTGACAAAAATCATTAACAACAAAAACTACAACTTTTGGAAAAAATCTGTTATCTGATATTACTTTAAATTATCCATCTTTTCCATCTTCATTAAATCCTCAATTTTTAGTGCTAGGGATTGTATTTCATTTCCGTATTTTGAGCTGTATAGCGAAACATTTTGAATCGTTTCAAAAGCAATTTCTAATTGAATATCAGATGGGCGTGGCGGGGCTTCGACGTCAATAGCTTCATCAACGCTATCTTTAACTTCATTATCGTCGTTTTCAAAATTAGGGTCTAAAATCTGAGCAATGATTTCAGCATCAGTAGTAAGTGAACTGGTGATTACTACATCGCAATCTAAACCATTGTAAGATTCCGCTGAGAGATCTTCTTGGACGGCACGAGGATCTAACTCTCGCAAATGGTTAAGTTCTTCTGTCAAAAATTTAAAAGGATGATCATCATCAGCTTCTTCAATACTCTTGTTTGTTTAGCTGATACCAGCTTTTTTAAAGCAGTTGATGACAGTCTCCTTTGACACAGCATTCCACGAAGAAACAAGATCTTTCATTGCTTGAAGTATAGAAATTTTTGGCATGGGTTCGTTATTATCGACAGCCTTGAAACACAAACGCACAATTTTGTGACGATAATGTTCTTTAAGACTTCGTACTAAGCCTTGATCCATGGGCTGAAGGACAGATGTGGTGTTAGGGGGGGGAATAATAGGTTGATGTTGCTTAGCCCTTCAATGTGTGGGTGGGCAGAACAGTTACCCACCAGGAGTGCTACTTTCTTGTCTTAGTCACGAAAAAATGAGTCAAGTTTCATTACCCATTCTGTAAAAATGTCTCCGATCATCCAACTTTTTAGCTGAATTTTATATGTGCAAGGAAGTTGTTTAATGTGCTTAAAACACCGTGGGTTTTTAGATTTTCCAATAACAAACATAAGTAATTTTTCTCCCGTTGCACTCCCTGCTGCTATGCCTCTTAGTCTGACTTTACTATTTTTTCCTCCAAAACATTTTTCTCGTGATAAATGGTATGTTTTGTTTGGTAGGCACTGGTAAAATAGTCCAAACTCATCGGCATTGAAAATGTTTTCAAGTTTGTAATTCAAAAGCAATGTTGGAAGTGTAGTTTCATTCCACGAAGCAGTCATATTATTCGTCACGGCGGCACTTTCGCCTGAGATTATTTTAAAGCTGATGCCGTCCCTAAAAATAGGAACAGAATAATTGAATTTTAATTACACGTTTAAAAAACTAAACAAATTAAATATAAAAAGATACATGTTATTTGTTTATATTAAAATTGAACAAGATTTGACAAAATTTAACTGATCTTTCTTTCTAATTATGAAACCAACGATCAGATGCTTTAAAATCCAACTCTCCTAATGTTCTGCAAATTTTAGTGCCTTTTCTTTTAGTATGGTACCATCAATTGGTACTTGTTGAGTTCTTTTTGCAACGAGCCACGTGTATATAGCCTTGTCTACATTTTTGAAATTACCACTACGAAGTTTCTTCCGTTTAGATTTTGTGCCATTTTTTTCCAGTGAGGTTAATAACTTGGTTTTATTTTTAATCCAGGTTGATAATGTGTTCTTTGGGACTCCATACCTTTTGGGAACCTCTTTGTTAGACATCCCTGTCTCTAGGTCTTTTAATGCCTTGCATTTTTCTATTATAGATTTGTTCGTAAGTTTTCGTTTAACGAGCGGCATGTTGTTGCGTTTGACAAAAAGAATAAATTAATATATTAAAGGAAAACTTTTCAGAATTTCGATTCTTAAAAAAAATCGAATTAAAAAAATCGAATTAAAAAATATTTTTTTTCGGAAATTGGAGTTTAAAAAAAATTAAATTTTATTAAAACATTTTTGAAAAAAAAAATGTTGACAAGTTCGAGATAACGAGAGAAAATTGCCCTGTGGACCAATAATATTGTTCGAGATACCAAAAAGTTTGAGATATTAAAGTTCGAGATACCGAGAGGATTTTAGCCTTAACTAGTACGTTATGTCCATGGGACCGCTAAAAAAGTTCGAGATATCAAGTATTCGAGATATTGAGAGTCGTCTGTATATATATATATATATATATATATATATATATATATATATATATATATATATATATATATATATATATATATATATATATATATATATTTATATAAATATATATATATATATATATATATTATACATATACTATATAAATATATGCATATATATTTTTATGTATATTTTTAATAACTTTTTATGAAGTATTTTGTGCATAGTAAAAGGTGTTTAGTACCCAGTAGCGGATCTCCCATTAGGTTGAGTAGACTGAAGCCTAGGGCCCCTAAGAGAATAGGGCTCTCCAATGAGAAAGAGTTGCAGCACCAAACTACAAACTAATATCCACCTGCGTTGCGCTAAAGGATACGGTAAAAAAAAATAATCCAAATTAACCTCCTTTAAAAATATTTACGACAAACGCAATTTATAAATAGCTGCAAGCAATGCAGCTTTTTAGTTGATTTTTTGTTTTTGATTTATATTTATTATTATTATTTGTAAATATATATTATATAAATGCAAAATACTTTTTAATTCTAAAATTCACTTCTAAGCGATCTAAGCACATCTTAATTTTTTCTTGTATTTCTTTGAAATTTATTTTGAAGGTTTGGGGCTTATAAATATAATTAAAAATGTCCGGAATGAAATATTTAATTGTGTGTCAAAAACGAAAAATAAAAGTTCAAAACATTATCAAAATTTCCAAAATTAACCAGTTTTTTCCAATCCAACGCTATCGAAGTAGGTGAACCATTCAAAGAAATGACATGTTTGAAGGTAAATGTAACTGATGTTGTAGAATTAATTGAAGTGCATACTGAGAGCAGCCTAGATATCTTGTTCAGGACAGAGAAAAGGATTGCATGCAAGAAGGGATAGAAAAATTGTCTGAAATTACTGACATTATTGATGTAAAAGTAAACTATAGCAATATACAATATTGGCCAAAGTTAATTTGTTCTAAGTTAGTCAATTTTTGCCTATACCGGCCATCTTTGTTTTTCCAAAATAAAAAAAAATTGATTCATATCCAGAATCCAACCAAAATTATAAAAATTAATGCAGATTTTTTTGTAACAGTTTAGCTAGTAGTTTTACAAAAAACGGTCAAACAGTTGTAAGATCCTGGCTTTGTTATTCTTTATGCAAAGAAGCAGCTTTTTGTTTACATAGCAAATTAATTGCCCATTCAGAAAACATTGCAGCGTTGGCATCTGACGGTTGTAAAGATTGGAAAAAAATAAATAAAAGTCTTGTATCCAATGAAGAACCTGGTGACCATAAGAAAGCCATGATAATTTACCTCATGCATTGAAAATTGAACAAGAGCACAATAGATATAGAGTTAAAAGTACAGACAACTAAAACTTAAAATTATAACTAAAATATTTTAGAATGGGTAACAAGCAATAAAACTTTTATCTGAAAGAGGTTGTGACCTCGTAGCCACTACAAGGTTATGACGAAAAATATGGCTCTCCACACAATGGAAATTTTATGGGCCTCATGGAACTGATTTCAGTATCTTTTTTTAAAAATCTAAAAAAGTATCAAACCGGAGTGATGAAATCTACTACTTACTTATCCAGAACAGTATATGAAGAGATATTGCAGCTCGTGGAAAAAAATGTTTGAAAAAAATACCAACGAAACATTATTTGCAAAAGTTCTTTAGTTTTTACATAATTCAGATCTTCTTTTTCAAAACATCCAATTAAAATTAAGGGCAATTAAACGATTACGCGTCAAATATGTGTGGAAGTATACAGGCATACAAGCACGAATACAAAAATGAATTTATTAGCGTATTTTTTACGTAGCCCATTGTGCTGCGTATTCTTTAAATTTGGGTGGAGTTAAGGCAGTAGTGTGCGTTGTAATGGAAATAAGTAGTAATAGGAAATAAGTAATGGAAAGAGTAGTGTGCGTTGTAACGGAAATAACAGAATATTTCGGAATTATTCAACACTATTACACCTATTTCTCTGCATCCTCACACCGTTGAAAAAATATAGAGTAAAAGAGCATCACTGGCATTTCCACTAATAAATTTTAGCACCACTAGGTGGTCTTCTTTTATGAGTCAGTTCTTGCAACAAATTAACTACCAAAAAATACTCCATACCATTAAATATATACTCGATGAAAGTTCTGAAAAAGCAGAATGTTAATTAAAGGCAAAAGGTTTAATAAAAGATTTACGAAGCGCAAAACAAAAATGTTAGCTTGTTAAAATGTTATGGAAATAATCTTAGACGAATTTAATAAAGTTAACAAAACAATACAAACTCCTGGTTGAGATATATGCGAAGAATATACTTTACTCCATTCACTGGAGTTACATAAAAAATATTTACGGAAAGACTCCGAGCCGAAATTAAAAGATTTTGAGAACAAAGCAGCCAAAATAATTTGGAGAAAATAATTGTAATACGCATAAAAGAGTAAAAACAAAAATATATTTGGATTGAAAAAAAGAAGAGATCTTTTTATTGTAATGGATACGTTTAGTATAGAGGTATTTAATATTTTGTTGCATAAATTGGGGATTGAACTTGAAAAAAGAAGTGTTATATATAAGCTTATTTATTTTTGATGAATCTGGGCAAAATAAGTTCAGTTAAAGAACTTAAATCATTGGAGTCTGTTATGTCATTATATAAATATGGTATCGTAGAAGAACTAATTAGTGAATGCAGTAAATTTCAGCATGATTTAAATATGGTATTCTTTAAACGTAATGATTGTATCACTGCTTCCGAAATGTTGGCACTAATTAGAAAAAAAAATTTATTAAATCTTATTGATATATTTTCGAATATTTTTACAATTCTAAAAATTTACCTTACAATACCTGTAATGAGCTGCAAAGCAGAACGGTCTATTTCAATAACGGTTTCTATAAAAAATAAATATAGATCAACAATGACGGATGAAAAGTTAAATACCTTTCAATTCTGTCAATTAAATATGATATAAGTGATTCGCAAATTTTTGAATTTGTTTTTGAGATTTTTGAATTTGTTTTTGTTATAATTATGAATTAGCTTTTTTTTAGTTTTAATTTAATTTTTAAATCTGTTGTTTCATTTGTTTACAAAAACATCAAGTTGTTTCAGATATTTAAAAATTTAGCTTTTGGGGTGCTAGGGTATGACCAATTAGCCTAGGGCCCCAATAAAACACAATCTGTCATTGGTAGTGCCACTGATTTCAAACAAAGTTTTTTAAATTCTTAGTAAATAATATTATTGCCCAAGGATAGCGTTTTTTAATAAAATACTCAACTCTGAACTCATAAAAAACATATGAGCTGTGTTCTCAACATTTCAGGTACAATTTTGGTGTTTGAGATGGATAACTTCCAGACATTCTGCAAACTCCAAACATTTATATATTTATTCTTATGCCAAATAAGAAAGCCTTTAAATAAGTGGCGATGATTAGAGTCTGGAAACAAAAGCCCTAATATCTTTTCTACCTGCCCCAAATGTATGAGCAACAAGTTGATAAATTTAGCTGATGTTTTTTAAACTTTTTTCAACTAAGTTTTTTTTATCTTATATATAAACTTACTCAACAAGTTTAAAATTTCAGAGAATAATCTTTAAGCGTTTAAAACTTATGACCATATAAATTTTAAATCCCCCTCAACTTGAGGGGGTTACAAACTTTATGTTATCTGAAGAAAATTAAACTAGAAAATACTGTGAGATGAAATATTTTACACTACTGTACAACTAAGAACTTTAGCTTATGTACTATAAAAAGCAGTAGGCGTTGAAAAACTTTAAACAAAAAAAGATTTTACAATATGAACGTAAGATTTTCTGATTCTAACACATATTGCTTCAATTTTGAATAAAATTATTAATTTAATTTAAAAGTATTTGCCTTCTAAAGTAAAATTCTTCATAGCAACAAAAGATTCCTTACTTACTTACATAAAAGATCGTTAAATGATACTACAAGCAGGGCCGATGACGCTGGTTTCAAAGTGGGAAGGAGGGCACAATCGTCAAGCACTGCATTTATGTAACTAAAACTTTTTTCAAAAATGAAATTTTTAAGGTTTCTTTAATTTCTAATGATTCACTGCTCTGGAATTTTTTTTAAAACGGGTTATGCATAAGTCTTCGTGTTATAAAGTGTTAGACTTTTTTTTTTAATTCCTATTTATTTATAATTCTATTGTAATTGCTTTTTTCAAATAATGTTTTTTACTTGCTTGAGAACTAGGTATGATCTGACAAGATAAAGTTAGGGAATTAGAAGAATGTTTTCATAAGAACTTAATGCATTCAAAATGGTATTTGAAAAAGTTTTTTTTTTTATATTTATTATGACTCTTTAATTTAAAAAGAATAAAACTCTGGCTGCTGACTTTTGCTGAATTTTCACTTTTATTTTTGTTATAGAGTTTGAAGTGAACTTGATTTGGTATAGATAACCTAATATTATTAGTATCTTTAAAAAATCTCCTTGGGTATTCATTTTCTAAGCAGACGTATTAAATTGGACAGTTTATATTGCTCTTAAGCTCAATGTAATAGCATTTTTTATAAGGTTTTCTGCTTGTATTCTTCATTCTTAGTAGTTTTAAATCTATCAAGCATGTATCTTGATTAAAAAAAGTTTTTTAAGGCTCAAAATAAAGGTTTTGGCTTAAAAAAAATCACTTATTTGATCAAAAGCATCGTAAAAATTTAAACTATTTTTAACTGAAACCATTTTAACAAACTGGTGTTATTGATTAAAAATTGCCACGTGTGTAAGTTTTTTCAAAAATATTTTTTCTTTATTTTGATATTTTTATCAAGTTGACGTTCTCTTAAACTTTACGAATCAAAACCTCTGTTTTGGTTATTCATAAGGACTTTAAGCAAAGACAAATGGTTTTGTTGACAACGGTAAATTTCAAGGCATTTTTAATTCCCGTTCTGAGTTTTTCCGTTTTTAGTTTTATAAATTAAGCAAATTTAACTACGCATTCGCGTAAATAAATATGACCTCGTTACGAGAAACAAGAGAAGTTATATTAGCCGCTTATAGCCAAAACGAGATTTCAGATAAAGAATTTTTATTACTGCATGATATAAATTCCAGTACAAATTTTAACTTTCCATATCAGAAATACTAACATTTTGAATAAGATTTAATAACGGATGCTGAATGTTTTGCAGAATTTAGATTTTATAAAAATGACATCTATCGTATTGCAGAAGTACTAACCATACCTGAAGAAATAATCTGCAGTAACAGATCAGTTTTTAATGGCATAGAATCCTTCTGTGTTTTTCTAAAGCAATTTACTTATCCTTCGCGCTATTCGGATTTAATTCCTCGTTTTGGTAGACCAGTTCCCGAAGTATGTATGATGTCAAATGTAGTCATGAATGAAATATTTTCAAATCACCACAACTTTCTCAAGAGTTTTAACCAATATTGGTTAGCTCTTAACCAACTGGATCAATATGCTACAGCAATACATAATAAAGGTGCTCCACTTGATTTTTGCTAGGGATTTGTTGATGGGACAGTTAGGCCTGTGTGCAGACCTGGACAAGACCAACAAGTATTGTATAAAGGGCACAAGCAAGTTCATTCCATTAAGTTTCAATCAGTTGTGGCACCAAACGGACTAATAGCAAATCTATTTGGGCCTGTAGAAGGTTGTAGACACGATAACTCAATGTTTGCCTCGTCAAATCTGTATAACTTATTACTTTAAAATAGTGTAAGACCAAATGGAGACCATTTTTGTATTTATGGAGATCTAACATATCCACTGAGAATTCATCTTCAAACCCCTTACAGTAATCCTTATGCATTAAGTCCAGAACAAAAGGAATTTAACAAGGCTATGAGTAAAGTAAGATCATCTGTGGAATAGGTTTTTGGAGAAATTATGAACTATTTATCATACCTGGATTTCAGAAAAAAATTGAAAGTACAATTAAGTACAGTGGGAAAATGTATTTAGTTTGTGCATTATTAACCAATCCGCACACTTGCACACATCCAAACATAAACACATCCAATTATCTTGAGGTTGAACCCCCATTGTTAGAAGACTATTTTGTTTAATGATTATTATATATTTTCAGGTGTAAGCAGCTATTTAAGTTATAATTGTTCACGTTTTATAATTCCTTTATTAACACTTATCTCCAACTTAAAATATAAATAATGTTTAGAGTATCAAATTACATAAAAACTATAATTACGAAAATAAATCGAAATTTATGAACTGTATCTTATTATCTTTCACCAAATTTATTATTTTTTAAAACTGAAATCTTTATTTGATTAACTTGCAACTAATTTTCATTTTTATTCAAATAATAAACAATCATTTTCTCAAAATGTTATAGATTTATTATTCATCACTTGTATACATTAAATGACAACCATATTACAAATATTGAATTTAAATATAGCAACAAAGAAAATATTTACTTTATTTATCTATCTTATTGTTTTTGTAAAAGTTGCACAACTAATCCATGAATTTGCTGATTTTTTCGAAGGATATTTGAAAACATTTGATTTTGTTGCTCTTGACGAGCTCTTAGCTCTTCTCGCTGCGGGTTTAGTTCTTGTAATCGTAATTCACCATCTGCTTCAGCATTTTCTCTGAGATATTAAATAGTATTAGTTTCTGAAATTCTTTGTTTTTTTGAAGGTGGAATAGTTACATTACTTTCTGTATTTTTACGTACTTTTGTTTCCATAAATGTTTCCATTTATGGAAACATTTATGGTAACGAAAGCACGTTGCTTTTTCTCGCTTAGCTTCCTCGTCAGTTGGTTTTTCATTATGATTCAACTCTTCTTCGCATATTTTTATTTGTTCTAACACACTTTCTAAAGCTTCATCAAGAGAAGTGGCCTGAACACTAATGCCACTTGCTTTTTCTTCAGCCTTCTGTTTAGATGAATATTGAGAAACCAAAAGATCGAATCTTTATCTCACTGCGCGAGCGTCTACTTTAAAATATATCTCATCATTAGAACTGGAACAAAGATTATTTGCAATTGTTTTCCACAAACTTCTCTTTTCTCTGCTTCTTGTTTTTGTTTATAAGGTTCTATTAGCAGTATTTCTCGTAACAGCAGTTCGTCTTTCAATGGACTCCACACCATAATTTTTCTAAAAAAAAAATTTTTTTTACAAATTAAGTTACTATTGATGATATTTTCGTTCAAAACATTTTAGTCAACTATAAGTCATAACATTCTTCAAGCTAAGTTTAACGTTTAGAAAAGTTTACCATTGAACTTTTTTTAATGGCAGGGTTTAAAAAAAGAACTCAATAACAAGCCTAAATTATTAGCTCTACTCTTGTTATAAATACAAGAAATATATTTATACTTAAAATAAATCAAATAAAAATATATATCACCTCTGCTAATTTCGGTAACTTCAACACTTTTTTCGATTTCAACGCAAAAACTCAAGTTTTTGAAACAACTGTAAAATGGCTTTTTCCCGTATTAAACTAGTTCAGAAAGGCATGAAGACAAGAGGATCACCGTAACTGGACATGCGTAGTACAGTGGTTTAAATGGTGAACATGAGTAAAAAATTTAATTTTTTGAATTTAAAATTTAACTTAATTTTTGTATACTTAAATAGCATGCAGATTTAAGCTATAAAAAAAAATTTAAAATTTTTGTCTATTTAAAAAGTTACGGCCATGCAAACTTGAACAATTTGAAAGAATAAATACACTTTAAAACCCAACAGAGTTTTTGAGTATCACTCGGAAAAAAGTGATGAAAAAAAAAATTAGTAATCTAAAACTTGGAAAATTATTATTTAACAATAAGGAATAAAGAGCCTACATAAAAAATTATTTTTCTGGCTAATAATAATAGAATTTTAGAAAGAAAATTGGATAATTTTCATAAAATGTATATATAAACTGTGAACTTTTGCACATGATTTTGTTATAGTTTTTGAACATTTCGGTGAATATCTCAAAAACCGCTAATGGCACCATACTAAACCTTATATGATTTCCGAAATACAAAATAAAAGCTTTCATTTGCTGCTATGCTTAAGTTGGGCCCATTAGCGGTTTTTTAAAAAAATGAGTTTTAAAGTTGCCATCTTAAGGTTAAAGTCTAAGAACTTGGTTTTGAAAAATTAACAAATACACATATGTTACAAAGTTAATTTATTTACAAACAAAAAGATTGTTTAAAATATCATCAACTGATGCACTTCAGCGCATACATGAGCGTTTAGAATGCCCTCTATCCAACCAGTTTTTGCAAAATAACAGCCCTTTGCTCCGTTTTTCTGCAACTAATGGGTCAGACCCCAGCCAAAGTCTTTTAAAGCAATTTTCTATATTGATTAATTGATTAATTTTTCTTGATAGTTTTTCCCTGAAGTATCTGAGACTCTTATTATTAGCTTCCGTTCCTTCTTCACTCCAAGATTTCAAACCGGTGGAATCATTTATTTCTATCAACTCCCAGCTATGAGCAAGAATTTTGTGCAGAATTGGAGTTATACGTACCCAATAAAATTCTTGTAGAAGCAAGATGTTTAGCTCCTGACACATTTGTTTGTATAGCTCAATAATAATTTTTTGCCAGATGACATTGCTCTCAGAATAGTGGAAAGAAGCAAGCCATACTTTTCAACTAGTTTGCGGTCAGTTTGACTTAATATGTGATCTGTAATAACCTTTTGCATTACATTATTATGTAAAAGTTTTTTGGCAACATTTCCAGTTGTTATATTGCCCTTTTGTCCGGTTGATTCTGCAAAATCCCATTATATTCCTGTTTTAACTCGGATAATTTCTTGTAGTCTTGCTTTTTCTTCTTTCAGCAATGTTGTGTTATTGTTTAACTTAGATTCTTTCCAAGTTAAGACACCTGCCGCCAAGTGAGCAACTACCTTCATAAAACAATCAAAGCTCCTGAGCAAACCATGTAAAACCTGAATAGACCTAACATTCGAACATGCAATTGGACATGTAGTTTGACCGTGTCGAATTTCGTAATCCTTTTTTTTTCAAAAATCCTTATTTACTTATTTAACGTCCTTATTTACTAAGGATTATTTATAAACGTCCTTATTTACTAAGTCAAGAAATATTTGTTGCATGAATTTAAAATCCCTGTTTATGATAAAACCATCTTCAACTGTTTGTATATTTTCACATTGTTCTTTTGAAAGGTCACAAAGATCACAATATGAACCTCCAAGGCCTTAATAAATATTTGAAGCCTTTCTGCCTAAACTATGAGCGACAATGTTTACTTTAACATAGTAATCATATTGATTATGCTTAACAATAATTCCGTCTTCCTTCATACACTGTATGTCTTCGTTAAATAATGAAAGAGATTGGATATTTTCATTTGACTCTTTTTCCATTTGAATCATAAGTGGTCTTTGATTAGACTCTGAGTTAGGGTTATTGTAACAATATAACTGTATATGCTGTTCCCACAATCTAATACTTTCATGATTTAAAACTTTAAGTGGACAAAACATTGCCATAATAATGTTGCTTGTGTTAACATTGTGCAGTTGGTTGTAAATTTTGTGTCCACCACTTCCATCTTGGCCGAATTTTACTTCTAGTGTAAGGCTGTTTTCTCTAGAAGAAACAGAAAGACCTTCAAGCCTCAAAATTCTCTCAATAGTAATCTTGGTAGATTCAATAAAACTTACATAGACACCAACAAAAGGATCTGGAAGATAACTTGTTGTCAATGGAGTGATAGAATTTCGGAACAATTGAATTTCATTCCAGGTTGGAAATACATCTATACTGTTTGCTTTTAGCATTTTTCTCTGCTGAGTATAAGTCATTCCACCTAAATTTGACTCATAACAAATAGCAGCCGCTGTCACTGTCGGCATTTTCAACTTTAATGTTTTATTTTTTCATTCACATCTTGTTAGAAGAAATTCACACACACTTTTAACATCCATTGTTTCATTTTTAGCAAAATCGTATAAATAATGATAAAACTTGATATATATATATATATATATATATATATATATATATATATATATATATATATATATATATGTATATATATATATATATATATATACATATATATATATATAAATATATATATATATATATATATATATATATATATATATATATATATATATATATATATATATATATGTATATATATATATATATATATATATATATATATATATATATATATATATATATATATATATATATATATATACAGTGGTGGCCAAAAGTCCTGGAACATCATCTTTTATGTTATGAAATCAGTATATTTGTGATAAAAACAATTTATTAGTAAATGTTTTTATTTTTTACAATAAAATAAGTGTTTATAGCAATTTTAAAGATGATAGGTACATGCACATACATGATAAAAGTTCAATATTTATGGAAGCATAGTTATTGTCAATTACCATTTGGGTACGTTTTGGCATGCTGTTAACAAGTTTTGTACAACAGTCTGGTTTAATTTCATGGATCCACACTGATTTGATTGCTTCAACTAAATCATTATAGGATCTAGGCTTTTTGGCAGCAACTTTTACTTTCATAATTTGCCAACAATTTTTAATAACATTAAGATCTGGTGATGACCCAGGCCAATTTTTAAGGGTTTGAATTCCTTCATTAGCAAACCACTTCTTTACAATTTTGGCTGTGTGGCATGGTGCACCATCCTGTTGGAAATAAGTGCAGTTCAAGATCTGCATGAAAGGTGGCAACTTCTTCTTCATAACATCCAAATAGACTTTGGTGATTATTGTGGTATTCTTGGGCATTATACACTGCCTGATCTCATCTTTGAAGTAAAATTTAATTGAGGCTCTTCTTTATGCCTTTTTAAAGTTCTACTTACAGATAATGAATAACCAAGCTTTTCAGATATTTCTCTTTGAACTAAACCTTGTTCATATAATGCAGCAATAATTCCTCTTTTTCTAGGTGAAAGTTCTGGCATAATATAGCTGATAAATTGCTTATGAATAATAAAAAACGATAATAAATTGCGCAATATACAAATATGTAACTATAAACATATTGCTATGTAAAAACAAAAGCATCAAACCTTCAAAATTTATACTTTAGATCAAAAATAAATTTTTTTGGTCGTTAAATGTTTTGTTCCAAGACTTTTGGCCACCACTGTATATATATATATATATATATATATATATATATATATATATATATATATATATATATATATATATATATATATATATATATATATATATATATATATATATATACGGACTGGTTTCTTCATCATTCTTATTAGCAGGTTCAAAGACCGAGCTACTTTCTTTAGTCTTTGGACTTATTCTTATAATGACTTCTTTTGATCCACATTTTAAAAAAGCATCTTTTTCTAATTTTAACTCTATAAGTTTTCTTTCTTTCAAATGTTGAAATTTTTGCAAAATATTTTTTAGTATTCCAACTTCATTTTCTCCTAACCTAGCTTGCGTTTCATTTTCTATTATTGTAGTCAAATCAGATACATAAGTGACATTGTTGTCAATTGTTAAAGTAAATAATTGATGCTCTGTTAAGCAATATTCTTCAAGTGTTGCCATATTTTATTGTTTTTGTTATTATTATTTTTCTTTTTTAAATATTTTACTGTGCTTTTAATTGTTTATAATTAATTTTACTTTCTTATTTCAAAATAATGTTATCATAAAAGTATTTACTCTATTTATATAAGTTTAAATGATCATACAAATAAAAATATGAATTTTGATGGTAGAAATAGCTTATTTTATAATAATTGCCTGGTATCTGATTGTTTCCTAATTGTGAGATTGGAATTTCTCCGATGCGTTCAATTACCACAATTAGTTTCCTGATGATGGACTTAACTGCTTAACTAATTAAACGTTCTTTTAATTTAAAAGTTTTTAGTATTCAAATCTTTGTATTTAAAACCACAACAAGATCATCGAACTTTTAAAATTTGACATATAATAGAAAAAAAGTTTCATTTATTTAAAAATTTTATAGGGCCTTAGATTTATCGCTTTAGATGTATGGCAATTAAAAACACATGTAACATTATATATTAACTTTATTTTAATAGAAGCTTAAAAAAATATTTCAAAAACATATTGCGACTATATAATTATTTTAGAAAAGTTAATGACTTTCCTTTTTAGTGTCTTTTTTTATGTTTTTCAGTGTGTGTTCTTTGTGCCCTTTATATATTTTATGATTTTGTGAATATTTTTAGCGGAATATTTTTATATCCAACTGACGTAAAAACATGTATTTAGACTTTATATAAGAATCCTGTATTATATCTTGTAACCCATGCTTTAAAGTGTCCTTTAGGTGTCTTAGAGTCTATAGTGCAATCATGGTGATGAACATAAGAGCATTTTTAATGGAAAAAGCTTGAAAGGTTACCCTTAAAACATGAATTTTGACTATGTATATCTATCTGAAAAAGTGTTATTACTGACTTTTTTTACGGTATTTTGCAGTGTGTTATTTTGGTGTCCTAGAGTTATGGTATGCCCTCAGGAATATTATTTTATGATGGAACTTCAAAAATTAAGCTAAAAACATATATCATGACCATGTTTTGTTTTTCCATGTCGTACAAAGTATTTTTTCTAAGTATAGTCAAATGTCCACAAAAAGTGCAAAATAAACCACTGCGCGTTGCAGATGCGCTTCCATTGTGTTTGCTTATCTAGTTTGCTTATCTAAGTCCTTAACAGATGGTGTAAGTGGGGTGTAACTTTTTTGGGAATACTTTTTCGTGTTTATTTTGTTTACTTTAGTTAGAGTAGTCGGTAGTTTTTAAAATTTTATAAAATTAAAGGCAGAAATTGCATAACAAGTCATCTTGGCTCGGTCACGTGACAAAATGACAAGTTTATAAACATTTTATTTTAACATTTATTTCAAATTTTTTCTACTTAAAAACTGAAAATTTATTCAGTCAATGAACCGTTCATAATATAAACATACTGACGAAGTACTATTGCTTCATTACTGATAGTTTTGCAATAACTCAGGGTTTTCAAAAAATTCACCATCTTGTGTTTGTGTTAACTCAGACATTTTTGAGAATTCTTAATTAGATCCAATCGGAGCAATATCGACAATTAATAATTTTTTTTGCGCTAATTTTATAAGGGGTCATCCATAAGTTCGCCACGCAACTTTCTACCGTTTTTAACAACTCCCCCCCTCCCTCTCCTTGTTACAACAATGTAACTTTTTAGTACGGTTCTTCACAAAACCACTAACCCCTTCGCTCCTCCTCCTAGAGAGTGACGTAATTTGTAGACTACACCACGTTTTCTCCTAAAAAAAGTTTACTTTTATAGTGTATAAATCCTTGACAAACCATACTCATAGTAGGTATACTGTATAAATAAATAGCTTTTTTTGGTTTTAAATTGAAAAAAATATTTTATTTCTGTCATGTTCATTTTCATCTCTCCTACGCTAGAATTATACACAAAACAAAATTAATATAACTAAAAAGCAAACAAAGTAACCCATTTGAAGCCTTTATTATTATTATTGCTATTATTATTATTGCTATTATTATTATTGCTATTATTTCTATTATTATTATTGTTATTATTGCTATTTATATCAAACTACCACGACATTGTCATGAGAAATATATAAAGACCAATTATGGTAGTTGTAAATATGCATTTTTTATATAATTGTCATAATTGTTTTTAAAAATGTTTGTTGTTTTTGAGTTTTGGTAGTATACTGGCAGTTGATTCCATTCTTTGACTATTCTGTTTGTGAAGAAGTTGTGCCGGATATCAGACTTGTTTTGTTCTCTGGTTAGAAAGTTTTATTGTCTTGTGTCATGATTGTGTTTTTCTTGAGTTAAACTAGAATATAAGTTTATTTTATTTAGTCCATTTTTAATTTTGAATTGTTGTATTTGGTCTCCTTTTAATCGTCTTTCTTCCAGTGTTGTCAGACCAAGGCAGCGGATCCTTTCCTCGTATGTTTTACCACTAATTTCTCGGACTAGTTTAGCTACCCTTCTTTGTACTGATTCAATTGCTTTGATATCTTTTAATTTATTTGGATTCCATACTGAAGCCCCGTACTCCAGATGTCCGTACTCCAGATGTCCGTACTCCAGATGTCCGTACTCCAGATGTCCGTACTCCAGATCCTTTAATTACTTTTTTTCAGTATACGTTATACGGAACAATATATAAACTAAAAGCTCATTATTAACTAGCAAGCCTAGTTAATATAGGAGCATTGAAGCAGTCACGGAAAATGATGGGCTATAGTATCTATTTTGGATGCCAGTCTATTTGTATTAAACTTTTGACTGAATTGGAATTTACGCCATTGTCTTGCAAGGTATTTCATAGTTAACCACCGGTTGTTAATTAAGTTATATCTTACAAGGTAGTATCTTTCTTTTGTTACACAATGTTAAAAGTTTTCAGTTGCAGAAGTATTTTTATATAAGAACACCATGAGTGGACATCAAATTCTAAAAGTGGTTGTATATAAACTGTATATAGTTTTTTCCAAAGTCGCGAATTTCTGAAAGGATAACAAGCATTGTTAGCCTTAGAGGTAACAAGTGATTTTTGGGCATGGTGCCCAATTCTATCTGTTGTTAGCACTAAGAATACATAGATCATTGAAAGTTAGAAAGTTAAAAGCTTTTTATAATTTTAGATATGAAATCGAAGTGCTTCTTTAGATGAGGTAAATTTAAGTTTAAGCTTTTTGAAATTGTCGTTTGTTTCGTGGTACCACGAAACAAACATTTTTTTTTTAATTGTGGTTTATAAAAATTAATATATAAGAATGTAATCTAATGCATTTTAACTAAGCTAAATCTGTTCCATACCCCTACTTCATTGAAGACCATGGTCTTCAATGAAGTAGGGGTATGATAGGTATAAATCTGTTCCATACCCCTACTTCATTGAAGACCATGGTCTTCAATGAAGTAGGGGTATGGAACAGATTTAGCTTAGTTAAAATGCATTAGATTACATTCTTATATATTAATTTTTATAAACCACAATTAAAAAAAAAAAAAATTCAGACATTAGGTATTGTCAGCTTGCAGACATAGGTTCTAAAACTATGATGGCATACTGACAAGTTAGGTGTGTTGCAATATTGACAAGTTGAGAAAATCTTCTTTTTCTTCATAAAAACAACATATTTGTAAGTAAAGAAGAATTTTTACTTCACTAAAAAAGTAAAGAAAGTAACAAATTTTTACTTCACTAAAAAAGTAAAGAAAGTAACAAAGTTTTACTTCTCTAAAAAATATTTGGTTCAAAAAACACATAAAACGCAATATCTCTAATGCGCATGCGCCAAATTCTACAGTGTTGCTGTAGAGCATGAAAGGTTAATTAGAATGATTACGCGTATTTTCTGGCATTTCTGAGGAAAGAATCTAAAGTCAAATGAAATCGTCAAGTTACCCTTGATGCTAACTAGCCCCATCCTCCTCTATGCCATCATAGGAGCAGATGACATACTTTTCCGTTTTTTTTAAATAAAAATAACTAATAAAAAAATAAAACTGCTGAAAACTCCTAGGGTTATTATTGTTCTACAAGTAACAAAGAATGTATTCATATCAAAACTTTTGTTCGTGGTTTTCAGAATACTAAATAATTAAGCTTCAAAGTTAAGTATACCATCATAGGCACCTTTCCCCTGGTAATTACAAAAAAATTCCATAATAAGCAATAATTCTTGGAATTAAATTACAGAAATTTATTTAGTAACACTAAAAACAATTGTTAAATGTTTTACCTGGTAAAAATAAAATTTTGTGCATTTATTTCAATATTTGAATAGCCAGTAAAAAATAATTTTGTTTGCAATAAAGAATTCCATTCTTTGATAAACACCTGTTGTTTCATATTTACAAAAAAAATAGCCACAATATGGTTATCATTGTTTATTTTTAATAGGAGGAAATTTTAAATACAAATCACTAATGTTTATTAACACAGAAGACAAAGTGGATAAAAAAACATGAGACAACATCAGAAAAGGAAAGCTTATGAACTTTTGAACTAAAAGACTGTTGTTAAACGTTATTATTTAACTTAATTAATTCTATTAAATTAAAATTATATCACAATTTTATACTAATAGATAAAATTATTTTTTGGTTTAAATTCATCGAATTCCTTACAAAAATTCTTGTACTGCAACATTGATCTTTAGGTGTCCCAAGAGAGTGCCATTGATCTTTAGGTGTTTTATATACAAAAAACATAACTTTTTACTGGGGAGGTGGAGTTGGGATTTGTTGATTTTAAACAAAAAGGCAACTTTTTAATAATATTACGTATACAAATTTTCATTTATAATTTTTCACTCAATTTTTCAATGCATCCTGATGTAGATGCTTGTAAAAAATTATAATATTTATTCATGTTTTCAAATTTTTATCAGTTATTTGAAATACATTCGTGTCCATTTGAAATTTAGCTCTTAACCCATTTAATATTTGAATGTGTAATATAGTAGTTTTTGTTAGTGTAAAAATCTTTTATATTCAAAATGTTTATTATTACTTAATGTATATTATTTTATTATTATATAATGTTGTTAATATTTAAATATTACTATCTTTTATGTTTAACACTTTCTGATAAGCAATTATAATTGTTTGTTTATGTTTTTATTCTAAAAATCAACGAAATTGTTGCAACTTGTGTTTAGGTTGAAGAAGAAAGTATAACAGATTTTAGTTACAAGAATGTGTAAAGGTAAATCATTTTTTAAAAACATTTTTGTTGTGACAAATCAAAACCTTAACTAAGTATGTTTCTTAATAGATTCCAATAAAGTTAACCAATTAATAGATAATTCCAATAAAATTAACCAATTAAAAACCACCCATCTGCTCAGCAACAACAACAAATGATAAAAACGTTATCAGGTGCTGGTTGGTGTCATCAGGTGCTGATTGGTGTCATCAGGTGTTGCTAAACACCTTATATAGGGAAAGTCAATTATGACGCAATTTTATTATAAATACGCGTATATGACATGCATATGCTCTACTAACAGTTTTTTTAATAAACGAGGTTCAAAAAATTATCATTCATAAATACAACCAAAAACTGAAAGGCATTAAATTGTTCTTATTCTTTATCTGCTTATTAAGATATGTGGAATATGCCGAAACTTATAAAAGCTACCAATGATAAACTTAAAAGCTAAATAAATTGCAGCGGTTATGCGTCAAAAATATTAGACAAAAAAGCATTAAAAAGTTAGTTAGATAACTAGAAGCACTTCATTCATATGTTTTTTAAATAGAAAAAATTGTTTTTGACCGTATCAAAGATAAAGAAATCAAAACGGAAATATTATAGTAAATGGAAACATTATTTTTAAGAAATCTGAACAACCATTTAAATCATTCGATTCTCAAGCCTCCTGGTGATCTGTTATTTTGAATACTGAACTAATGTTAAATGATTAACATCAAATATTTTACTATACTCGTAAAAATTAAATATATCTTTCCATTATTATTGCATACAAATCAACGGAACAAAATAAATTAAATCTGGTACGCAGAATACGCAGCTAAATACTAACTGTACTTAGCACACGGCTTTTATATCTAATTTATAAGTCAAGTTCAGAAGAAAATGATATAGACAAAAATGTACTTATTAATTTCGCTAAAGCATTTTTTTCTTCTTGCGATGCTCTATTGTTGGTTATTTCTAAAAGTAAAAGATCCTGATCTTTGCAAAATATTGATTGTTGTCAACATTTCAACCGCAAACAAACTGCCTTGTTTAATACCGTGCTCAGGTATGGGGTTATATATGCATTAATTCATTATGACACATTGTGTAATCTAATTTAAAAATAAAACTAACTTTAAGGGCATATAACTATATATTGACAGAATTTTTTTTTAATTTTTTTTTACGGTTTTGCTAAACAGTTACATGTTAAACCTTCTAGAACCTTCTGTTCTTACTTACTCTAGAATGTAGACACATTCTTACTTAAGCTTTTTATTTTAGTTAAGCAGTTAATAGTTTTTGTAAAGATCTTTCTAAGGTATTTTTTAAAGCGCCTTATAAGTGACTTTTACCTAAGTTAAATGTTGAGTGCATCAAAAGAAAAAATTAAAAAAAAAAAAAAAAAAAAAAAAAACGGCCTTAAGAATTCAATTTATAGTTTTCCGACCCAAAACAATATCTTGGTGAACGTAACCTTGAAGTAGCCTCGAATCTAAATGGATAGAAGTTACTTGAAAAACTCTTAAATAATTCTTACTGGATTGATTACCTTTTGTGTAAAATTTGAACAATCAGCCTAACAACATTTTAAATTAAAGTCTATTCTGATGACATATAAGCATAAAGAAGATGCTTCAGATCTTTAAAAAGATATTTCTGTTCTAGATTGGTTGGAACTATTTTATGTTAATTAACTATAAAAGTGAAAGTTCATGCATGTCAATTGTGGAAAAAATATATAAAAAGTATAGAATAACTAAATAAGACGGATATCTTTTATGAACAATTGTATTTAAACGAGGACAGGGTATTTTTAGCGTAGACAATATGAAAGTGAGAAAACACACAGAATCTGCACCATTTGGAGAAAATGATACAAAATCTATTACTAGAATTCTATTAAACCTCTCAGTTAGAAAGGTTTCCTAAATCTTTAACAAAGATTAACATTTTTTAAGCTTGAAATAATTGCTTTACCGTTGTGTATTTTTTTGGAAACTGCTGCATATATAAATGCATATTTTTTTTACTGCGAGTTAAAAAAATCCAATTAAATTTATTAAGAGGTTAAACAATATTATAAATATTTTTCATTTCAATCCATTTTTTAATTTTTTAAAATCATATTCATAATTTTTATTAAATTCATAATTTAATTAAACAATATCAAGAGTATATTTAAATTCTATTTTTTAAATTCAATCCATTCTTCCTGATTATTTTATTATAAGAATTTTATAAAAGGTAATATGAATTGAAGGGTATAATTTAATAACTTCATATTTTATTTCACAAAAATTCGAATGTATCAAGTAGTGCTGAAAAACAACACAACAGAAATATGAAACTTTGCAGAAACTTTACGTTTAATGTTTGTCAAAAACAATTGTTTCTAAACGCTTCCACTGTTTTGACAAACGTTGCACACGAAAAAATGTTCAATTACCATAATCCAAACATACGAGATGAGGAAAATTAAAAAGTGAAAATGAATTACTAATTATACCATAAAACATGGTTTTGAAAATTGAATAAATTTTCCTTATATAATTGTTGCTTTTTTTAAAAAAAACAACAAAAAGAAACGGATATGAGAAGAAAACACAAAAAAAACGAAAGAAAATACTTTTCAAACCTTTAAAAAAGTGAGATTATTAAATGTTTTCTGGTAAGATTTCTAAGTTTACAGTTGTTTGAATATGTATGTATGTATATATATATATATATATATATATATATATATATATATATATATATATATATATATATATATATATATATATATATATATATATATATATATATATATATATATATATGTATATATATATATATATGTATATATATATATATATATATATATATATATATATATATATATATACATACATACACACACACATATATATACACACATGTGTATATATATGTGTGTGTATATATATGTGTGTGTGTGTATTACATATTATATATGTAATATATATATAATATATATATATATATATTACATATATATACATATATATATATATATACATATATATATATATATATATACATACATATATATATATATATATATATATATATATATATATATATATATATATATATATATGTATGTATATATATATATATATATATATATATGTATACCAACATACACACACACATATATATACACACATGTAAATATTTACATATATATATATATATATATATATATATATATATATATATATATATATATATATATATATATATATATATATATATATATATATATATATATATTTAAATTCATATATATACATATATATTTATATAATACAGTTATATACAAAAAACATAACTTGCACATAAGTAAGTATTTCAATTGAATTTTGCTTCAGCCATTCTAATTTTCTTTATCTATAATGACTTATATTTAAACAAAAAATTATAAAAATAAAAAAAAGTAAAAAACTGTTTAATAAAATTAATAGAAAAAAAAAAATATTTTTTTTAATAAACGTTTTTCTTAATCATAAAGTTATATGAAAAATTTCATGCAGTATTTTCTTCGTCTATAAAACACCTTTAACAAAATCTTCTAATGAATTTTGATTCCGTTTTTACTGGTGGTAGTTTAAACTGAGTAGTAACATTCTTGTTATATAGAGTTTTAGTGGGTGCAACTGACGTCTTAACACCCGTTTCTTTTTTTTTTAATCTTTCTTGAAATAAAACTCCTAACTTTTCGACAAATTCTTTGTATTTCAAACCTAAAGCTAATTTTTTTATTTTAGAAAAAATATAATTTAATTTATTTTTATTTAAATACTAAATTATATATATATAATTTAATTTATTTTTATTTAAATACTAAATTATATATGAAAGTGCAAATATCAAAAACAATTTATGAACAAAAATTTCAAAACAAAGTATAGAAAGTAAAAAGTTATTTATAGTTATAAAAAATCAATTTATCTTCGTTTAATGGTATATTTTAACTACCATCAGTTAATTATTCCGTACCTTCTTCATTTTCTCCGTCAAAACATCCAGACCATCTAAATTTTACGCAGCTTGCAGTCACACAAGAAAATAAATAAATGCTTAAAAAAATTGTGATTTGAATTATTACGCTTTGCATCTTCTTTCGAATTTTCATGAACTTTATAGCAATGAATACACAGACACTAATAACATATTGTGAACGGCTTTTTTTTTTTAAATGAAACATTGAGGCATTATTGCTCAATATTAGTTATCAAGACCGAAAATAAACATTTATCTTGGCTAAACAATTCAAAAACACACCTTTTAAAAGAAATAAATTATTTATCAGTATAATCCAATTAACCACACCTAAAATATTTTTTATTACATATTTTTTTCCAGGTAAAAAAGTATCTAATGAAATCTAATGAACGATGGTTGTATTATAATTAATAAACCATACTACTACTGTATTATCCCCTCTCCTGTAAAAAAATTTGTATTTCTCTAAAATTGACTTGACGCTTTTCTATAAGTTAATTAAAAAATTATTTTTTACAACTATTGATTAAAACGTTATTATCCAATGCAATGCAATTCAAATTGCAAAATACTAACTTTGAATTATTTGGACTTTGCAACAATAAATTTTTTGCACGCGCGAGCATAACGCACATATTGAACAAAAATATTTGCATTATCAATACAAAAATAAACAATTAAAAATATCATTTCTAGTTATTTATGATAAAGATACCGATCAGGCGACACTTAATGATTATGAATCTTCGTTATAATGATAATTTTGATTGATAAATTGATTAGTTATTAAAAATTGAAAAAATTAATTTATTTTATTCCAAACTTGTTTTTGTTCATTAAAAGTGCATTTACTTTATTTGAAGCCAAAGAAGATTTATTTGAAGCCAAAGAAGATTTATATGAAGCCAAAGAAGATTTATATGACACGTTTTTATTTGCTCTTTCACGATTAAAGAACTATTCAGAATCAAACTAAGGTATTTGCATGAAGTATGTTTAATATACATTTTTGATAATAGGCCGGGTGAATAAAAAAAAGCAATTGCTTTTATTCAGCGTTTTTGGAGTAATTGTTCAGCTTTACGCGAATAAATATTTTAGCAAACTCGCTCAAATTTTTGTTCACGTAAAGCTTAGCAATCTACTCCAAAAATGCTAAGTAATTGTTCAGCTTTACTTGAATAAAAATTTGAGCAAAATTGTTAAAGTTTTTATTCACGTAAAGCTGAAAAATTACTGAGTAAACAATTACTTTTTTTTATTCACCCGGCCTAATATATGCGCAAAAATACTTTTTTTAGTTTAATAAACCAGAAAAACAAAAACTTTTTTTGTTTCAAGAGTGAATTTAAAACGATTTTTATACTTATTCCTTACTTCAATATATTATTAAAAGTGGTAGAAAAATAAATATTATATATATATATATATATATATATATATATATATATATATATATATATATATATATATATATATATATATATATATATATATATATATATATATATATTAGCTGTTTGTTTAGCTTTCTTGTTCCTTATCAGTTGCCTTAGGAAATTCATGATAGTAAAAGCTTGCTTTATTAACTGACGGAAGTTGAAAGTAGTAGTTCTATAATCCGCAACAATTTGTAATCATTTTGTTAGTTAAAGCCACTAAAGTCACTTTTAAGTCACTTGAGTCTATTTAATTAATTAAAAAATCTTTTGGTAAATGATGTTATAAAAGCATTAAGCTTACCTTGTAAAAAGTGAAATATTTGGACCGCATGAGGCTTCTATATTTAATGAACCCTAATGTCGCAAAGCATGACTTCTCTTAAATGTCTGCGGCATGCAAACCAAAACAAAAGATTATTTAACTATCTCTACACGCAGACACATGATGCAGTATGCTGTACTGTGATGTAAAGAATGAATGAAACAATTCTTTAATAAAACTATAGCTAATTGCCTATATTTGCGATTACTTGAAACCTTCTTTTTAAGTAATTGCCATTTTAAGTACTTGCCATAACTTAAAACCTCCACAGTATTTGTAATCTTAGAGTTTGAATAAAAATGAACTGTTGATTTGAAATTTAATAAGCTATTAACATATTACAAAATTTAATAAATAATTGCTTTGTTAAAGCCTAACCTGTATTTGAGGATGTTGTGACAAAGACCATGCCTATGATGTTTTTGGTCGCATTTTCAATATTTGAGTAGATTTTTTGTTGCAACAGAGACAACGTTACCATGTGTCAGATCAGCTTTTGTGGTTGAAGTTGGAAGGGGTTAAACACCAAGAAGTTTAGTTCCATTGACTTTGAATACTAAAATAGGTAGAAAATCGTCAGTGTCTTTGGAGTCCTGGGTAACCATCAGTTTTCCGTCGCAATGTATCACCAATTTTGGCAGCAAATTCCATTTGTATTTCACTTATTTGCTGATATGGGGCAATACTGATGGTTGGTATTGATGATTTGAACTAGAGCTTAGATTTATCTTTGAAACATATTCTCCGCAGACACATATTAATAAATGTACGAATAAATTTATCTTATATTAGTATTTATATTAGTATTACTAATGTTATTCCTAACACTCCAGAAAACAACATTTGAACAAAATATGTTCAAATGTTAATGGAACAAATGTATAATTACCAGATTTAATTTTCCTTTTGTGTTGCTTTTCCATTTTAGAGCAGTCTGAGCTGAGTCCAGCAGTCTCTTTAACTGATTCATCACAAGAACTGCTGTTTAACTGCTGTTTAACAAACTCAACAGTTTCTTTACCGAATGGTCTCTTTTGGGAAAAGCTTCATCATAGCTTATTTTTTGCCCTTTCTCAACAAGTTTTGCATTAACTGTATGGAAAGCGTCTCATTCAGGAGTTGTATAGCCCTGAATAAGATGCTTTTCTGTCAGTTATCATGCTTTGCCTAAAAGTCATTTTTGAGCTTCCTTGGAGAACAGATTTCTTATTAAATTTTACGATAGCATCTTGTTGACATAAATTTTTAGATTCCTGGGCATTCTAAATGTCTTCAACTATTATTGTATTTCATTAAATTCATAAATTCATTATGTACTTCCTTGATTATTTTACCAATGTTGTTTCTTCCACTTATTGGAGGGCTATTTGTTTTCATATAGTACTTCAGGACATCAATTGTAAGAGATAATGCATCATTAAAGGTTGAACCTTTAAGGTTTGCAAGCAGGCAAAGAATTAATTGCTTCTTTGTTGGTAATTTATGTCCCTTAATTTCCTTGTCATTGATACTAGGAGTATTCCTTTATATCATTTGTACATATCGATCATTATGTCTAATTACCATCATGGTACAATTATATTATATATTAACTATTATTAGTTAGAAAATAATCAAAATTAGTTAAATAACAATACTAAACAAAGGTAAATAAACATTATACTAATATACATATATGTATATATATATGTATATATGCATATATATATATATATATATATATATATATATATATATATATATATATATATATATATATATATATATATATATATATATATATATATATATATATATATATATATATATATAGATTTCACACAATACTGGAGTTTATGAGCACATCAGTAAGGCCAATTGATTCTAAGTAGTTTATGTGCGCACGGCATACTAAGAGTAGCGCCAGTTGTAGCTCGTAAAATATTATCTGCAGTTAAATTCAACAGCATGTTTCTTGTAATTTCTACAGTAGAAATAGCTTTGTGACAAGCATTTACTATTTTGAGATTTAAAATTGATAAACAGCATGGTTTATGGTAAAAGCATGGTAAAACCCACGAGGATGAAATATATTGACAAGTAGAAACAAGAAAGTTATCGCCATTGTTTGCCTTAAAGTAATCAAAAATGATAATAAGTTGGAGATAAACTGCCTTTTTATATTTGGTTGGAGGCACCGCCCCCTACCCCAAACATAAAGGCAACATTTTGATAAAATATATTTTGTACTACTTTTAACTAGATTTATCTTCATAGATAAATTTTTAATTTCATAGTAAACTATTTTAGCTGTAAAAAATTATAAACAAATAAAGTTCAACACCCCCCTCCCCAACCCTACTCTTAATTTGAAGGGGATACAAATTTTATTCGGTTATCATTTTTGAGGTTTTACTACGAAACTCAAAATTTATTGATGAATATGGGGCGAGGGAAGGAGGTGGAGCAAGTGGTGTAACCCCGCCACCGCCATACCCTCCTTCCCTATCAATAAATTTTTCGTTTATTTGGTCGCCAAATTTGACCCTTTTAGACAAGTCAGTCGGCAGTCACTCAGCAAATTTCAAAAAACAAGTACCTTTTTTTTCTTTTTGTTGGCAATTTTTTTTAAGTTGCAAAATTGTAATGGCACCCCACGTGACACCCACTCGCGCTGGCCCTAAGAGTGCAAGATATTGTTTCCTACCACCAGAAGAGCGATCTGTTTTCACATTTGATTCACATATTAATATACCTAATTTTTATGTAAACTAATAACTTTTCAATGAATAAAGATAAAATTTTATTTACAATAAAAAAAATTCTTTTAATACTTTAATTCCCTGGTTTTAAAATTTTTTGTAAATGATCGGGCGGTATTGGACACATGTTTGGAAGGTGGTATTATATTTACATATTAAAAATGGGAAACATTTTATATAAATATTAATAATTTCAATAGTAAAAAGCTAATGTTTATATTTCTAAATGATGGCATTTTCATTCCCATTCCTTATATACCAGAGGCAACTTTTAAAGGCAATTTTTTTATAAATGTTTTGAAAAGAGTCCAATGCTAAAAAAATATATATTATATTTGTGTCACACTGGTTTAAAGAGATAAAATCATGGTTAAACTATGTGTCTTTTTTCTAACATTTTTTCTTTTATATTTTGTATATTATTAAGGTAATTAAAATTACTTTTTGGTTTCTAATTCAATAGATAAATATTTTTACTTTTAAAAAAGTCTTTTGACACTTTGTTTTTTATTAGTACATGTCTACAATCTATTTTTTATTTAAGTGTCCGGGGCCCGACTTTTCCCTTTATTGTAGTGGCCTTCTCGGCCTTGGGGAGGTGAATAACAAATATATATATATATATATATATATATATATATATATATATATATATATATATATATATATATATATATATATATATATATATATATATATTTTATTTTACAACACAAGTATCCGTATATATTTCAATAAAACAAAATTACATATTTTTACATATAAGTACAAAACGTACAATTAATCAATTTTTGTACCATTAAAATTTTTACAAGTCAAAATTCTGTTCAGCGCATGCGCGTTGTACAGTGTACAAAATAAGGTAACTATTCGTTGTTTATAATATAAAGTGCTGGCTATTAACCGATGCATTTAAAAAATATATGCAAGTCCGTCGTACCACAGGGCTACTAGGGACTTGCTTATGGACGTTGTTGAATTTATATATATATAAAATTATTCTTAAAAAATATTTTTCTTTGTTGTAAGGAAACTCGCAGAAGGCTAAAATAGTCTTTTCATCGAGAACCTTTAAAACATAAGATAAACTTTAATGAACTAGTTCAACAAATACACATAAGTATTTTGGTATCTACTATATAGAAGAAGTAGTAGGGCTTTTTATTATTACTATTTTTCCCAAAGTGTTTAATACATTTCGATGAAGTTGGTTAAGTTAATTATGATATGTTTTAGTTTTTTTTTCAGAGCAATAAGGTTATCCATTTTATTAAGTTCCATATTTTGAAGTATTATTTTGTTATGTAAGTATGGGCCACGGTATATTAAAGAAAATCGCGAGAATTTTGTTTTTTTTAAAGGCAAGGTTAAGTTGCCTGTTCCTCGTGTGATATATTTGTTTACGTTGATATGAAAAAAGCCATCAGTGAAGTATTTCGGAACAAGTCCGAGTTTGTATTTTAGCATGAATAAGATATTTTGGTAAATATTTATTTGATAGATATGTAATGCATTCAATTCAAAAGTGAATTTATCTTTATTATAAATTAATCTTGATGCATGTTTCTGATGTATGTAGAGTGAATTTAATTTAGTTTTATGGGTACTTCCCCATGCAATATTAGCGTATGTTAGGTAACTTTGAATATAAGAAAAGAAGAGAATTTTTAAGTTGTCTTGGGAAAGCATAGGTTTGGCTTTGTAGAGTACGCCGATACTTTTTGATATTTTTGTGTTTATTGTATTAATATGGGCTTTCCAATTAATATTCTGGTCAATAATTATTCCAATATATATATATATATATATATATATATATATATATATATATATATATATATATATATATATATATATATATATATATATATATATATATATATATATATATATATATATATATATATATATATATATGCATATATATGTAATATATATGCATATATATGTATTGAAAAAATTATCAAGTAAGCATATGTGTTATAAGTTTAAATTTATTTGAAGAAAAACTACTTCTCAAGTGATTATTTTTCTTCCCCTTTCCCGTTCCTATAAAAAAACGGATGATAGAAAAAACACATCTATATTTGTGTTTGTAATACTGTAATATGCTAAGTTGTTTAAGGGTTTTATTGACAAGTATTTTAATTGATTTACTTTAAGTCCTTTAATTGATTTACTTTAAATGGTTTTGTGATAACTTCTTTACCTCAAGAAAATAAGGAAGATTTCACAATACAATCAATGGTCACAATACATTCTATGTTCAATTAACCTCAGACAAATTTTAATTGCTCAGTTTTAAGTTTATAAAAAAATAGTAATTTAGTGTTTAAACAAAATATAAAACCTAAAATAAAAATATAAATTTGAACATCCAAAAAATGATTAGAGGAGGAAATAATTTATCGTCAATAAGATAATAGTGGATTAGAGTTGTTTTCATTAGGTCGGTATTATAAAAACTTTTAATATATCTTTTATAAGTTTGTTATAGTTACTTTTGCTTGTTATTGTTATCTAAAATTAATTTTAAAGATTTCCAACTTCAATATTTAAAATAATTATCAGAAAAACTTCAATTCACGTTGAAAAATAAACGTTTTTTTTTTTTTTGTATTTTTTTTACAAAAATCTGCTAAAAAATATATTTATTTTCCGCATTTAAAAAAATTTTTTGAGGTGAATAATTTTTAAAAGCATAATTTTATTCTTAATTTTATTTTTAAAGTTTATTAGAAATTTTTAAGCTTAATTAAATGTTAAAAATAATGCCAATCTATGTCACTATTGGCAGCTTTATTTTTTTTTTTTAATCATTTTTGTACTTTGGCCCATTTGAGCAGCTATGGCGCAGTAGTTAGAGTTCTTGCTCAGAACTATAAGGTTTCAGGTTCGACGCTAGCTTTAGTCCAACAAGCGACATTGGTACGGAAGAAGGCGTGAACTTCCAGTTAAATGCTCTCTCGCGGTGCTCTATCATAAGACCGTAAGGACTTCTGGGAGCACCTAAAATAACTACAAAAAAAAAAAAAAAAAAAAAAGGCCTTCAAAAACAAAAATAGCCCCGGGCCCCAAGAAGTCTTAATCCGCCACTGAATAGATTTACAAATAATTCTAAACAGACTTAAATATTTCTAAACAGACTTACTGACAATAAAAAAATAACTTTTTTTATTGTCAGTAAGTCATACACAATCATAATTCAACTTAACTCGGTATTTAACAAGTATGATTATTATTTTGTACACAAAAAGATATACAAATATACAACGAAACGAAGGGTAAAAGTTGGTATTTGACAAAATACTATTATTGGAAACTGAACTAAATTATTTTGTATATTTTATATAATTTTTATGTTGTGGTCTAAATGTTATTAGTATATAATCAAATAATATACTTTTAATATAAATTTTAATATAAATTATTTTAATTAAATAAAAAATAGTTTTATTTTATTTAAAAAAAATTTATTTTATTTTTAATTAATTTAAATAATTGTTATTTAAATTATTTTACTTTAATTAAATAGTTTTAGTTTAAATTTTATTATAAATTATTTTAATATATAATCAGATATTAAACTTATAAAAATATGTTTTAATAATAAATAGATTTAACATTTTAATTTATTTTTAAAGAATTTAATTTATTTTAGAATAACTAGTAAATATCTTAATTACATCTTCTAAACAGATAAGAAACAAAAATTCAAATAAGGATTTAATTTTACTTTTTTTTCTTAGAAATTATTATAAAGAACAAGTTATTAGGCGACGTTACCACTTAAAGTGCTAAACAACTCTTGAAGATTTGGCTAAGGCAGTCCTGTGACCGTGAAGGAGATAAAAATGATTCCAAACGAGCGCTTATGTCAAAAAAAAATCTAGATTCAATTGGTAATCAATTATTATAATTAATTATAAAAATAATTCAGTTTACCTGTTTGTTTATATGATTTATTGAAAAACACTTTAACCAAAGATTTTTTTCTCAATTTTTATAATCAACAGGTCGTTAAAGTAATTGCTTAAGTGATTACTTTATTTTTCTGTTGATAAAGTCTGTCAGATATTGGATAAACATAATTTGGGCATTGGATTAACATACCACTATAACATTGGCTAAACGTTAATTTTAGTATTAGCCGAAGAGCATTGGTTGAACCTTGCGCCAATAATCACTTTGTTGTTGGTTCAACGCATCATGCCATTATTGGGCCAATATAAGTCAATGCATTGGGCAAGCATTGGCCAAATATTTCTTGCTAACTGGCTATTAGTACTAGTACTATATGTTTAACAAGTAGTATTATTTGTTTAAGGAGTAGTAATATTTGTTCAACGAATAGTACCAATCATTTAACGAATAGTACCAATCATTTAACGAATAGTACCAATCATTTAAGGAATAGTACCTATCATTTAACGAATAGTACCAATCATTTAACGAATAGTACCAATCATTTAACGAATAGTACCAATCATTTAACGAATAGTACCTATCATTTAACGAATAGTACCAATCATTTAAGGAATAGTACCTATCATTTAACGAATAGTACCTATCATTTAACAAATAGTACCTATCATTTAACGAATAGTACCAATCATTTAACGAAGAGTGTTTTTCAATTAGCAAATAGTACTATTTTAAAATAGTACTTGTTTGCAAATAGTATTTGTTTAAAAAGTTTGTTTGTAGTTCGTAAAACATTGCTTAAGAAATTATTAATAGACCAAATTACTAATAGAATGTTCGTAAAATGAATAGCGCTTTTCTTTTAACAAATAAATCTATTCGTTAAACAAATAGTACTATTTGTTAAACGAATAATACCGTTCTTAAAACGGTTCTTAAAATCAAACAAAGTGCAACTGATTACAAAAAATTTTAACGAGTAGTAATATTCTTTTAACAAAGAGAAATATTTATTAGTAAAGAAATATAATATTCGTTTAACAAATTAAATTCAAAGTAAAGAAATATAATGTTCGTTTAACGAATTAAATTCAAAGTAAAGAAATATAATATTCGTTTAACGAATTAGCACAATTTGTTTAACGAATAGTAATGTTCGATTAGTAATGTTTGATTAGTATTGTTCGAATAGTAATGTTCAATTGACAAATAGCAATATTCGTTTACGACTATTATTATTCGTTTAACAAACAGTTATATTATTTGACAAATACTAATACTCTTTTAGAAGAATGTTATTTTTTTAACGAATAATAATAATCGTTAAACAAGCAGTAACTTTATTAGTAAATTAGTCCAGTTGTCAAATGAGGTTTAAAAGAAGTATTACGAATTACTATTCATTTTTTGTTTAATGAAAGCACAATTCATTGGTGCTTAAGTATAATATTCGATCTCCGCCAAGTCCCTTGTTTTACCGCGCTTAACTTGTTTCTTCGCACAGCAGCCTTAATCGGCAAGGTTCGTGTTTCGGAGCTTATAGAGTTTAGAGAGTATAGTAACCACAACTAAAAGTAGTTTTCTCAACTATAGTAGCCTTGGATAGTAAAGTAGTTTTCTCAACTGTTTCTTGGCCTTGGGAAGGTGAATTAAAATAGAAATAAAAACTAAAAAAAAGTTAGTGCCCTAAAACTAAGGCGCTTAGTTTAACCAAAACCCGTTGACCTTGATTAAACTGTAAATTGCTTTTGTTTAAACTCTATCATGACTAAGAGAAACTTGTAAGTCATGTAAAGAAAAATTATTTATAAATACAGTCAATATATTTACTGCAAATACGTATAGAAAATACGTAAATACATGTAGCGATTACTTAAATACATATGACGGTTACGTTAATACATATGGTGGTTACGTTATTTCCGAATTCAAAATTGATATTTTAAGTAGCTACCCTCAAAAGCTGTAAAATATTAGGAAAATCAACGATTACAAAAAAATACAATAAATTTGGCTGGTATCAGGGAGTACTGCATTCTTCCCCTTCACCACCCCCCTCCCCACTCACACACCTTTTTCTAAAACCTTTTTTTAATATCATTTTTTAAAAATTTTTAGGTATAGAGGACTTTTTTAGAAATTGGTGGTTGTGCCCTTCCCCTTTAAAACCCGTGTGGTCTGCCTTGTGATTGTTCTAACTAGACTAGCCTAACCCTAAATGGGTTCGAAATAAACTTTTTTAATGTAATAAAGAGATACAACATTAAAAAATTATATTAAAGTATAACTTACTACTTAACTTTTATTCTAAATTTTTCTGCTTTCCAAAATTTTAGTCTTCAGTTTCTCCTATTTTTTTTTTGTCATACTTTCTCAGCATGTTTGCATAAAAATCTATTGCTAAAATCTAATTGATGAAGAATAGACCGCACCATTCAATACAAACCCGGTGGTTTAGAAGACTAAATGCAATGCTACTTACAGGACCGCACAAAGACTTCAGGTTACCAGGGTCACTTTTTTTCGGTGCCCCAAACTTTGGATTTCTGAGTATATTTAAATAAGCATGAATTTCACTGTTTTTTGCTCGTATGTCTTCTATCACATTACAATTTAACAAAAATAATAGTTTTTTTTGTATTAAGTGTCGCTGCACACAAGCACTCAACATTTGAACTTGGTTATACATGATAAAACAAAAATACAAATACAATTTAGAATGAATAAAATTATATATTTCATCAATAAAATGTTAATTATGACAACTAGTCAGATCAAACTAATTTGACTTTGCGGGATTTCTTCTCTGCGAAACTAGAGATGACATTTTCATGCGATAAAGTCTTGGCAAGGTAGTTTCAATTAATATCACCATAAGTTTAGTAAAGCGTTCTTTAATCATTATTGATCGCAAATTGATTTGATGAGAGCAAGCTTAGTGAAAGAGCGCTGTCCTACAGCCAGCGATACCAGTATTGTATTAAAAATGCAAAGTAAAATGAAGATCGAAGGAAATATTGACTGAAAATCTTTCTGGTAGATTCTGTTGAGCAACTTGTTAGAAGAAAGAGATTCTATTTGTCTAAAAGTATTTGATTGCTTCAAAACGTCTAAATGACGTCTAAATGACGTGTTTCTTCAATCAACTCCTCTTTTTTTACATCAATTACGTAGAGAACAGGACTTTGCATTTTTCTTTTTAACTTGAAGTTTTTCTTCATCACTTGAACTTTGTTGACACATAGGAGAGCCTTGAACCAGACTCTTTGAGTTCCTTAACTAAAGTCAGTTGATGATCTTCTATATTAAGTTCTTCAAGAAATTTCAAGGCTCTCAAGGTTTTCAAGGACTTCAAAGGGTTTTCAAGGATTTCAAAATTTTCAAGGACTTCAGTATTTCTTTTGGTCATTTCAACAATGGCCAGACAGCCTCTATGCGCTCACTCCATCTTGTTTGGGACGTTTTAAATTTATTAATCCGTTTTAAAATGCATATAATTTTTGCAATATGCTAAAAATATTTTTAAAAGAGCGTGAAACTATATTATATTTCTACTGATTTAAAATGAAAGTAATATAAACATATATATATATATATATTATATATATATATATATATATATATATATATATATATATATATATATATATATATATATATATATATATATATATATATATATATATATATATATATATTATATATATATTTATATATATATTTATATAAATATATAGTGGTGTAGTGGTAGAGCGCTCGCTTCATAAACGAGTAGTTTCGAGTTCGATCCCCACCACGTCCCTGGTAGTACCGCGCTCAACTCCTTTCTCCGCGCAGCGGCCTTGTTCATCAAGATTCGTGTTTCGGAGTTATAGAGTTGAGAGAGGGTTATAACCACAAATAAGTAGCCTCCTCGTCTGTAGTGGCCTTCTCGGCTTTGAGGAGGTGAATTAAAATTGAAAAAAAAAAAAAAAAAAAAAAAAAAAATATATATATATATATATATATATATATATATATATATATATATATATATATATATATATAAACATATATATATATATATATATATATATACATATATATATATATATATATATATATATATATATATATATATATATATATATATATATATATATATATATATATATATATATATATATATATAAACATATATATATATATATATATATATATATATATATATATATATATATATATATATATATATATATATATAATTTTTTGCAATGGCTAAATAACATTAATTAGGCTAATGCTACTCCCCTTATGGGAGAGTTATTTTTTTCACTTTTGAGCAACTTTATATTATTTGTAGATAGCTATCATTATGTTTGTTTTGCTTTATTATGAAACTTATAAGTTATATTATTTATAAAAATAATCTTGTTATTTTAAAGAACTGGTTATGAAATTTTGAATGAACGATGAACTTTTTTATTTTATATCTTAATTTACTTTCTGCTGCATGCAAGATTTAATCCGTATTTTTTAATCGCCAAATTTTTTTAAATGCAGGTAAACCTCTTTTATATTCTTTTCAAAAAATAAATATAATAAAAGCCCAAAATTTCATTAGATTTTTATTATTGGCAAATAAATACTATATGAATGAATACTATAATAACAATGCAATATATATATATATATATATATATATATATATATATATATATATATATATATATATATATATATATATATATATATATATATATATTTTTTTTTTTTTAATTTTAATTCACCTCCTCAAGGCCGAGAAGGCCACTACAGACGAGGAGGCTACTTATTTGTGAAACAAATAAGTAGCCTCCTCGGAAAAACAGAAACCTTTTAAAACTTCTGCTTTTCTTCGAATTAACCTTTAGCGACGTAGGAGTAAATTTTAATTTTTTTGCAATGGCTATATAGCATTAATTTGGCTTGTAATTATTAATAAGTTACATTCAGTAGAATTTCAATTCAATACAACTTTCCTTATGGGTAGGTTTGTTCGCTTTTGGGTTTTCTGTGTTATTTGTCGATAATGTTTGGATTTTGTTTGTTTTGCTTTATTATGTAACTTACATTACTTGTAAAATTATATAACTTATAAAAATAATCTTGTTATTTTAAAGATTTGGTTATGAAACTTTAAATGAACTATGAACTTTTTTGTTTTATATCTTCATTTACTTTCTGTTGGATGCAGGGATTAATCCATATTTTTTATACGCCAAATTTTTCATATTTTGTTTTATTTTTTTTTCAAAAAATAAGTATAATAAAAACCCAAAATTTTGTCACATGTTTATTATTGGCAAATGACCACTAGACTAAAACTCTATTTGCCAATAACAATGCAAAAAAAAAAAAAAAAAATCAACAACATTAGTTTTTTATAACCGCTTATGCTCTTGTAGACTTATTAATACTAGCAGTAAGCAACCCGTAATACGCGTTGTTAGTAAATAAAATAAATAAAAAAAACCGCGTATAGAAAAGCCTAGAAACTACTTTAAAAAAGAAAAGCCTAAAAAATGACGTAACTCGACTAATAATAATAATAATTATATTAAATTAGCGTATTCATATTATCAGATGTTAAGGCAACTCTTGGTGTTTTGAACTTAAACCACAAAACGTCAATACCAATAATATAACAAAAAGCAGCCGTGGCGCAGTGGCAGCTTACTTTCCTCAGAAACGTAAGATACGTGGTTCAAACCCCACCTCTAGGCAAGTTTTGCAACATCGGTTGGGAAGGAGGCGTGAACTATTATATTTCTATTAAATTCTCTTACGCGGTGTTTGTGATAAGGCCGGACTTCTTGCACCTAAATCAACTTAAGATAATAATAAAACGAAAAACACCGGTTAATTTTTGCCTATAATAATTGTTCCGATAAAACCAAAATGTAAATATTCTTTTTACTTTAGAAGATATTAAAATTTTATTTTTAAATTGTACCAAATTTGTGATCAATCATATTTTATTTTAGTTTTACCAAGAATATGCTTAATGGATTAAACTAAGAGATCGGTGAAGTTTGAAATATTCCGGATTGGCGGATTAGAGGATTGACTGCTTTTAAACTTTAGCGCTGCCTTGACTATTATGCGGATTTACTACGGTTATTGCGGTTTAATAAGTCGCAATTTTCTTGAATATAATACACAACGTAAAGTTTTAAGTTTTTGTTTAAGTAAACCGGTTGCAGAAAATTAAAAACTCAACCGGTAACAATTCTTTAGATTTCATTTTCTTTCAAGAAAGAAAAAAATTTTACATTTAGTTTGTCTTCTATATTAAACTTTCGCTTCTTCGTCAAGAAAAAAAATTCTTAATCAATAAAGAGATTAAAAAATTTTGTGAAGTGATAAAATAAACGATATATCAATAAGTTAAAGTAAAGGGTTTTATTTTTCTTATAGATTTTAGTTCATTCAACTGAGTTGCTTTGCAATCATAAAGTTTCAACTAAAGTTGTTTTATGTATGTATGTTAATTAAGTTAGTTAACAAAAACTCTTTTATAAAAGAATTTAGCAGCCGCACACTAATCTTGTTTTAAAAAAGAAAATCGAATCATCGTGACATCTTGAGTGTGGGTTGGGATGTCATAGTTTTTTGTGATTATTACTTATATATTGTATTATGTTTAATAAAAAACATTATTGAAACTACCTCAATGCTTCAAAAAGCAGAATTTTGAATTGCTAATATTTTAATAAGGAGAAAATGAATTCCGACTCAAAAAGAGCGAATTGTTGACAAGTGCTAATAGTATTGAAATCTCTTAGCGGAGCAACTCCTAAGCACAAGTTGAGGAAGTTGTTGGGACAATTTACAAAGCTAATTTTTGAGAAGTTTTTTATAAAGCTGACGTAAAAAAGTTTAATGAAGCTGAAGTAAAAAAATTCCAAGTTAAGTTTAAAACTATTAGAAAATTAAAAAAAAAAAAAAACACATTCAGAAGCTGAACAAAAATTATTTTGTCAGAAATAAAAAAACCTTTAAGAATCTAAAAAAACAACCAACAAGATAACTTTGAGAATTTTAAAATTACACTGTCAATCTAAAACTCAGTTAGAACATATTTGTGACCTTGTCAACTTACTAATAGGGCCTTAAATCTTTCTCTTTCCAAATATTAGTTATGATCGTTTGTGAGAAGAAAGTCACAATTAGTATAGTATCAACAGCTGTCACTGATGCATATACAGAGTCTCTAGTGATCACTCCGGCTGCAATACCTAAAATTAATTGATCAACTTCTGAACTAGTTCCGGACAAAAAATAATCCCAAACAAAAATCACGTTAAACTCGGATCCTACTCCAGATTCTAAATTAGAACTGAAGCCAAATTTTTATTATGTAAACCTTGAAGCCAACACTTTATTATGTAAACCTTGAAGCCAACACTTTATTATGTAAACCTTGAAGCCAACACTTTATTATATAAACCTTGAAGCCAACACTTTATTATGTAAACCTTGAAGCCAACACTTTATTATGTAAACCTTGAAGCCAACACTTTATTATGTAAACCTTGAAGCCAACACTTTATTATGTAAACCTTGAAGCCAACACTTTATTATGCAAACCTTGAAGCCAACACTTTATTATGTAAACCTTGAAGCCAACACTTTATTATGTAAACCTTGAAGCCAACACTTTATTATGTAAACCTTGAAGCCAACACTTTATTATATAAACCTTGAAGCCAACACTTTATTATGTAAACCTTGAAGCCAACACTTTATTATGTAAAAACAGGTTTTTAATCTCTTTAAATTTTTAATTTAAGCATTATAATTTTATGATATCTAACTCTTCGGGAGCTTATGATAGTATATTTTTGTTTTTTTTTTTGTTTGATTTCAAGTATGCAACAATATATTTTGGAAGAACATTCTTCACATTTTAGATCATAAATCTCAAACATAATACTATTTACATAATAATGAATTATTTTATTTTTTGATTGATTAAAATAAAAAATCAATCCAAAAATAACAAATGTCTAAGATTTTCTTGCTCGTATGTATTATCATATTGGTAATTGGCTGTCGAACCATCCGCCAATATAATTTTCTTGAATTTTGCTTTTAGTCTGAGTGTGATGTTCTACAACAGTGATATATTGAACTGCTCAAGAGCGTCCCTTACAAATATCTTATATACATCGCAAAGCGCACATTTAAGCGTTTGGGTTTTTCACTTTTTAATTCAATGAATTTTGATCCGTGGAAGAGTAATGCTAAAAATGCATTAAAAAAAAGAGCTTGCAGTTCCTTCTAAAATGGGTTTACGTTAAGTCTTTAATTTTAAATTAAGTCTGGATGTTTCAATGCAATCAAGCTGATTTATGCAGTTTGATAAATATATCTGCGAGGTTCTTTAAAGCACAGATGATTTTACTAAAACTAGGTTTCAAACTTAGAATATATACGAGTTTACACTATTTTTATCTCGTCAGCTCAGTTGACAGCTCGCAATAAATTCTTTTGCTCTACAACTTTGATTCTACATATTAGTTTGTAAAAATATGAAATGGGAAATTTGGGAGCAAAGTCAAGTCTAGCTTCTGAGAAACTCCAAGCGTACCAATAGTTAGTTCAATGAAGTTTTTAAATACGTATGCCGGTTTGAAACTTTGCAACAAATCCTTCCACAGTTTTATGTGTAAATGGTACAGAGCTGTTGTTTAATTCTGGACTTTACAAGTTTCCTACTTGTCGCATACTTGTAACAAGTATTATATTTTTTTAAAAATTGAATAATTTACTTTTAAGTAAAATTTTTAAGTAACATGATAATTTTTTTTTTTTATTTGGTTCCAAAAGCATTTTATGCACTAAATAATAGAAAGCTGGGCTTTTTTAAATATTTCATAAGAAAAATTAAATACGGGTTTCTTAAGCTCAAAACTCTTGTTTTTAAAGCTTAATATAAGTCAGATTCATAGTATAGTAGTCAGTTTTAAAACAAAACTTAAAAATAACTTTTTTTTTACTGCGAGCAAATAGTTCTAAAATTTCTACTTTCATACTATACAGATTTAAAAGTCTTACATTAAATTTGAAACTTGCGAATTTGTATATGATATTGTTACTGAGGACTTTTACATGAGACATTTAAAAGTATATGAACAAGTTAAAAATAAGTTCAACTAATTCTGGACAAGCTACATTAGCGTGTTGAAATTGAACACCACGCGTAATATTATTTACTATAACATATCCAAAATCCACCAAAATTCATTTTGGTCAAAAAAAGTTATGAAAAATTTAGTTCACTTCACTTTGTGGAAAATTTCTGAAAAAACAAAAAAAATGTGAGACCCTGTTGTTAACAAGTTGTAATAACTCATTGTAAAAATCTTTAATCTTTATGAAATTTTGCACAAACAGAGCTTAATGCGTATGAATTAAAGAAAACAAATTTTGTTTGAAAATATAATTTTATGCTGATGTCAGCAGTTTTTGTGCGATTTGGGCCAAATTTGACACCTTTAACCAAAAAATTAATTAATAAATAGTTGATTTTGAGCCTCAAATAAAACTAACTTGTTTATTAGTTATCTAAAACAAAAAACAAACGTTTTTAAAATTATATTTCAATCCACTAAATGTTAAATATTGGCGCTTTTTACTTTTGACTAATATAATTGGAAATAAAATCAAAAGTGAAATATTTATTTTTCAAAAATGTTTCCATCTGTATCTTCGCTACTTTCAGTTCATTTTGGTTTTCTTTGATATTGATATCGTCATTTATTGTTGCATTTGTGTACTTCAAACCTTGGCACTGTCTGCAGGCAGTCATGCAATTTATTTCATGACGTCGACATTGGCATTGTTTTCTACATGATGATTTTGTATTTGTGCTGCAGTTACATCTTATGGTGTTAAGAATGTGAATTGGTGCAGGATCTTTATTAAAAAAAATAGTTAAGCTTAAAAATTAATGAAGATTTTTTTGGGTGCTGGGTTACACTTAGGCTGTTTATTAAAAAAATAAGTGTATTTAAAAAATTTTCTATTCTGTTTTAAAAGTAAAATTGACATTCGTGGTTTATTTTGCTGCATAGGTACCTTGTCTGTTATTATAGGTACTAAGACATTCTTTTCCATTTTCCATCCCCAATTTGTTTCATCCAAATTGACACCCAACCATTGTTGAATTTGTAAATATACTCAAAAAGAATGGTACCTGATCGTACTTTCGTTTGGTAGTAGTCGTTCTGGTTGAATTTATTTTTTGGAAGCTGCCATCATTCTCATATATTTTTGTTTCCTTAGTTGTGCCAACTGGACTTGTTTATTTTTTTTACCTTAAAAAATAGTTGAGTTAAACTAAACCTCAGCAAAACAATATGACATTATAATAATGATTATAACAATAAAAATGATAAAAATAAAGGACTATGATAAGTGTTTTGCATACCATACATATTTAAAAACACTTGCATTCCAACACTAGCTACCTGATTTTGTGTTGCAAAGGGATCTTGGAAGACTTTATATATATTTTGAGCGAACTAACTATTTGATTCAATAAACTTCATTACAGTACCCTTGACCAAAAAGTGCAGATGTAGTATCACATCCACTCCAAGCGTGAATAAACAACAAACAATTTTTAACGTGATACGATAGACTTGATGCAACATTCTTTATACTGATTGTTTCCACATCTTTTTTCATACTCTTCTTAGCTTACCGGCGCAATAAAAGATTGCACGTGGTTTTATCCTACATGTGAACCAACATCACAGAATGTCTGTATCATCAGCAATGATAGTTACACATTTTCCGTTTCGTGCAATTTCAATTTCTTTCAAAGCAATTGTTCTGTTAGCGGTTCCTTCACATTCCATTACAAATGACTTTTTTATTGCAGCCTCATTTTTAATGCTTTCATCAAAGCGGTTTTATTATTGCTGTTTGAAAGAAGTTCAGATTGCTTGCGGTTGATTTGTTTTTTTGTTTGGAATACAGTGTAGGCGAACTTTTTACCTCTCCTTTGATGTTCGTGATTTTTGATGGATGATTTATAACTATCAAAAACAATAGAAATATGATTACCATACTTTTTTGTAATAAATGTACAATATTGTTTCATGATGTTTGAATATGTGACCGGAAGATTCCGAAAAACTCAATGCAACAAAGCTCCTCCGTCAAGAATATAATTTGTGTCATTATTCACTGTTAAAATTGTGGAATCCTTAATGAGTTCTCTACCGAGCTCTGCTTTGTTAGGTTTCCTCATTAAACCATCTTTGAAGAGAGATGTAGGCTCTGGAGTTAATTCATATTCGAAGCAGTCAGTCAAGTCTTTGACCCTGTCTATTAGCATGATTAGCATTTGGAACAAAACATTAGGGTCTACGTGGACTGCATCGCCATTAACTTTGACTGCTGGCAGCAACATGGCAAGTGTTTTGACCTGCTTTGAACGCTTGATAATTGCTTGGTTAGCTGCAATATTATTAAAAGTGTTTTGGATTTCTAAACCAACTGTTTCTGCTTGATCACAATTGATTTCATCATCCTTATCAGCACTTAGGCCAGTAAATATACATTGAAATCTTGAGTCATGACACTTGAAAAGATTAAATAGTTCAAGATGTTCCTTAAATGCTTTAAAGTCTTTTTTGACGGGATTCACTAGATTTACAATGTTGCTGAATGCTCTCAAAACGATGCTTTGTAAGTGTTGACATTGATTTATGGATTGCCCGCATTCGTGCAAGGTACTGACCCAAATATTCCTTGTAGTCTTGGACATACCCTTTCCTCTAGTCAAGTTTTCCTCTAGTTTTTATTGATTTTATCATGCACTGTTCAATAACTAAATCAGGCCGAAGACCAGCCCATTAGCAATCCATGCGTCTGATACAATGGTAACCTGATTTTCAGTACTGTTCATAAAGCCACACGTTTTCTAAATTAAGTGAATACATGGATTGAAGATATAAACGAGCACTTTTGGCATAGTTTAAATGTCCCGTTGCCGCAAATAAATTAGGCATAAGCCTTCCATAAGGCTTCCAGATGTTCTTGTCAGTTCCCAATTCTCTCTGCTCTGATGAACATTTTGATAACTCTAATGTATTCAAGTTATTGCAACCATAGTTTTGCTGTTCTGGATGAACTTTAAAACTGCATTTTTAAATTTCCAACTAGATTTGTGAACTTTATGATTATACTGCTATTGTTTATGTCTTCCAAATCCAAATTTCCTTGGACCAGATCTAGATACATTTTTTCTTGGGAAGACGTGTCGACTTCATCTTTAGGCACTTGTATAAAAAGTAGACTCGTCAAGGCGGATTCAACTAAGAAGTGAGCTCTTAGTGCTCTTGCTACTGCTTTACCAGTCATTATATGCATGACGGAGTTGCTTGCATAAATAAATTCGAGTAATCTATTCAGCCCTGATCCCTCCATGATCATTCCAATACTTCCTAGAAAGCTCATTAATGTGTGAAATCCTCCCAATTGAATAACTACATCCAATTGCTTTGATTTTGCAATTTCGTAAGCTTTTAAATATAAAGTTTAATCAAAGGTTACACTTGGAGTAGGTAATTTCATTGATTTTGCTTAGTTTTATATTAAAACTAGTGTAGAATAAATGCAGTTTTCATCATATGGTTTTAAATTAATGATAGGTGCCATGAATACCTGACTTTTCCAGGATAACTTTTACCATTATGATGAAGTTACATAAACCCGTTCCACTGTGCCCGGTTTTCACCGGTAGTTTTCACCGAAATTTGCCAGAAAAGATCCAGACCGAGAGACAATGAAAAGGTCTGTGGTGATCGGCTCAAAGAGTACCTTTGTTAATGCAGCTGTGTCTGGAAGGTCTTACCATAAAATTGGAATATTTATTTTAGAGACTATTTCTGCTGCTTTTAAACTATAACTTATTCTTTTAATTCAAAGTTTTTTTTTTTTTTTTTTTATTCAATTTTGCCGTAGAAAGTTACAATTTATAAAATAACATAAATAATAAAACAAATGGCTGGAGCAAGAAGAAGACATCAGTTTGTCTTATTACCGAGCCTCATAGTGACTTCATTACAGGTCGTTTTTTACAACAAAGTATATAAAATCGTGATAAATTGTTTGTGATAAAATATGTAAAAATGTGAAAAACTACGTTTTACTATTGATATAACTGTTTATATATAAATTCGTTTAGTAAAATAAATTTAGAACAAGTAAAAGTTAAAACAAATAAAAGAAATAAATTGTGCTAGTTTATTTTTTTACTAAAAAAGAAAAAGAAAATTTATGTCCGTAGATAATAAAAAACGCTTTGATTCAGATTTGAACTGTTCAAGTGTATTTCTTTTGATAGTAACAATCTGGGGAAAAATTTTCCACAAATAAGGTCCACGGTGTTAGATTGAGTATGAATTTAACTTTAATGTAAATTTTAGGATGACAAAGTTGTTATATGAGAATCTAGTAGGGTATTTATGACTTATTTCGCTAAAATAGGGTTGAAATATCGGCGGAGATATTTTTTATTTTGTACATAAACTGTAAAACAAGATGTATGTTAATTTTGTATATATTCAATGCTCCAAGTTTGCATAGGAGAGGTTCACTAGACGCTTTTTTACTTAATCCGAAGACTATTCTACAGGCATGTTTTTGTTTACTGTAGAGTTTTTTAAGCTTAGTACAGTTTGTGCTTGCCCAGGCCATATTACCATAGCTTAGATGACTATGTATTAATGAAAAGTATAAACTTCTTAAGGAAATGATATTTAGGAAAGGTTTTGCTTTATACATTAATGAAATATTTCTTGAGAGCTTTCTCTCAAAAGTGTTTATATGGAGCTTTCACGACAAATTTTCATCCAAGACCACACCTAGAAAGTCTATAGAATTTTCTCTTTTTATATTAGTATTATTTATTTTAAGATCAGGCAGTTTAAGAGGAATATTTTCGTTTTTATTTGGTTAATGAAATAGGATGAACTTGGTTTTTTTGACATTCAAAGAGAGTTTGTTACACCTAAACCACTTGTTTATTTTATGTAATTCTTTGTTAACTATGTTAAAAAGTGTCCTAATGTCTCTATGCGAATAAAACAAATTGGAGTCATCCGCAAACAAGATTAAATTTAATAAGTTTGATTATCCAAAATTTAGAGTTTATCATCTCAGCAGCGATAATGACATCCCGTGAAAAGTGTCTTAACCATCCAATGTGCAGATATTATGATCAACATTGTCTGCCACCCATTGAGCAAATAAGCCATCAAGCACCCCTTCAATATTACTATCGATGTTAGCCATAACAGAGTGTTTAAAACGTGTTATTTCTCATGGACTTATTATTTATTTCACGTGTTATTTCTGAGGGACCATTTCAATCCAAACTTATGGTCTAGTTCTATTCTAGTCCGAATCTAAAAAGCAAAGATTGCACATAACATCGCGATCAAATAGCTTTTGTTTGACCAATAGAAGATTGTTTTAACTCATCTGATGTAATTTCTTTCATAAAGAGGCAAAGCAATGGGCTCAAACTTTCTTCATGATGCTCAATATCGTATTTAGATGGGTAATTCTCTGTGTTGAATTTAAGATTTAAAATTTCTGCTATTATAAACTTAGCCGCAGTTTTAACGAAAACGTCTTCTTTGTTTTCATCTTTGCTCTCCGTCTTAGTTTTTTCAGTCTTTGCTCTCCGTCTTAGTTTTTTCAATATTAAATGTAGCTGTATCTTTAAAGCATACTAAATTGGGTTTTTCTTTTGTTTGGCTAATAATTATGTCATCAAGCATACTAAATTGGGTTGTTTCTTTTAGTTTGGCTAATAATTATGTCATCTTTATATTTTTCTTTTAATTTTCTCTTTAAGTGCTTTATTGAATAAATCTCTTCAGAATTAAAATACATGCTATGGTTTTAAAGTAAAAAAATGCTGATGTCAGCAATTTTTAAAGTTAATACTTTTAAATTTTCATAATTTGTAACCCTCAAACTAAATTTGTCCAAAATCTTATAGGAATTGCATTAGCGACTTACAAAAACTTTTTGGCAGTACACTCTTCGAACTTTTGTTGGTTTTCCTGAAAATTTTCTACTAAGTGAGGTCAACAAAAATGTTGATAACTTTTTTTACTCAAAATAGTTTTTACACATTTATAGTTTTTTTTATTAAAAACGTTTTAATAAAAAAAATACTAAAACAGTATTGCAATAATGCTGGTATTATTCATTATAAACAAAATTTGATGTATTCAAAACTCATGTTATTGTTTTTGACAGGGCCGCAGAGAATTTTCATAGCAGTAATTAGGCGCCCCTACAAGCATGCATACTTTTAAATTATAAGCATGTACAATTATATAAGTTAATAACTGTTTTTTTAATTCTAAAACTTTTAGTTAACATCCAAATAATCAAAAAACGCATCTGGAAAAAGTAACACATATGTAACACATTCACTGATTAGGAATAATATACAGATTCTATGAAATTAATAATGAAAACACTCTTTTTTTGCCTTTTTTAGTTTTATTTAGAATGCATATAGGTTGGACAATAGTCTATAGACCCTTTAAGTATAATTAGTTGAGAAAGCCTAAAGTGTTTCCACAAATAAAAAATGAAGGCTCTTTTAAACTATTAATATGAGAAATATCTTTCATAAAATTTTCTTTCAATTCACAAACTTCATTTTTCACCGGTTCTTGATCTTTCAACTAGAAGAATAAGAATCTTAAAGAAACAGTTTCCACAGTCTTATTTTTAATTGTAACTAATAAGCAATTTTGTATTGCCGTATAAGGTCACTGCGTTCTTTTAGTGCCGAGTATTTTTAGTGCCAAGTATTTTTAGTGCCGAGTATTTTTCGTTTTTTATCGTAACTAAAATGTTCAATTAACTCTTGACAAAATTATTACACGAAGAGGACATATAAACGTAATTGAGAAGAAAAATTCAAAAAGTATTGGTGTAAAAATTTAAAAGTATTGTACAAAGCTAAACATTTCTTATACCAGTCTTGCTTAAAATACAAATGTTTTTCATTTATTATATATTTATTATTTATGCAAACATTGCTTGGTGCAGCGCCGATGTTACAAAATAATGAATGATGAATATTAATGAATGATGAGTTAGTATTTGTAGAAGTAAACTAGAACCCCTCTATCGTAAATAAAAGTAAAAAAAAAATTTTAAACAAGTGATTAAATTTTTATGACTTAATCTAAATATTTAAAATTTAAAAATTTTTATTTGCTTTAAAAAAACTATATAAAAAAGTTACTTATTTTTTCTAAATTTATTTACTGCTAGCTCTTAAATAATTTCATATGTTTTAATTTATATAAATATTTTGAACATTGCATTCGAAATGTTCAAAATATATTCATAATATAATTATGAATTCTGTAATTAAAATATTCAATTATTGCACGTTATTTGACACGTTTGAGCAGAGAAATTTATAAATACAAAACTCTAGATGTGGTTTAAAGTTTAGCTCGTGCAGTTTTTCCATAGCTAGAGAGCATTGACATCGAAATAACTTCTTGAGACAACTAAGCATTCGATTGCCAACCCAAGGTGCCGCTTTTACTTGTACTTTGAGGCTATTAGATTTTAGAACTCCAAGGTCTTTCTTTGTCACAAAAACTAATTAACAATACTTTTGCATTATTAATTAGTTTTTGTGACAAAAACTTGTAACTTGGATTATTTTGCACGTCTCGACGTCGAAATTCACAATGCAGTTGTGCGACCAATTTACAGCATTGTCGCTGTCCGCTTGCAGTTTTTTATAATTAGAGGCAAATTCATTGACATCAATAACTCATATAATCTTGCCATCATCGGCGTATAGTATGGTATGTTTATAAGTGCAGTCTTTTAAGTCATCGATGAAGAATACAAATAGAAGTGATGCAAAAACTGATCCGTGAGGCACGCACTCATCAGCCTTTTTCATTCGTTTATTCTCCAACTATTACTCATTCTATTCATTAGCTAGCCAACAAGATTTAATAGCTGGCCTCAAATGTTATAAGCATCAATTTTATAAAGAAATTGATGTGTAACATTATGTTGAATGCTCTGGCAAAGTCATTTATTATTATGTCAACTAGGTGTCAATAGTAAACTGCTTTCGTTAAAATGTTACGGATCTTAATCAGGTTTGTAAGCGAACTTTGTGAAGTACAAATCCGTATTAAAACATTGATATTAGATTGTGCACAGTTTTTCATAATCTAATCTTGGTATAGGTGGAAGACACAAGCTTGTAGTTATAACTCTTGAATTTGTTTTCTTTTTTAAGGGTAGGCATGGCATTTGATTTGCGTTGAGATTTTAACATTTTTCTAGAAGTGTTAAAATCTCAGCAAATAAAGATAATTAATTTTTTATTTTGCTATTTTTTTTTTTTATTATTATTTTTTTTTGCATTTTTAATTTTGTTTTTTAAAATTGCTAATAAATTTTTTTCAGATTAATTATGAAAGCATTTGTAAGATTTATTAATAAAATGTTTTGCTTGGATAAGACCTAGTGTTTTCTTTGATTTTTTTTTTCTGTTATCTATTTCAATTTTTTTTATTTTTTCGTAAAAAAATATCTTATAATAGTTTCTTTTTTGTCATTCGTCTTTTGGCGTCCTTATTATCTTGGGGCCTGGGGCGCGTATGTCCTTTTTGCCCCTCCCTTTCGGCGGCCCTGGATTTTGTTACTATGGAAAATCTTTGCCACCGCATTTTTTATTTAAGAGAAACGCATAATTTGTTTTTTTTTGTTAAATATTTTTTTTGATAATAATGTTTTGTATAAAATGTAAACATTATGTAATATATGTTGTCAAATCATAGTCATAATATCAGACTGTGTATTATGACTATGTATATTATGACTATGGTCAAATGAACATTTGAAGCAACTCAATAAACACGTTTTTTTAATGCGTTTTTGACCTTTATTGGATAATATCTTTGAATAAAGTTTAAAATATTTATTTAAAGATATTATCCAATAACCCAAAGGTCAAAAACGTATTAGAAAAATGCTAAAAGAAAAAAGTCTTTTAGTATTTTTAAGTAATTTTATATGGACCAATGAGTTACCTAAAGTTCATATGCCAGTAGAAATATGAATGTTTTTTAAAGTTTAACAAAGAAATAATAATAATTAAAAAAAACAATAAAGTTAAGTTAAAAAAAATAACTTGTTTTTGTAATAACATTTTTTAAAACAAAAAGAATATTTTTATTATATGGATTTCCTATAGTCAAACCTATGCTGTCTTTGTCAAGTTTTACAAAACATGTAAAGATGCATCAGGATAGGGTAAAAAGTTAAATAAAGTCTAAAGGATCAACTAGTATATAACAAGATCGAGGGCCACTGAATTTAATATAGGGTCGCAGAATTTGCAGAAAAATTTTTGAAAAGATGAGTTTTGTTATGGGGTCACCGTGAGTTTCTCAACGCCACTGTACACTAAACTGTGTTTTTTAACAATGGCGAATGCTGTTTTTCATTTTTCATAATATCTTTAAAAATAAAAAGTACAAAGCCATAGATTTGTATTAAATCGACAATTCATCATCGCAAGGTGCGTATTTTAAATATTTTGCAATAAATTGGTATATATTTTTTATCGTGTTATCTAAATAATAAATAATATTGATTGATTAAATATTATTTTAATTAAGTTAAGTAATAAATAATTTTGAACTGGACAATGATCTGTTAATATTGTGCAGTTTTTATGGTCAGCTATTATACGGCCGGATTTGTACGGAAAAGAATTAGTAGGTGATGTTTTTTTTATCGCGATAAAAATATAATGTAAATGAACAAAATGTTTAAACACAAGGCTGTCATTTTCTATTTATATGTGCTTGTTTATATTTAAGTTATGAGGATCTTAAGTGCCGTTGTGCCTAAAACGAGACATTCGCAAATAAGTAAAGTCACCAATTCCTTTCATTTTACATATTAGCTTTTTGTAATTGACACAAAGTCAAATAAAAATATATATTGGTTATAATTTTTTTGTTCGCACGCGGTGGATTTTACTTATTTTACTTTATTCCACATTTCAAAAGCATTAATTAGAATAATATACTTTGCATATGTTTTTTTAATTTGTTTATGATAGCCTGTCGCAATTTTTAACAGAAAGATAAAAAATTACGATAAAATCATAAAATTATGAAAGCTAAAAAAAGTACAAACTCTAATTGGCATATCTATTGAAGCCAACATGATAAGTTGTATTTTTTCAGACCAGAAAATAGTGTTTTTAAATTTCTAATTTAAATTATAACAAATTGTACGTGGTTACATAAAATCAGTAGAGTAAATAGGTTTTTACACATTTTCTTCCAACTTCAGACTTCAATAAATATTATTAGTATTAACTTGCAATATTTTTACTAAAGAATAAACTGCCATTTACAAAAAAATATTACATATGATTCTAATTATTAAACTAGAAAAATCAATTTAAAAATGAATAAAACAAAAAAAATATCATCATCATCATCATCATCATCATCGACATCATCGTTGTTTTAGAGTCGTTTTCATGCTTTTAAATTCATCATCATTTTAGAATCTTTGTTGTTGACGCTTGCATGCTTTTAAATTTCGCATCTTAAGGCACGAATTAATAAGCACTATTGGAGAGACAAAAACTCGCAACTACTCAAACACCTCTTTGCTGATGAAAATTGCTACGTTGCATATAAGGATAAATGTTTTTCTATATTAGATTCTTCTTCCAATAAACTTGAACTCAAAGTAAAGGAAAGTTTGTATACAAAAGGATTAATCATGTTAAATTGACTCTCTCTGTTAAACTATATTTAGCATTGTATATATATATATATATATATATATATATATATATATATATATATATATATATATATATATATATATATATATATATATGTATATATATATATATATATATATATATATATATATATATATATATATATATATATATATATATATATATATATATATATATATATATATATATATATATATATATATATATATATATATATATATATATATATATATATATATATATATATATATATATATATATATATATATTTGAAGAGAACAACCAGACAGTCACTGTGACTTAAGACCAATATGTCAATATGGTTCAAATATTTTTTTCCCAGTACTTGAAGAAATGGGTGTGGGAGAAGTCACACTCTGCATGAGTGTCAATGAATGATTTGCGGGAACACTTTCCAGAGCGACTGTTCTCCTCATAAGGCAATCTGCACGGTCGCCTTAACCCCCTGTTAAATAATTAATCCCCGGTTACCTCAAGTTATTGAGGTAACTCCTACCTTCTTCTTTTATTTAATAATAAAATGTCTGCAAAAAAACGATAAAAAGCGTTGCTTGTAAATCATCAGTTGCATCTCTCAAACCAGAGTCAGACAAACTTAAAGTGGAGATACTAAATTTATTCTCACATAGACTCAATTTCGTAGGTAATGATCTAAATGATGTTGCAGGGGTACTAAACACTATTGGCACTATTAAGGTGGAAGTTTCCTTAAAAATATCAAAAATGTATAAATTTAATATGAGTTTTTTTTAGACATAATAACTACCATAAAATTCATTTCTGTAACTTGTTTTTCATGAAAATCATTATTAAATGTAAAATTTTTAGTTTTTCCAAAGGTTAATTCATGCTTTGATTTATAGAAAGCATTATTTTTCTATCGTAAATTTTTTTTTCTCAAAGCTGTTTTGAAAAAGATAAGGGTACTTCATTGTGTTTTACAAGAGATGCCAAAAAATTGCAGTGTAAAGCTCGAACCAAAATTGCTAGAAGAAGACGTAGACATTTTCCTGTTTTTAAATTGTAAAGAAAAAGTTGTTGTTAATTGTGCAAATAAATAATCTCCTCTAATTGTAGATATTTTAACAAACACTAACACTGTGATTCACTGTGTAAATGTGAAAAAATAAAAATTATACTTCTGATAAGCTGTAAAAATATCAACATCATATTCAAAAATACAACAAATTGATGTAGTTGCTTATAAAACTCTACTGTCTAGATATAGAATGATAGATGTAGAAGAAATAATTGATATTTTTAAAGAACTCTCTTGCCAATTGTACCACGATGGAAAATATATTGTGTTGTCTGACAACTTTAAAAGATCGACAAAACAAAGTTTGCATCATTCAGTCAAGTAGAATTTAAAGTGTTTGATGTAGTGGCTAGTTTTATTATTGGTAGAAAAACCTCAATCTTAGTTTATGAAGTACTGAAGATGATTCCAGGAGAATTTCCTCTTAAAAGTTGTAAAAGGTTGATCTATAGATGACTGCACATACCAAATATAGAAATCCTGATAAAAACAAGTTGCGACGTTTTTTTGACAATAAATGTAGCTGTGAACTTGTGTAAAAATGAACTTGTGTTTGTACCTGTTTTAAAGTTATATTGGCTAATTTTTTTTTTCCATTTTGCGTTTTCTCAAAGTAAAAGTTTTTTTTTGCACATTCTATCTTAAGAACCATTATACCGGCTATTTTATCTTTAGAACCGTTATACCAATTTTGATGAAATTTTAAGACGTTGTTATTCTCATTATAAGCTATGTTTTAAGACGTTGTTATTCTCATTATAAGCTATGTTTTAAGACGTTGTTATTCTCATTATAAGCTATGTTTTAAGACGTTGTTATTCTCATTATAAGCTATGTTTTAAGACGTTGTTATTCTCATTATAAGCTATGTTTTAAGACGTTGTTATTCTCATTATAAGCTATGTTTTAAGACGTTGTTAATCTCATTATAAGCTATGTTTTAATATAACAGCTTTTTAATCTGAGTTTTAAATTTTGTTATTTTTGATATTTTAAATAAAAAATATTTTTGCCATTTTCGAATGTGCACACAGCGCTCAGATATTTAGTTTCAGTACAATGCCGCTATTAAACAAATCTTTGAACTTTTTTGAAGCATTTGGTTGTAAAATGCTATTGCATTTTTTATTGAAAGTTTAAAATGGAAATCTTCTGCATTTGGTTGTAAAATGCTATTGCATTTTTTATTGAAAGTTTAAAACGGAAATTTTCACAAATATTTCTCTTCTATGTGAAACGAGAAGGGAAAACAAGTATAAAAGTGTTCAAATATTTTGGCAGTAAATTTAAAGATAACTATTTTCATTTTAAAAAACTTTGTTAAAAGAATATTGTATGCAAATGGACACGACAAATTCACATGAGCTTTAATGTTCATCAAAGTTCAGCACATATTATTTTAAAGTACTCAGCAATACTTAATCCAGTTATTCGGGCTCTTGAAGCTGATTACCCAGCAAACTCTCTATGCTTGGTCCATGCATGGCCCATCATCGGTGCCATAACTGGCCCACCATCGGCTAACAAGAACCGTTTAATGAAAGGTCCATGCATGGCAGCCGTTTTTAGACTGGCGTTTAACCATTGCTTTGCCATTGCCTATTTTTATGTTACTTTTGGCTCATTTTGTTTGTTTTTCACATAGTTGTTTTTAATAATGACAAATACTTAAGCAAATCCAAGAATATATCTATAATAAAAACTGGAAGAACTAATTCAAATTAGTTGACACCTTAAAAGAGGATTCAAATAAGAGAAAATAGAATATAGACTATTTTAAGCTATAAAATCTCCGTCAGTTTAACTATACGATATGAGTTAATAAATAGTTTGTGTTTCAATAAAAGTTCAATAGAGTTTATAAATCACATATAATACATATTGTTCATATACAACACAATAATTTTAAGACCAGCAAAAGTTTAATGCTTAACCATCATTTTTATTCGATGATGCTAACATTTGATATTTCTCGGTCTCAAAATTGTTTTCGCCTGTCAAACTGCATTTGCTAAGTTTAAAATAAGACATTTGAATACTTCATCACTTTATAATAATATTAAAGTACCTATATATATATATATATATATATATATATATATATATATATATATATATATATATATATATATATATATATATATATATATATATATATATATATATATATATATATATATATATATACATATATATATATATATATATATATATATATATATATATATATATATATATATATATATATATATATATATATATATATATATATATATATATATATATATATATATATATATATATATATATATATATATATGTATTTATATATATATATACATATATATATATATATATATATGTATATACATATATATATATATATATATATATATATATATATATATATATATATATATATATATATATATATATATATATACATATATATATATATATATATATATATATGTATATACATATATATATATATATATATATATATATATATATATATATATATATATATATATATATATATATATATATTATATATATATATATATATATATATATATATATATATATATATATATATATATACATATATATACATATATATATACACAATGTAACAAAAAAAAAAAATTTTCTGTTTATCAAAATTTTTTGATGTTTCTTAATTAATTTGAGTATGCTGAGTCTGAATATGACATTGGATTTTTTATTGCATCAATCGTTTGGTCGTAAAACCAAAAAATCAATTAAACATATAATTAATATAAATCGTTTTGCATTAGATTCTACTTTAGTCAATATAAAACATTTACTAATTCAAAAGTGTTATGTTATGTTACAAAACTTCATGTTACATCATGTTTCTTACATATATTACATAATGTTACATTATATTGTATTGTAACAGTCTCTCACAATCTCAAAAAACACTAAAAGTGAACAGTAGAACGAGGTTTTCTTTTATGAAGTTTCTCGTCATCGCGTAACAAAAACCAGATGTAGTCACCCATCATAGCTGCATCCCATCTGCCCTGGTATCTTTTCTCCATTGCAAGAATATCCTGATGGAAACGTTCCCCGTGCTCTTCACTCACATCACCCAAATTTGGTCTGAAAAATTCCAAGTGTGAATGCAGGTAATGCAGCTTTATTGACATTCTGCATTTCATATCTGCGTACCGTACAATTAAGTTTTCCACTATCTCTTTGTAGTTATCACTCTTATTGTTGCCTAAAAAGCTATGAACAACATGTCTAAATGCAGTCCATGCTTCTTTTTCAACAGCAGACATTTTGTCCTCAAGCTCCTTACATGCCAACATAACTTTAATCTGTGGACCAACGAATATACCTGCTGAAATTTTTGCATCTGACACCTTTGGAAACATCTGCCGAATATGCTGGAATGCTGCACTATCTGGGTTTAATGCTTTGACAAATTGTTTGATAAGACCAAGTTTAATGTGAAGGGGTGGTAGTAAGATCTTTTCAACAGGTATCAGAGATTGATTAATAACATTGTGCGAACCAGGCTGTAAATGTTCTCTCACTGGCCACTCACGTCTTGTGAAGTGCTGGTTTGCAGCCCTGCTATCCCATAAACAAAGAAAACACGAGTACTTTGTGTATCCTCCTTGCAGACCGAGAAGAAATGCTAGCATCTTAAAGTCTCCACATACATCCCACTTGTAACTGTCGTAGTTGATTTTCTCAAGCAACAACTTCACGTTCTTATAGTCTTCCTTTAGATGAACGGAATGAGCTACTGGAATCGAAGGAAATCGGTTTCCGTCATGGAGCAAAACTGCCTTTAGACTTCTTGTTGAGCTGTCAATGAATAATCTCCACTCTTCAGGATTGTGAACAATGCCAATGTCATTGAAAAGACCACGAACGTCATGACAATAGCACAGTGATTCTGATACTACATAAATGTATGCAAATGTTTCATGTCTTTTTCGGTATTTCGAGGTTCTGCAGCTTGGATCTAATAAATTCCATTCTTTCAAACGTGATGTCAGAAGTTCTGCATTTGATTTAGTGAGACCTAAATCTCGTACTAAGTCATCAAGTTCTTGTTGGTTAGGGAAATGAGGTGAATCATTCGGTTCCCTGAAATCACAGTCATCATTGAGTTCATCCGGTGAGTCTACTTCAGAATGATATGCAGCTGCTTCTTCGGATTGAGGTGGAGTAGGAACAGGCAATTCATCACTGTGTGGAACTGGTCCAATAGAAGATGGTATACTTGGATAAACTAGAGTCAGCCTATCTTTCGGTTTTTTATACTTTGAAATGTCAACAATGCAGAAAAAGCAGTCATCATGATGGTTCGTCGGTTCTCTCCATATTCTCGGAATCGCAAAGGGCATTGACTTTCGGATTCCACGCAGCCATCCTTCCAGAGTTGATCTGCAGCTACCACAACTGTAGTGTGGTGCCCACGATTTGTCCTGATCTCCCATAGCCATGCCAAAATAAGCATGATATGCAGTAAAGAATTTTGTACCACTGACAATCTTATGTTTAGCTTGTGTTGGACTAATATAGTAACCACAAACATAACAGAATGAGTCAGGACAAAGCTTGCAGGATCTACTAGACATATTCACTACTTCATGTAACAGTTGTAATTAGTTAAACTGAAAATAAACACACGAATATAGTTAAAATCAGCATATATATATAATGTTTTAATTGCATTACACATATACGAAAACTCCGAAATATACTTTATGCTTTTTCTCAGGAAATCTTGACGATAGAGAAAAACCAATGGTACCACTGAAATCAGCATACAAAAATTATGTAAGAAACATTAAAAAATTAACATAAACAAAAATGTTGTTACATGGTGTATATATATATATATACATATATACATATATACATTATATATATATATATATATATATATATATATATATATATATATATATATATATATATATATATATATATATATATATATATATATATATATATATATATATATATATATATATTTATATATATATATATATTTATATATATATATATATATACAGTATTGGACAAAACATTTGCAACCAACATCAAACAATGCTAAAAAGTGTTCCTAATTTTACATGTCTTAAAAACGAAACGAACTATACTACCACAGCAAACAGTTCAGGAGTCTGGAGTCATAGCATGCCATGACATGACAATCAGCTGACAAGTGACAGCACACAGGCAGAACTTCGTTGACAAGTGCCATTTTGAAGCAGACAAAATAAGTTTTTCTTAAGTCTGGTCCGTGTCAACGTCACGGAAGTTTTTTAATAATTATAGGAAGTATCCAGAAGTTTCCAGAAGCATGCAGAAGCTTCCAGAAGTTTCCAGATGAAGCATCTGGAAGAATCCAAAAGTATCAGAAGCATCCAGACGCATCCAGAAGCATCAAAAAGAAGCATCTAGAATCTTACAGAACAGGTTTACTCAGTTTCATTTTACTATATAAGAGGCATGTAAACCGACATGTAATTCAGTCAGTATATGAAAGTGAATCAGTCAGTATTATCAAGACAGTTTATCGAAGTGAGTTTTATCAAAGTGTTTTATCAAAGAACATCAATACAAGAAGTGAAATACAACAAGAGTTTCATTACATCAATACAGTCAACACCCAACCAAGACGTTGAGTTCCACAGAGCATTATTGTATCATCACAAGGTAAGTGTAAACACGGTAAGCCTTGAGAAGCGTGATTAATTATTTTTATTATTTTTATGACTTCAAGTGCAAAAATGGCTCCCGACAGTCTTTGATTAGAACTAAGAAAGAAAATTATTGACGATTACGTAAGTGGAATGTCACAAAAAAGTAATAGCGATAAATATTGCGTGAAAAAATGGACCGTATTAAGACTATATTCCAAATATCGTTCTACGGGAAAGTTGGCAGCAGATAACAAAGGTGGAAGACCGCGTTCCACCACTTCTAGAGACGATTCTATGATCGCAAGATCCGTCAAGAAGGATCCCTGGATATTATCAGTCGAGATACAAAAGATATTAGAGCTGCCTGTATCGGACCGAACGATTAGACGACGTGCAGTTGAAGCCGGATTATTTTCTCGACGCCCGGCATAGAAATCGCTGATTTTACTAAAGAACCAGAAAAAAAAACTCCTGTTTGCTACATCTTATATTGAAAGAAATGTGCAGAAATAGCGAACTGTTCTGTTCAGTGAGGAATTGAAGTTCAACATCATTGAGGTCGATGGCATTTACCGTGTACATCGACCGACCGGAAAACGCATCGATTTACGTTACTGCCATAAGACCGTGAAGCATGGTGGAGGCAATGTAATGGTCTGGGGGTGTTTTTCTGCTAACGGTATAGGTCCAATACATCGAATAAATGGAATAATGGACCGTTTCATGTATAAAAATATCCTGAAAGATATTATGTTACCTCATGCTGAATGGAATATGCTAATAAAATGGGTTTTTCAGCAAGACAACGATCCGAAACACATTGTAAAAGTAGTCAAGTAGTGGTTTCAAGACAACCGCTGAATTAATCGTGAAGGTGTTCGTAATAAGAATCAACTGTTTGAACAAATCCAAAAGGCCTGGGCAGCAATTCCACAAAGTTTCATTGATTACCTGATCGAATCTATGCCTCGAAGATGCAAGCCTGTGATCGATAACAAAGAATTCGCCACAAAATATTGATAGCGAAATCTTGCACTTGTTTTGTCCAGAAGGAAATCAACTTTTTTTTATACTTTTGATTAATTTATTAATTTTCGTGTACATATAATGAACTTTGTGATGAGTAAAATTTGTGATGAATATATATATATATATATATATATATATATATATATATATATATATATATATATATATATATATATATATATATATATATATTTACTCATACGTGAAAAATTCTAACCATATTGGTGCAACCAGGGCTGTGGAGTCGGAGACGAAGTCGGAATTGCGGAGTTACTACATTTTTAGCGAAGTCGGAGTCGCTAAAAAAATCGCGACCCCGACTCCTATAGTAAAACTTCTCGGTATTGTACGTGCATATACAAAACATTCGATCAACCTTATGCTCATTCTAAACCTTTAAGAAAGTTTCATAAATTTGTCAAAAAAACTATTTAACATATTGCGTAATACTTTTAAAGAATTTAAAGAGTTTTTCAAACGTTTTGCTTTTGAGTTGTAGTCGGAATCGGAGTTGGAGTCGGAGTCGGAGTTGTATTCAAAAAATTCCAACAACTGGAGTCGGAGTTGGAGTCGTTACTTTTTTTACGACTCCACACCCCTGGGTGCAACATACTAAAATGATCATCTGCAGTACATACAAACACTAAAGATTTGGGTGTAGGCCGGTATAATCTAGATAATATAGACATTAACTATATATATAAATATTTTTTGGTTGTACCTAAAAGCCGGCCCGGCCAAACCTGGCCTGGCCTATAAACCTAAAACCCGGCCAGGAAAAAAAGTTTTTTTGTTTTTTTTTTGTTTAAAAAAACAAACTAATGTAATTCTTATACCAAGTTTACTAGTAACAAAAATATTTATTATTTGAAATTTTTTTTTTACAAAAATAAATATAGTTTTAAACAACATAAATTATAAGCATAGCATTTATTTGTTAAAATGCTTGGCTACATGAAAATCTTGTGTGAGAAGACATGATACGCAATAATTGCTCTGATTGAATTGTGACCATTTCAAGCACCACGACTTTTAACTCACATAGCGCACATGCGTTATACTAGTCTAGCATTTATGTATCAACGGTATAATGCTACAGCTGTCGGATGAACAATACTAATGTTCATATTATTGGTAACAGCCTCTAAAAATGTTAGTCTAAAAATTTAACAACTATTTCCATCAAGTTGTTGAGGTGCAAAAGTTAACGTGAAGTGGCGAATCCAGTGGTATTTGCATTTATGGACTTTTTTTATAAAGCTAATCATCAATTTTTTAACCTTATTTATTTCCTAGCTTCTTTTTTCAATTGTTGATATAAAAAAGTAGGGAGAAGATAAACTAGGTTGCGATTTTTTAGCCTTGTTTAAGTCCAATAGCAGATTGAGGTTGCAGCATCATTTAACCGCTCATCTAAACTTAGTTTAGCAAAAAATTCACGGTTAATTGTTTACCAATAACAATTTTTCTTGGGGTAACAGCCCAACAACTCTTGATTTAACGACCAAATATTCCACTGAAATAATATTTTCCATTTGCAGTTCATTGCATTATATTTTTTGTGATTCATTGAGATATTCGATGACGTTGTCATTGCCACTATTGGCATTAGAAGCTGCATTGAAATAACAGTTTCCCAATTGTGGTTTCTTTCTTCCTAACTATTTTTAGTTGACTTTTTTTGATATTTTCTATATTTTTCTTGAAATATAATGTTTTTATTGTTACAATGTTTTAATTGTATTATTCAAGCATTACATAGTATTGGATTTTTTAGTTTATACTCATTTTTACAGTTTATTTTGTATTTATTCCTTTTTTAATTCACTTATTTTTATTTATTTTGGTTACAATTTTATACTTATTTTAAAAGTTTGATCTGACATTCATTTAAAAGTTTGATCTGATATTTTGCGTTACTGGGTTTAAATCATATGTAGACCAAGCATTGGATTTTCTTTAAATAAATTTAGAATCATTCTCGTCATTGTTATTATCATTTGTTAAATATGTTTACATAAAAAGCGACGCGATTGAGTTAATAATGAGTTGAATAATAATGTTAGTTTAACAATGTAATCAAGAAAAAAAATTACTAATAATGTAAAAAAAGTAAAATAAAAATAACACAATATTGTGAGTGCATTAGTTTTTTAATCTATAGATAAGTTATAATATATAAAAATATTGCTATTTTTTAATGTAAATTTAGTTCTTTAATATCTATTTATTATTAGAAATTACGTGCTGTTTAAATGATTTTTAAATCATCTGGCACATCGAGAAAAAGATTGTAGTAAAATCAGAGGTCGAGTAATCAAGCACATGAATACATCATATAACAAATTGTAATGATGATCTTACTTTATGAATTTGCTTTATTCCATTGCAAGTTAAACATGCTTAATGTATTGAAATCTTTTATTGAAATACAGACTATTTATAGTTAAATTTGTGTAGTATTTGATTTAATCATTGTGTAGATTTATAGCTTTAAGATAATCGAAAAATATTTTTATAATTTTCATAGGTATTTCATTGAGAGTATTTTTTGAAACAGCACGGTTATCTAATGTTATCATGGAATCAAGGAGTTGTGATTTATTGGGTAAACTACGTAAAATATTCTTTTTATACGGCATTCAAATAAATTTCATTGACATAATTTTATAATTTTTATATGTAGTAATTCATTAAGGGTATTTTTTGAAACAACACGATTAACTAATGTTGTTATGGACTCAATGAGTTGTGATGTATTGGATAAACAGCGTAAGATATTCTTTTTAAATGGCATCCCAAGAAATTTCATTGAAATAGAAATTGATATAAAAAATAAAAGAAAATAACAACAAAAAACTCATCAAGTACATATATATATACACTTGATGAGTTTTTTGTTGTTGTTTTGTTTTATTTTTGACACATTTTTATATTTTTTATGACAAGCAGAAAAATATGGATATCGAGTTGTAGCAAACGTTATATCACTAAAGCGACTTTTTTAGGTAGACAAACATCACCTCGCTTCATCTTTTTTTCTTCCTGACTTGTTTTAATTTAAAATCTCAAAATTAAAGTTAAAGTCCTGCATTTGTTTCCCAAAAGTCTCTGAGTCAAAATCTCACGTTTAAGGCATGCTATCGAAAAAATCTGCCCACTTTTTGCGGTGTGGTAAAGCTAGTTAACGGTCGCTTTTTGAAATTATTTTTTTGTGTGTGGTAGTGTTTGTATAATAGAACATTTTGCTGGAAAAAAATAATTTAAAATATTATTTAATTTCAAATTGTCAACCGAGCAAACTAAACAAAGATTTTTGATTGTGGACAAACACTTAAAAAATCCAACTTTATCGAATAAAAATTTGGCGAAATCATTAAAAATATTAAGAAGAACGGTAGATACTGTTCTTAAACGGTTTACAGAACAGAAAACTATTCAGAGAAAACAAGGAAGTGGTTGAAAAAAACGCACAGCAAATCCTAGAGCTCTCGAACGGTTGGAGACTTCATTGGAAAAACATCCTGATAGGTCTGATAAATTTTGAGCGAAAAAACTGTAGGTTTCCAATTTTTTTGTACATCAATGGCGACAGAGACTTGGATATCAAAGTTTTAAAGTAGTTAAAATGCCAAATCGCTACGATAAAAAAAATTCAACCGCAAAGAGTCGAGCTCGAAAGTTCTATGACAACTTGTTAACAAAACATAATGGATGCATTTTGATGGATGACGAAACTTATGTTAAAATGGATTTTAAACAAATTCCTGGGGAGTGCTACTATGCTTCCAAAATAAGAGGAAATGTGAGTGATAAATACAAGTATGTAATGACTGATAAATTTTTGAAAAAGTTGATGATTTTGCAGGCACTTTACTCTTGCGGCAAAAATTGCCAATTCATGTTTGTTTGCGCACAGTGAAATCTTCGGAATACGTGAAATGTTGTCTTTCTCAAATAAAACGACTAATTAAAGCTCATAGAAGTACTTCAGTATTGTTTTGGCCTGATTTAGCCACAATACATTACTCAAAAGATGCTCAAAAGTTTTACAATGGTAATGGAGTAATGTTGGTTCCGAAAAAGATAAATCCTTCAAACTGCCCCGAATTACGTCCTAATAAAAATTATTGGGCCATCATAAAAAAGAAATTGAAATTACGTGGAAAAACAGTAAAATCAGCTACAGATTTGAAGAAAACATGAGATTCGCTGCTAAAACTTACAAAAATCACTATGTCCAGAAACTTATGGGAGTCATCAAAAAGAAAGTCAGAATTTTCTGTAAAAATTTTTTTTTTTTTCCCTATTAATATGTAATCTTTACTGTCTTAATTTTCCAGAAATATATTGATTTAAATACATTTAAGCTCTCTTACATCCTTTTTTGATCAAAAAAGGTGGGCAAAATTTTCCGATAGCATGCCTTATTTAAGTATTTGTTATATATAAAAATAGCAATAAATGTTAAAAACAAACCAAATGAACCAAAAGTAGCAAAAAAAAAGGCAATAGCAAACAACGGCATCCACGCATGGACCATGCCTTAAACAGTGAGCAAAACTTAGATTAGGCCATGCTTGTTGGCCGATGGTGACTAGTAATGACACCGATGGTGAGCCACACATGGACCAAACATGACGAGTTTGCCCTATCCCTAACCCTAATCTTCGTTTTACAAATTATGTAAAAGGAAGATCTTCCTTTACATAATAGTTAAAACAAAGTAGTAAGTAAAAAAATATTCTAAAAGCAAAAAATTTGCAGATTTTTGAATATTGTTTGATAAATCTGTAAATTTTTAACCAATAAAAAAGTAAACAAATGTATGTTTTTGCAAAAATAAAGACTTATAGTAAAATAAAGAAAAGTCGGCTTTTAGGTTGGGCTGGTCCGGGTTTTAGTTTTTGGGCCGGGTCGGGTTTTACGCATAACCATATTTTTTATTTACCATTCAGCTTATAAGCTAATATTCTAGAATTCTAACTGCAAGTTCTAAAACTATTCAGCGTAGTAAAACTTCAAAAAAGTAAGCCAGTATTTATATATATATATATATATATATATATATATATATATATATATATATATATATATATATATATATATATATATATATATATATATATATATATATAAATTCTACTTAATTTTGGAAGATTTTTTAAACCCCTTGCTAATACAAAGAGAATTCAAGCTCTTAGATTTTGCTATTATTTAACTATGGAAAAGTTAGCGTCGTATACAAAATAGGAGGTTTTAAAGAAAGTTTCATATATGCTGTTTGCATTATCATTTATGTTATGATATTATTCCAATGTTGTAAGGGTAGTTGATCTTTGAATAAATTAAGGTTATTCTGATTAATAATACGTTTCTTCAATATTTATTGTTACGTTATATACGTTATATTACGTTATATACGTTTCTTCAATTTTTATTGTCAATGTTTTTTGCTATATATTTGTTAATTGTTACAAAAATGGGAAAACGGTTTCTTATATCAGTTTTTAAAATACCTTGTTTCAGACCATTATTAAAAATATTAGTTGAAATAATATTATCAATTAAAGTCACTGTGTTTATAGTAACTCTGGTAGGACGAATGATGAAGGGGATTGGTCCTCCTTCAAAAAATATGTCATAGAACTTTTTACTTCATAGCCATTGTTATAAAGAAAACAATTCATATTAAAATCCCTAAGTAAAATATTTTTTTCTTTTTGGCATCGCTATTTAAATTTTTTAATGAAATCCACGTTTCTGTTAAGCATATTATACTAGAAAGGTTCTTCGTTTCTTCTAGTAAATTTAAAAATTTTTCCAAGTTGCTATTAAGTTAAGGGTAAGATTGTTCTTTAGACAAAGGGTTTACATTCCGTACTTAAAGTGTGGAATGTAAACCGTTATTCTCTAATTATCTTGTTTCTTTGATAATTATCAAATTTCTACGACTAATAACGTATATTGCATAGATAGTTTTGAAGCTGAGGCCTTGAGTTTGTTTGATTTCTGGAACACTTGGAAATACAACAGTAGCCAAAATTTCATCAAATTATTACCTTTTACACAATTTTATTCAATTATCAGATGTTAACTTTACTAGTAACAACATGTAAGGTGAAGCGATCATTTAACACATTGCGTTGTGTAAAAAAAAGGTCGACAATGTCAAATGATTTGTCTGGTTTGTGCACGTTAAGAGTACAAACTGAGACTGAGACAAAATAAATTAGAACAAAAAAGACTTTATAGATAAAAGTGTTGGCATGTTTAGTATTGATAACAGACGACTCCAACTCTTATTTAAAAATAAAATTGATTTTAAATAAATACTGTAAGTTTTTTGTGTGGGATAATATTACAACTACATTATAAATTTTTGGTTTTAACTTTTAAAAAATTATATTGTTGCCAATATAAAACGCAAAGAAAAACGCAGCAAAATCAAAAATTTAATGGATATTTCTTCAAAGGTGTGTTTAACACTGCATCATTATATTTAGTAAAATCTTAATGATAAAAGTTAAGAATGATCTACTTCGACATACTGAAAAGCAAAAAAAATAATTAAACAGCATATTTTAATTAACAAGTTGAATAAACTCATAAAATTTTTTATTGTTTACTTACAATCGAGTGTAAACAATTAAGATTTTCAAAAATTACAAATATTACAGATAAATCCTACGAATATATGTTTTTGCAATCGAGAAATAAGTTATAAAAAAATGATTTACGATTAAAAAAAATAGATATTAAGATAACGATAATCAAAGAAAGTTCCTAAAAGAGCTAACACCTAATTTATGTACTGATATTATCCCAACACATCACAAAAAGTTACTTGATTTAGGACCTAACTTTGTTCCTATTTCGAGTAAAGTCCCATATATGGATCTAATAAGTATAACTGAAACCGCAGCTTTAAAGTTAAAATATTCAAACAAAAATACTGATGCAAATAAACTTAGACAAGATGTACTTCGAGTTTTGAAAATGCATAAACCGGTTTTTGAAAATGCATAAACCGGTTTCTACAAATTTAAATAAGAATCAGTTTTAATCTCTAAAAGAACTTAAGTCAACACAATTACAGTGACGGATCCAGGATATGATCCAGTGACGGATCCAGGATATGATCCAGTGACGGATCCAGGATATGATCCAGTGACGGATCCAGGATATGATCCAGTGACGGATCCAGGATGTTTTTAGTATTTTAGGTAGCGAACTTCCAGACATGGATCAAACTCCAAACATTTGCATGTTTATAATTATGTCAAATAAGGATGCTTTCCAAAAATTTATATATGTATGTATGTGTGTATGTATGTATGTATGTATGTATGTATGTATGTATGTATGTATGTATGTATGTATGTATGTATGTATGTATGTATGTATGTATGTATGTATGTATGTATGTATGTATGTATGTATGTATGTATGTATGTATGTATGTATGATTGTATGTATGTATGTATGTATGTATGTATGTATGTATGTATGTATGTATGTATGTATGTATGTATGTATGTATGTATGTATGTATGTATGTATGTATGTATGTATGTATGTATGTATGTATGTATGTATGTATGTATGTATGTATGTATGTATGTGTGTATGTATGTATGTATGTATGTATGTATGTATATATGTATGTATGTATGTATGTATGTATGTATGTATGTATGTATGTATGTATGTATGTATGTATGTATGTATGTATGTATGTATGTATGTATGTATGTATGTATGTATGTATGTATGTATGTATGTATGTATGTAGGTACGTACATACAGACATACAAAAATCCTATATAATATAGGAAAATAATTTTCAGAAGTATCTATGATAGGTACTTCTGATAAAGATAGGTCCTAAAGCTTTAGGATCTTCTGCTGTTATAAATCGATATATCGATATATCGATTTATAACAGCATCTTTAATTAAAATTAAATAGAATTTTTAGTGAATGCACTTTTATGCAAACATATAGCATTTTAGTTCGAGTAAAAAAAAAAATAAATATAGTAAAATCTCAAACTTGAAATTATATACGTGTATAATTTCTCCTCGTGAAAAAAAATATGGTGCTCTGTTAATTAGAGGTTATACTAAAGTATACTAAAATAAACGGTTAAAGTCCGTAATTTGAAGTTACGGAACTTCTCCTTATCAGAAATACGGACAAAACCATATAAAAAGATGAAAATACTAATATTAAAAACATCAACAAACGAATCAAAATGTTTCTCTTAATTAAAATGTCATTGAAACATTTAGAAAAACAAAAACAAATTCTGCACAACTATTTACAAAGTCCTTCTACATCGTTAATTTCAATTGCTAAGTCATCTGAATCGCAAAACTACTGTTTGCATTGTCATAAAACAATACAAGAGCTCTCTATCTATCAAACAAGCAAAAGGATCTGGATAAAAAATTGCTTTAAGGATAAGAAAACCGCAATTAGTATTTGACGATCATTCACGCAAAACTCCGACTTATCAAACAGAGTGCGAGCCAAAAGATATAAAGTTTCAGAGTTTTTAAAAGAATCAAATTTGGCTAGCAATATGCAGCTGCGGTTTGAAATCTCGAGCTTTTGTCACATCGCCAATTTTAAAGTTGGCTGTTTACATCAAAGTATACTTGCAAGCTAGACTTTTAGAATTTTATTGAAGTCACAATGTCCCTTGTTGGTTCTGGCCTAATCTTCTTTCTTGTCATTATTCTAAGAAGAGTGACATCAAATTTATACCAAAAAGCTTGAATCCATTAGTTTGCACACAATTCCGTCCCATTGAGAAGTTAATGTCGTTGATAAGCGTAAATGTTTGCTTATTTATTTAAAATAGTAAAAATATGAAAGTAAAAAGCACTTTTATAATCTTCAAGCTCCTTCCAAGATAATATATACACGTTGGTCCGACGTCGGCACATCGTAGGCTTTAACAGCGGTAGATGGTAGTTTAACTACGTCGCGCCAACGTAGTTTTTGCTCATCAGAATGATCTACGCCCGATGTCGTCGGGCCGATATCAGTAAAACGACGTTGGGCCGATATCAGTAAAATGACATCGGCCGATATGAGTAAAATGACATCGGGGCGACATCAGTAACACAACGTTGGGCCGATATCAGTAAAATGACGTCGGGCCGAGATCAGTAAAAGGACATTACCCCCCTTTAATTTTGATCAATAAATGAGATTACAAAAGCGACTATTATTCATAGTAAAATTTAAGGTCCATAATAAAACGAAGAAATAATTATTTATTTTTCTATTATTATCTTAACAATTTTTTATACAATTTAATTAATTATTAAATAATAAAAATATAGAAAATAGTTAACAGCAAATATTTCACCAACTTTCGAAGCATGTCGGTATACAGTTCGCCAATTATATAGTAGATTTAATGTTATTAGTTGTAACTAGAGTGTTTCTGTATTGCAGGATATTTGTCATCTTTATGCATCTTAATTGTTTAATGAAGCATTGTTCTTAATCCGAATATATCTTACTCTAAAAAGCAAATTAATAAAATAGTCTGGAAATAAAACTTTATTGCAAATTCTTTATATTTTCAATCATACTTATGAAGTATTATCACAATTTGAAATACATTAGTCATAAGATTTCAACTACTTTTTACTAAGATTTATTAAATCTAAATATTAACTTATTTAATCTAAAGTGAAACTTATTATGAATTGTTACAAAATCGACATATAAATCAATTTGTTACTATTCAAAACTTTTACATTTAATATAATAGTATTCTAATAAAAAATAACTTATTAAATTGTTCCGAAAAAGTAGTGACTCCAGAAAAAAAAGATGGTTTTTTTTCTGGAATCACTACTTTTTCTAGCTTTTTTTGTAAATGGATTGAGTCGAACTGCATCTAATGAAACAAAAGAAAATTTAAATTTATTTATAATTTTTGTAAAGTGCCTTGTTAAATTTAACAAGTATAGTTTTTCGCCATAACTATGGAAAATTGGTTAAACAAGCAATGAATATAAAACAGTCATTGCAGCATAATCTTTTTTTATTTAAAATTTTAATGCATCTACCTCACTGGCGATCTACTGACATCATTTTTGGAGGCTGAAGCAGAAATTAAGGCATCATGCATATATTTAAATTTATAAAAAATGGTATAAAATATATGCATTAGGCATTTCTTTAAATTGCATAAAAAATGTAAAAAATGTGAGTTTCATAATTACCATTGACAATTTTTCTTATCATAAGGACTGAAAAGGCATTTATTTCCCCATGTTCCATGAAATTTAATTCACTTGCTAAAACATTAGTTATCAAAGCTGTTAATACTCTCCTGGTCATATCTTTAATGTTGGCACCACCAATGACACCAAGATAACTAACCTAAATAAATAAATTTACTTTAAACAACATTTACAAATTTTATAAATATAAAATATGTATATATATATTTAATTTGTAAATCCATGTTTAATAAAACTTTAATTAAACATCGCATCTTTATCCGGATTTAGGCCCCATCCGGATTTCGCTCACCAAAAAAAACAAATAGAAAAACCGAAATAAGATACTTAAAATCCAACACTAATTAAACTAATTGCTTATATTTATTTGAAATTTGGCAAGTTAATAGAAAATGCATCAAGCAAACTATTTTAATAATGAAAAAAACGGACTCTACATTTCTTCAACTACAAATCCATGTGACAACATCAACCAAGTTTTCATGCAAAACTCTCAGCAAAATAATCCATAAAAAAGTACGGTAGCAATACACAATAGTTATATAAAAATCAAGCCTAACCTTTCTTCTTTTCAAAAGATGCCAAGGTTTATATATGTTTTTAAAAAGAACCACCTCAAAATACCGTTTGCCTCGGGTTACTTAAAAAAGTGGTATACTTGGTATAACAATAATTAAACTAATTGCTTGTTTTTTATTTTAATTGAAATTTGGCATGTGCAAAGAAAATGCATAAAACAAACTATTTGAATAATAAAAAAAACTGACTATATTTCTTCGACCACAAATTCATATGAGAACATCAAGCTAATATTCAGGAGCAAAATATCCCATGAAAAAGTTAGGAACCATACTTAAAAGTCTTTAAAAAATCAAGATAATCTTTTCTTCTTTCCAAAAAGTATCTATGCGTATATATGTTTCTTGGACGAAACTCCATAAAACTACGTCTGCCTTACGTCTGTGAAATAAATTGCATAAAAAAATTTCAAGAAACTTACGATTTGTTTGTGTTGACTATTTTAACTAAAATAAATCTTTCGTCCACTTCTTCGCATGATGCATGATCGCATGAAACTGTTTCGTTTCTCGTAAAACCAGTTCATCGCGTGATACAAACTGTTTCAGTGTTATTGAACCATTTCTTCTCGTGATGCAAACTGTTTCAATATATTAAAACTTTTATCACTAACTTTCATAACAAACAGTTTGTTTTCAAAAGTACGCGATATTTAAGCAAATTACCAAGCGTCAATAAAAAAAGAAAAAGACCTATAAAATTATAAATAACTATTTTGTAAATCAAGTTAAATTTTAAAGTTGCATTTGTTAAATTTTTAACAAATGCAAGCAAAATTATTGAGCGTGGTTTACTTCCATATCTGATACTTACAATGCTTAAACATTTTTTGCAACAAAATAATAAAAATAATAATTATAAAAAAAAATTAAATTAAAATTAATTGGATCAATATTAAGCTAATTAATTTAAACAACGGAACAATAACTGTTCAGTAGTTAAAAAATTAACTCGAGAAAACTAAAACACGTCGGGCCAACGTGTTATATTTGGATAGAAAATTTACTACGGCATAACTATGTTTTGTTGATTTCTGCGCTTTGTTTACTCAATTATTGAGTAAGCTAAACGCAGAAAACCAAAACGCACATTTAAAACATTGCATTTCCTACGTTATACCGACGTAATTTTTCTAGCTGATTTAAAACGCGTTGGCCTGACGTCGGGCCAATGTGTTTATGTTATGTGGGTTAGATTAAAATAAATATTTTAGTAGTTTTTGCATTAGTTAAACTGTTTTTCATTTTTTTGAATTTTAAATTGTTTTTAATTTAGCGATCGCATGCTTTACCCAGTAGGCATGGGACATACAAAAGAGGTCTTTTAAACGTCTTTGGAGTGTTTTCAACAACTTTTGAACGTTTTGAACGTCTTTTGAACGTTGAAAAATGCGTCTTTTTTAGGTCCCGTGCTCACTGGATACCCAGTGGGGGCATAAGAAAGACGTCTTTTAAACGTCTTTTGAACGTTTGAGATGCCTTTTGAACTTTTTGGACGTCTTTGGGACGTTTAAAAGACGTCTTTTTTTAAGTAGTGTGCTCCCTGGGTAAAATAAAAACTAAAATTTGAAACAAAAACTTTAGTTTTGGGTAAATAATATATAGAAAAAAGTGTTTATTTACACAAAAAAATTTTCTTTTTAAATGTAGTAGTAATACAATAACCTTGTAATCATGAGAGTTGGTTAAAAAATAATTGCTGTAATTGGTACAGTTTTGGTTTGGTAAATATGATAAAAAAAAATTTTAAAACTAGCAATTTTTGTTCATAGAGTTAAGGAACCGGATTTCTTGCTTAATAAAACAGAAACACCAAACAATCACTCTATATTTGTACAGTGTTTACCTTTTTCATAAACTAAAGTAAATAGTTAGTCGAGAAGTGGAAGAGTTAAAAAAACTTTATATGTCCAGGCTTAGCTAAACTGTTCAATTTGTTGAGGCATAGACTCAATAAGATCTTGAAGGTGCTATAGAGTGATGTTATTCCAAGCATTTTGCAGCAAGTTTCAAAGTTCATACTGATTGCGTGGTTTTTTAACTCTGATTGCCATGAACAAAATTTCGCATACATGTTTAATTGGATTCATATCTAGGCTCTGGGGTGGCTTTTCCATTTGCTTTAGCTTTATGGCAAGGTGCATTATCATGTTGATAAAGCATAAAGGAGCCTCTTATGCCATAAAGCTCTCTGGCTGAAAGTAGTATGTGATTTCTTAACACACTCGCCTCAGAAACAAAATATTCTTTTAAAACCCCACCTCTGGACAAGTTTTACGACATTGGTTAATAGCAGGCGTAAACTTCCTATTAAATGCTCTTCCGCGGTGCTCTGTAATAAGACCATAAGTACTTCTTGGAGCACCTAAAAATGTATATCTATATACATGGCCACCAAGAGCTTCTTTTCATTTGACAAACCTTGGATATTTGCCGCCCAGGACAAACTGTCCCTTTAGCCCCCCAACCTTCTCTTGGTAGCCTTTTATATATATATATAGTATATATATATATATATATATATATATATATATATATATATATATATATATATATATATATATATATATATATATATATATATATATATATATATATATATATATATATAATTTTTTGTTTCATATGTTTATTAATCTTGAAGCTATTAGATTTTTATTTATTTATTTATTTCATTTATAACCATAATTTTTTTACATTTCTTGGTCGTAGAAGCTTTCACTAATCAAGGATAATGATTGTAAAAAATGGCGTTCATTGAAAGAAAAATAGAAGAGAGTTTAAAAAGGAAAATCGC
>NC_061166.1:19204664-19299664 GCF_022113875.1 Hydra vulgaris
ACTTTGAAAGAATAATCAAAAATACTACTAAAAGTATAACTAAAAAATTATATATCTTCAAAAGATTCAAAAAGGATTCTTTTTAAGAATCCACAAATGCCACAAGGTTGTTTATAAAAAAACAGCAAGTTAGTAAATATGCATTTTGCACCAATCGGAGTTTCAAAAACTATCATGTGACTACAAGAAATAAAAAAATGCGAACACAGCGTAACAAGGCAAGAAATCCAGCATTTCATAGAAATACCTAGGGTGCTTAGGGAAACCCAAAACCAATGTGCGCTACACATGATTGATATAAAAATTGTACCAATATTAGACAAATAAATGATCTACAATACCTTAAAGTTTCATAAATTACCTGTCATAATTTACAGAGCTGTGATTCATAGATAAAATGTGCCAACTTATGATGAAAAAATGTATATGCTTATTTTTTGTAAAGTAGTCTGAAAATGTAAAAAAATTTAGACAAATCTTTTTCCTAACTACGTGCAAAGTTTCAAAAAAATTGGTTAATAATTAGTGGTACAGTGTCGTTTGCCCTAATACGTGTCTTGGCCAAATTACAAAAATCGGGTCACAGATTTTAGCTCGTGTTTTTACGGCAAATTACGAATTTACGCACGTACCTAATATATATATATATATATATATATATATATATATATATATATATATATATATATATATATATATATATATATATATATATATATATATATATATATTATACATTTTTGATAAAGTAATATAGTAAGATAACTTCGAGAATATTGTTTTCAAAAAATTTATTTTTGGTTTATATTTTTTCTATTGAGTTTTTGATCGTTCATTTTTTCTGTATTTAATGATGGTTTTAAAAATGTTTTAAGAAAGTACATATGTTAATAAAATTTTTGATTTGCAAGTATATGTATAGCCAGATATGAATTTTTAAGTAAAAAGATCAAATATTTTTAAAGGTAATGTAACTTGAAACCTCCAAATAAATGTTTCAGTTCTAGGGGACAAGTCTTATTTCAGAATCTTTTGGAGCCAGAGGCTAAAATTTTCAAGTAATTCTTAGTTTACTAAGCACTCTCAACTTTATAAAAAATTAGCAAAATCTGAGATGTATGGTGACATGACCTAGATCATTTGACATGGAATTACCCTATCAATAGTGTTATCTTTTAAGCTACTCCTAAGTTTATTTACAAACAATCCACGTGTACAAAAACTTGTTCACTTTCAACAGTTGTTAGTTGGATGGTTTGAAATAAAGTCTCCAAGTTAAAAGTACGTTTTTTTTTGTTGACTCAAAGACAGAAAATTCTTTATTGAGAGATTTTATACTGAGATCTTCATTATCGTGTAGTAGTTGATGTAGTGAGTTGATTATACAGCCAAATTTAATCAAAATAGATGCACTATGTAGTTGTACTAACACAATAGTTAATTGATTAAACAACCAAATTTAATTACAATAGATGAACCATGTACTTGTACTAACAATAGCATTATTAAGTTCCAGTTTAAATTCACTCACCTTTTTGCTTACTACCTCAACAGCTTTTTCAGATGGCATACTCCCGACGACATTTACATGTCCAAAATTATAAAGGCTTCCACTTTAGTGCACATTAATGTTCATATAGTGACATAATTTAATTGAAGTCAACAGTTAAGCAAATTCTGATTTTGTTGTTGTACTTTATTAATTTCTTGTTTTCGAAAATCAATAAAATACGTTTAATAGTTTAATACTTTATAAATGTCATTGCAATTACTTTGCATAAGTTTAAATGTACTGCAAAGTTTTGAATATTATTTCTATATTTTAGTATTCATATTGAAGAAAAATCAATTTTATTTTATTATTTTTTACTTCTTATAAGGTTGCATTTACTCTGCTTTAGCTTTAGTTGTTTTAAGGGATTTTTTATTTTTATATACATATATTGTGTTTATGCAATAATATAACAAGAAATAAAGTAATTATTTTATAGCCGGTAATAAGGTTTTCTTTTTTAAGGTTACTGTGAAAAAGAATGAATCTCAACTAACTGGAAGAATTCTTAGGCTTTCGTTCAATTTTAATGGAAAACAAGATGTTTTGTTAAAAATATCCGGCATATGTAAGTAAAAATATCCAGCATATGTAAATAAAATTATCCATCATATGTAAGTAAAACTATTCAGCATATGTAAGTCAATTTACAGTCAGTTTTTTTTTTTTTTTCTGTTTTTGTCGCAATTTTGTTTCATAGATTTTTGCAATGTGTTGTTTGTACTGTTGCATTATGTGTTTTAGATTTCAATTAGTTTTTAGATTTATAGATACTCTTAATGTAAGCAGCCTCATAAAAGAATTAATTGTAAATATTTTCCAGCTGTTTTAAGAAAAATATTTTCCAGATTTAAAATATGGATGAAAATATGGATCCTAATGAATTTTGTAAAAAGTACATTTGTGGATATTTGATACTACTAAAAAAATTTCTTCATATAGTCTAAAAAAGATATATATAGTAATTGCTTTTATCTCATTTTTATCAAATTCTCTATTTTAAAAATATTTCTTATAAGTCCTATATTACATGGTATCTTTATCTTATGCAAATTCCAATGACTACTGTACAAACCTTCCCAGGAAAGGCGTGCGGTTTTTCGTCTTGTATGACCACACGCAAGTATATTATTTTAGACAACTCGAACACGGTCATTTGCAAGTTTTATAATAATCAATGCTGAAAAAGTTTTAACAAAAAAAACAAAACTAACAAAATAAAAAGAAATTGAAATAGAAAAAAAATAAAAACAAATTAATAATTTAAATAATTTGTGTACTGTTTTTATTTTTGTTTCTTTAGAGTAGTTGTTACATTCAGCAACAAAATTAGTTTAAGCAACATAAGTAATCGAAATTTTCGATTACTTATGTTTAAGCAACATAAGTATTCGAAAATTTCAATTGAAGTAGAAAAATATCTAGAAGAATAATGTGGATGTTCAAATAATATTTAAAACTTTAATAACTTATAAAAACGTGACAAACAACTTTTTAAAAATGTATTGTATTAAAAGTATAGCATTTTGAAAAACGTTACTAATGGACCGTAAAAATGCGCGTTAATTTTATTAGGTAATTAAATTACCTAATAAAAATTTTTTATTGCTTGATTTTAAAATTAACGTGCGTTTTTACGTAGCGTTTTTCATAATGCTATACTTTTTATAAAGTACTTTTTTATAACGTTTAAGTGATCTGTAAAAGTTTTGATAAAAGATAATAGTTCACAAATAAAATTTACAATTTTACAAACTTGCTGTTTCCATCAGGATTGGAAAATGCGTTTTCTTGTGGTTCCTCATTTTAATTCTTATACTGGAGAAATAGAGAAAAGTACAACTCTGAATTCATTAAAGGTTTTCTGTTATTGTATTAGCACAATAAAATATATTATTTACTAAGCATTATAGCTGTTTTTGTGATGCAGTTGCGGGGACTTATATTTTGACTTGCATTATAGTGTTAAACCTTGTGGAACTAATTATAAATAAAAATTTAAAACTTTGATTGAATTTCTGTTAAATACTTTATGAAGTTTATTGTGTACTGGAAAATCAATAGTAAATGCTTTGATTTAAGGAAATCTAAGGTATGCACTTTAGTTTGCAATGATAGGTAGATTTTTTTTAATGCTTTATTGCAAGGTAGAGTAGCTTTATTGAAAACAAATTCATTTAATGATGAGGCAGGCATTCTTAATTCAATTGTGTGAGGGAATGTTTTGATAATACTAGTGGGCGGTTGGAATCACAGTAAACATAGTTTAGTTCATTATCACATTTACAGTATGGATGAAATGCTGAGATCTAGTGTCATGTCGAGGTAGTCACTATTTTCATATTATATTGGAAGAATAAAAAGTCATTCTTATATATATATATATTTTTTTTAAGTTTTTATTTTTTGATTAGTGATTTTTTTTTTCCTGTTTGTTGATTCTTATTGTGCTTTTTTTTTGAAAAATTTTATGATTGAAATATGTTTTTTAATTAGTTTTTTGTTTGTAAAAAATTAATAACTATGATAACGTTTTAACTTGTTTTAGTCCTTATCAGTATAAATGTCTGATAAAGCTAGAACAAACAACTGACTGATAAAAATTTTAGTAAATGATGAGTCAATTTTTTACAAAAAAACTTAATTTATGCTAAAATGATAATGTTCTAAAAATTGTTTAATTTAAGCATGGGTCTTAGTGATAAAATTTAAGTTGAATTATGAATTTAGTATGTGCCAAATGGGTAAAAAAAAGTGAGGTTAAAGTTTCTAAAGCATATATGTCCAATATTGAAAGTTTAAAAAATTCAAAAATAATTGTTAAACTCTAAACATATTTCAAGATAATCATATTTTTAAATTTATTTCTTACATCTAATATCACACTAATACCCCCCCCCCCCCCCATTAAAAGGGGTAGCATAGTTGGAGAGTTTAATGTTAAACAGTAATTTATAATGTTTGAGAGTTAGGATTAATTAAGATTTCTGTAGCTACCTAAAAAACTGTCTTTTTTTGAGACTTCCTATCAATAGTTTTAAAAGAGTATCATTTTATATATATGGCTTTATTTTTATTTTCAAAAGATTTAAACAAGAGACCTTTGATCTATATGAAATTGTTCAGATTTCTTCCTACTCACCCTGTATCAAAACATCTTTTAAAAGTTTAAAGAAGAATGGATTTTTATGTTAATATTTTTTAAATGACTTTGAAACATTCTCTAAGATCTAATAAATTAAACTAATAAAAAAGTATAGGTTAAACTAAAATTTACTCTAGGGGTCTTCAACTTGTTTTGTTGCTGTTTGTTTTAGAGTTTATTTTAGGGTTGGAAGAGGGTTTTTTTAAAATAATCAATAAAATTTTATTACATTTCCCTGGTGCTAATTGCAAAGTACTGCTGGATTTTGTGAGCAGATTTTGCAGCATTTCTATAATATTGTCTACATTTATTCATTGTATTTTATAATAGAAATTCTAAAAAATTAGAGTTATAGAAATTCAATGGTTAAATTTATATTTATAGTATTTAATTGGATATTTAAGTTTCAAGTATTTTAATGTTATGTCATCTATTCTAAATTATTGTTAATAAATCATTTTTTGTAATTGTTGAAAACAAAAAAAAAAGCTCAGATAATAAGAGTTCAATTAAGTTAATAGAATTTGCTATCATTTATCTACTTAACTGTTTAATTATCTCTATACTAATTATCTTGACTAAAAACCAGGAATGCAGAGTACCAAAAAGGACTCCGGATTTGAAAGTCACAAAAAGATTACTTCTTTCTAGTTTTTGGTATCCAGGAGCATTAAAAATATAAAAAAGCTTATGGAGTACTAGAACAATCGATTTTTGAACTCGGAGTCCTTAGGTATTGGAGTCCTGGCGGCAAGGACTCATAAATTCATAAATTATCATAAATTTTTTTCTTTTTTTTTAATTAATCAACCAACTTGTTTAGAACTTCTAGACACCAGAGATCATAAAAAAATAAAGTTATAAAACCGGAGTCCTTTTGTGACTCCACATTCCTGCTAAAAACTATATAAACCAATGGAATGATTTATTTATTAAAAAGTTTTTATACCTGACAAAATATTATTACTAATAGAAACCATGAGATTTTTTAATATCACTAATTTGTTTAAAAAGCAATTTAATTCATCACATTTTAATTATGTAAAGTATTTCTTTTATATATTTTTATTTTAAAACATATTTTAGATAAACCTCCATATATACTATTGGAAAACTATTGGAAGCGGTTGCATTTGGGTAGTTTTTCAACAGATTTTTCTGAATTATCAAATTTCATACCAAATTTCTCCACAACCCTGATATCACCTTTAAAAATCTTAGAAACAACCAAACAGCCCTTTCATAAAACAAATATAAAATCAGACAAAAATGGTTGCAGCAGTAATCAATCACTGATAATTGGAATAAATATTGGAGTGTTTTTAATCTTAATGATATGTTGCTTTATCATTTGTAGGAGGTTTGAACTTAAATAATGAGTTTTTTTTTTTTTTGAAAAGAAAATGTGTTAATATATATGTATATATATCAAGCCTTCCCAGGAAATTTTTGTATTGTATGTCCACATATGAATATTTTATTTTAGACAACTTTGTCATAGTCATTTGCAAGTTTTATTATATTAAGTGTTACAGAAAAACTAAGTTTCAAAAATAAAGAAAGTAAAACTACATAATAGGAAATTAAAATAAATTTAATTAGAAAAAAATAAGGAAAAAATTCATAATTTAAATAATTTGTATAGTGTTTTTATTTTTGTTTCTTTAGGATGGTTGTTATTTTTTTTAGGATGGTTGTTATTTTCAGCAATGAAATTAGATATGTTTAGGATGGTTGTTATTTTCAGAAATGAAATTAGATAGTTAGGATGATTGATTAGGATGGTTGTTATTTTCAGCAATGAAATTAGATAAGGCAAAAAGACAAAGCAAAAAAACAAAACAGATTTAAGTTAAAAAGAATGATTTCCAATATTTAATTTTGTTTTTTTAAAGAGAAAATTAAAAAAATAAATTTCTATTTGTTTGTAAAATATATTTGTATAGTTTTAATGCAAGAAGTACATATTATCCCTAAATGAATATGTCTATGTAATGCATGCATATACTTTTATGTATAATTTTTTTTATTATATAGTTACATTTCTTTGTTAATCAGTATTCGCACATTTAGCTTATTTGAATAAGGTGTTTACTTCATATACAGAAATGTCTGTGGTTTGTGGCTTGCAATCTTTTAGTGCTATGTAATTTTGGATACCTGTTCCTTTTTAACATTCGGCTCTGTGCACTTAGTTCTACCTCTTTATTGTTCTGCTATGTTATTGGTGAACAATATTTGACAATAATTATTAATAATTGTTATGCAATTATTAATAATAAATATTAATAACTGTTTACGTATATTTAACCAATAACAAGACTAAAAGGCAGGGGACAGGTAGAACTAAGTTCACAGAGCCAAATATTAAAAAGGAACAGGTATCTAAAACTCCAAAGTGCTAAAAGTTTGGTGATTAAAATCAGATATGAATAGAAAGTTAATATAAATCAATTAAGGGTATGTGAAAAATTTGTAGGCGACCTAATTGTAGCTTTAAAACTGATTGAAAAAAAAAGTATGTGTGCACCTTACTTAAAAAATACACTGAAAGGCTCAAATGGTGTAAGAAATCTGAATGTGAAGAGGTATCTATCATTGTAAAACAACTTTGGTATGTATTTAAAAGAACAATAATTTTAAAAATAGATTGTGGTGGGATTAGATCTGCAGTCAATAATTAAAAAAGGCAAAGCATATATATATATATATATATATATATATATATATATATATATATATATATATATATATATATATATATATATATATATATATATATATATATATATATATATATATATATATATATATATATATATATATTAAAACTTATATCATTTAATTTATTGTTTATTTTAATAATTAATAGTTAATCCAAGTATTATAAATAAAAATAAATTCAAAATAATTACTAAAAGTCCAAAAAATATGTGTGGTAATCTTAAAATCAACCAATTAAAAATTGATTAAATTAAGAATTCCAAATAATTGATGTTTGAGGAAAAAACTGAATAAGAGTTTTTGGAGCTCTTAGGAACAATCACAGAAAAAAAGATGAGACTTAATTGAATTGCAAATAACACAAGAAAGAATTTTAGTAGATGGCACAAGTGACACTAGTTCTTTAGAGCAGTGCCCATTATAGTATTTGTAGAAAAGAGAAAGAGAAGCAACATTATGACAATTTGATGATGGTTGGAGGTTGGCTGCAAAAGTAGGTACAGCTATGTTTACAATGCATTTTTTCACCTTGCCTAAAGGAGAAGGGGTATCATTGGAAGATCTACTCCAGATATGGAAACAGTATCCATACAAGAACAGATTTGAGTTTTATAGAGATAAAGAGTAGAATCAGGAGTAAGAAAGTGGCGAGCATGATAAAAAGAAGCAATCTTAGCAGATGCTAATTTTGCAATGAATTTGATATATGGTTTCCAAAAAGGATTAGAAGTAAGAGTTAGTCCTAAATAACAAAGGGTAGATGACTCATTGACTACATTATGGCACATAAGTATAGGAAGATTTAGATCAATATAGAAAGATCATTAATGTTATTTAAAAAAAGTTCAAGGCCAAGGATAGAACCTTGAGAAAACCCTGAAGTTACAGGAAATGAATAAGAGTGCTATCAAGGACAACTTTTAAACTATGATTGGTAAAGAAGGATTCAATAATCTTAAAGATGTTACCTGATACACTTTAAGAAGAAAGCCTATGGAGAAGACTAGCATGCCGAACTTTATCAAATGATTTATAAATGTTGAGAGCGATAGCCCTCAATATTTCCACATCTTGTAATACAGGATAAAACCTATCGGATATTACCATTAACAAATCAAGAGTAGAACGAAAAGATCAAAATCCATCAGATCAGAAATTAAGTTACTAGATTTAATACGAGAGCTTGAGTGTTTTTTAGTTAAAGACTCAAAGACCTTGCTTGTGATAGAAAGAAGACTAATAGGACAGTTGTTAGATAAGTGGGATAGCTCTGGCCAGAATTTTAAAAAATAGGAATAACAGATGTCTCTTCTCAGTAGGCTGAAAAACAAGACTCTTTTAAGCACTTATTAAATAATTTTGAAAGTATAGATGATATCATCAGAGACATCTTCGATTCTAAGACTATAACAGGTATGTTATCCAGACCACAAGCATTAGAAGAGTCTTAGCAGGAAATCACTTTAGATAAAAATACAAATGTCAAGCAATTGATCAACCTGTTTATCAGTTATGTTATGAAGGGTGTGATAACAGCATTAAGTGATGAGATTTATAAAAAAAATTTTAGCAAGTAATTTAGCTTTGCATTTAGGTGAGATAAAAAAATCTGAACTAAGCAAGAGAGGTGAAATAACATATTTGCCCCCATTATAGACACAGTTAATTTACATGTGTTGGGTCTTATTTTGAGACCCGGCGCATAATCACAGGTCATACTGTGTTGTCTTTTTTAAAAAAAAGTAAATAAAACCAACTCCTTTTAATTAATTTAAAGTTAAAGTTTGTTTATTTTTCAAAATGGTGGTCTTTACAGGGCTTAAAAGCAAGACAAAATAAATTATTTCAGAAAATGGCTATATAGTAATCATTTATATTATTATGACTGAATATCTAAATCAATTATTTTACACATACTAACATGGTGAGTCATTTACCTCCCCTTGGGAGCTTTGGGGAGGTATATTTATTATATATAGAAATAGATGTCTTAGAATCTTAAAACATGAAGTTTAAGTTTGCTAGGCTTCACAAAACATAAGCATAATATTAAAAAACATTAGAAAAAAAGCAAAGTTAATGAAATTTGTAAGTTCTATAATTTAATTTAAATTATTTTCTTAAATTAATTTAGTTAATTAATTAAATTTTCAAACTGTAACTAAGTGTATTTTTTTTTTATTTATATTATTTTTCTTTTTTTTTTCTATTATATTATTTGACAAAAAAGTTTGTTTTTTTTTTCAAATATAAATCTAACTTGTATCCAGTTTTTTACTCCAGTTGCATTGGTGATGATTTTAATGTTGATCATAGTTTTTCTGAAGTTTGAAATATTTGTATCGTATGCTGAACTTCTTTTGTATCGTATGCTAAACTTCTTTTGTATCGTATGCTGAACTTCTTTTGTATCGTATGCTGAACTTCTTTTGAAATTTTGTGTTTTTAAATCACTGATAGTATAAGCTATTTAGCAGTCCAGAAATAAACTTATTTGATGAGTAGAAATTAGGATTTAGTGTTATTGCACAAGTTTCAAATACAATGACTGTAAACAGTTGATCTCCAATCGTATTGGAAAAAAAAAATATTCATTTTTTTTTCTGACTGAATGTAGATATATTCCAGCTAATCACAAAGAATAAGGCTACTTGGATGCAATGGATTTAATGCTACCGGGATCCAAACAAACCACCAAAAGTTTAGCTTTTTAAAAGTTTTAAAGCCATAGCATTTCAAAATAAATATTTTTACATTTTTTACACTCAAAATAATATTTTTATATTTTTATACTCAAAATAAATATTTTTACATTTTTTTGAAACTTATGATTTTTATGAAATTCTTCAAAATTCTTTAAAATATTTATAAAATATTATAACCTTCTAAATAAGCTTATTTTGTACCTTATGGTACAAACCTTAAGGGTTTAAAAAAAAAGAAATTTTATTTTTCATTAATAAGCAAATATAAATTTTAAAATATTTTGTGTATTGTGATTTTTAAAGCCTTTTTTTGTTAATTATTTTCTTAGATATTTTTGTTTTATTTTAGAGTTTATAAAAGAATTAAGGTATTTTTCTTGTTTGTATCACTTATTACTAAACCTATTTGAAAATTATTAAAAGTGGTTAATATTTTTTGACAAAAATTATTTTTTTCAACTTTTGTTTAGAAAGGAAAGCCTATTTTAGGAGACATATCTAAATTATTTTTGAAAAGTAACGGGAATACACAAGCAAAAGGTTTGGCCAAGGTTGTTATTTTATTTTGATAGTTACAATATATTACATTATTTTGCTTGTATTTTATATAATATAATATAATTTAATGTCATGCTTTATATAGACCTTTTCATAAATAAACGTCTGAAAAACTTAAAACAAAGCTCAAGTTGTATGTTGATAAACAAACCATATGGCTTCTAATAAATAATATGTATAAGAATATCTTCTGAAAAACATTGTGTTGCCTTAAACTAATGCAATTGAAGTTATAATATTGAATGCAGAAAACTAAAGGTTTCTGGCATTGAATTTTTTATTTTCCAAAATATAAAAATTAAGTTTTTCCTTAGCACAACTGGATAAAGTGAAAAAACAGTTTAGATGGTTTTAATGTTACTGGCTCATTATATCATTTGTACTTGTATTGTAAGCCAGAGGAAGTTAAAAAGCTGTTTAAATTACAAAATGCTCTTTACAAAAAGGTGCTAAATTATTTCTTTGTCAGGAATAACTTTAAAGCTGGTGGAAAAGAAAGAAAACCATTGGCTTTTAGACAATTTCCTCCACCCAAAAAAAAGCGCAGACTGGTTATGTTGATCCTAAAAACAAGTAGTTGCTTAAATAGGGAATCATTCATCAACAACAATATAGAAATAAAACAGTTTCAAAATAAAAACAAAAAAAGAAAGCAAAAATGACAATAGAAGACAATAAATTTATTGACACAAAATTTCCAATAGAAATATATTTAGTGAAGTTTTTATACTTATTGATTCCAGAGAAAATGGAGAAAACATTATTTTATAGAATAACAAAAATTTACAAGAGAATGAAAGTAGTAGAAATTTAAATTCTGTTACATAAATAATAACTAGCATAAATAATAACTAGCACAGTTAAGAAGAAATATTATTAATGTGACATTTCTTTTTCCTGTATGTAAAAGACTTATGAGTAGTATTATTATAACTTGGTTGAGTTTTATTTAGAAAAAGCTGTTCAGCCTAAGCTTATGTACTTTATTAAATTAGATATAAATTAAACATGCTTCAGTCAGAAATTTTCCAATGTTAAGTATCATTCATTGTATAGATGTAAAAGTAGCTGTACCTTGATCATTAATAATGAATAAACTGTGATAATAAAAGTCAAACTACTAACAAACTCAACTCATAAATAATTACAAGTTGATTCTTCTTCAACTTAATTCAATGTGTTTTAGCATAAACTTGTAAATCCAACAAATACAACAGACTGAGTACATATTAATAAAATTTTTATGTTCATATTAGTCTATTTTTTTTTATTTTTAAGTTAATTTGGATAAAATAATACTGGTGAAGGATTTTTATTTTTTTACCATAGGCAATATTGTATTCCAAACTTTTAAATCTATTATGAGATTTATTCCATTATGAAAATATTGTAAAACTTTAATTTGAGAGTCTCGTAATGTACAATAATACAACACCTTTAATAGAATCGCCAAGGTCAAGTTTTAAAATACAAAAATAATAGAATCGGTAAGTAGCCACTTTTTAAAATAATAACTAGTATACTATTGTATTTTTTTTTTATATCAACTTTGACAGTTGGATTGTTTGTATCATCTTTTTGTTAAATAGTTAACTCTGGATCTTAAAATATATATGTATATATTTTAAGATCCAGAGAAATATTTTAAATTAAAATTTTAGAACACCTAAAAAATTTGATACGCGGAAGTTTAGTTATAAAAAGGTTTATATCTTATATATTGTATAAAAATAATTACCATAAAATATAATCTCTTCAAAAGTAAGCTTATTACACACACACACACACACACACACACACACACACCCACACACACACACACACACACACACACACACACACACACACACACACACACACACACACACACACACACACACACACACACACACACACATGGAAAACTATATTTTTTTATATAGCTCTCCTTCATTTGGTAAATCAATGTGTACTTATTCAACAGGACAGTATAGATTGATTAACCACATGTTGGAGCAAAATAATAGGCTGTTTTGTTTTCTGAACAAAGTTTTTTCCAGCAGTAAAATCTGTCCATAAAACAATTTTATCTAAATTAAGGATGCATTAAGATCTTAGGTTTTCTTGTATAACATTAAAAATTGCTGCCAATGTTTCCGGAGATAGATCAGTGGCTCTTGCTTTTGTCAAAATTTCATGTTTTATTCTTCCCAAGAACTACATTCCCTTCATAGACTTTAGAAAAAGTTGCGATGATTGAAGCCTGGGAACAAAAAAGCCTTCTAATTTTTGCCCATCCTACTCCAAACATGAAAGCGCAAATATAATTTTTTTTATTATTCTTAATTAAATTAATATTCATCAATAAATTTCAAATTTCATAGAATAATCTCTTAGCTTTCAAAAATTATTTCCATATAAACTTGTACATATATAAATAAACTTTTGCTTTGTCTCCTATTTATTTCTACCAATTTTTATATTTTACTTATTCTTTTTTTATTTTGTGATCATTAAATAATTTATTTAAAAAAACAAAATTTTAGGTCCATTAAGACTCAAGCAAGACTATCTTATATTCATATACGACATGTTATATTATGCATTGTTTTGTTGATGATGTCGTCTTGAAAATCTTATTAGAAATATTTTTTACTTTATAATTTAATAGAAAAATACACTTTTAAATGATTTACTGTGTAAAAAACCTCTTCATAACTATTATGACTGTGTAAGTAAATATACCAGGTATAACATAAATATAAATAATTATTAAACGTAATAAGTTATAACATTCTGAACATTATTTAGAATGTTATAATTCACTTTGCTTTACAATAATTTCAACACAATAATATATGTTTTTCAGAATAATGTATGTTTTTTTGGGCATGAAACTCAATTATGCTTAGAGTGTACAAAATTAATTTTGTTTCCAGATACAACATACTTACCATTTAGGAGTAAAAAATTTTTATTTGATTCTTGGAGTGTATATTTAGATATCAAGTTGGTGAGAACTTGAAAAATTTGGTACTCTTGACTCTCTGTGATACAACCCTGAGGAGGAAGGAGCCATGAGCTAAGTGAGATGCGCAGAGAGATCGCAGTTTCTTCTTCAGGAGCTTATAATTAAAGAAATATATAGACTCATCATAAATTATTGTGGTGAGAAAAATTTTGTCTTTCAGGGATACAAGATTCCCTCCAAGAGTTTTTAAACATAGATTTTCTTGAAATTCTAAAAACTCAAGATCAATGTGTAACTTGTAAAAATGTCACAAGCAAAATAGAGAAATGAAGTCACAAACAAAATAAAAAAGAAAATTGAATATTGTTAAAAGAAATGTCAGCGACAAAAAAATTTTCTTGAACTTATAAAAAAGAAGAATAAAACAAACAAAAAAGAAATGTTGGCCCTAACTGCAGCTTTTGACTTGAATTTTATCAGAGCAATGTAAGTCAGAGTAATGGATCTTTATATTGATCTATGCAGGAAGGGGGGGGTTATTATTATTGGTTTGATATTGTTTTTTTTAATTTTCTTTGATCTATGCGAGGGAGGGGGTGTTAAGCTTTGCTAATAGAACAATCTACCCACTTGTGCAATGAGAAAAAACAATAAAACAAGCTTTTAGAAAAAACACTCGACTGCTAACTGTGTTAACTCATTATGATATAATCAATTTTTAAAACATGCAAATGCATTTTCAGCATATTCAGTAGTAATAGGAAACAAGTGCATTTCAAATATCTAATTTAACCAAAGCATATGGTGCAAAGAAATCTAAACCAGAAAAAGTTATGTAAGCCAGTATTGTTCAGTTAAAAGTTATAAAGAAAATCCTGATATGCTCTATTTTAAGTAAGTATTGTATTTGTATTTTTCAAGCAAAAAACACTAGCTGCGTAAAACCAGCGGCTGATTTGTACCTACAAAGGCAAAAGTATCTTGCACCAAAAGACGTCTTCATTCCCTATGCAACAAAGGTTACATTTCAAAACAGCATCATAGTTTCTACCAAAATCTAAAGATTCAATTTAACTGAACCAACAACAAGTCATAAAGAAGCCATCGAATGATTGAAGAGGATGATATTGACTCTCCACTAATTGTGCAGAGTCAGTTTCAAGTATTTAAGAGAGTGTACACAAATAGATGATATAAAATTGCTTGACCTTATAAAATTAATACTTTTTTTTCTTGTAACACTTCTGTAACTTATTTGTAAAGTATTTGTTGAGTTTGTTAGTTGTTATGATTCTATCACTTATTGATTATTTCAAAAATAATATATCTAGTTATTTAATTGAATAACTAAATAAATTTTTACACTTCATTTTGCCGACCATACATTGTGACCTGACCAAATTATTATTATTTTTTATAATATTTTGTAAACGTTTTCTGCTATAGTGTTTTAAGCTTCTAATTAAGCTTCTAATATATATATATATATATATATATATATATATATATATATATATATATATATATATATATATATATATATATATATATATATATGTATATTCCATAAACGGGGGTTACTTTGAGTAGCTTTGAATACAAATCTATCAATCTATTTTTATCTTTGAGCAACCTTGAATACAAATCTATTTTTATCAAAGTATTAAAAATAGTTTATACTTTGATCATAAAAAAGTTTGTTAGCCTACTAAAGTTATGCTCTATTGCTATAGCGTAACATACTTTATTGTATATATTTTTTTGCATATAGGGTAATTTTGAATAAGGTTTAAAGTAACTCACTACATTAATAGTCAGAAACATGAAACAACTTAAAATTTCCTTTGTCATACATCTATTATATATAATATTATTATGATTAAAAGTTAAAATATTATGTGTATAAGCAGTTAGTCACACATATACACATTGTTTCTATGTGTGTGTGTGTGTGTGTGTGTGTGTGTGTGTGTGTGTGTGTGTGTGTGTGTACATCATATTTATATATAGCTGACCATTTATGGGCAACAAGAACCGAAAGTGAACTACCTAATGTACAATACAATCAAAGTACATTACAATCAAAGGGCGGTTTGTTTCTATTCACTTTTTTGACTGGTTTGTTATTGTTTTTTGTCAAATTGTAAGAACGTTTCTATTAGTTATAGCTTAAGCAATCTTTACAGTGAAAAGGTAATTGAATTACATACATGAATCTACTAAAGAAAATAGTATATTGTTGCAAAAAAAACAGTATCTTTTTCTATAACTGGTAGTTCCACCCATTTATTGCAATCTCTTGATGTTGCATTTTATGGACCTTTTAAAACGTAAGAAAAATTTTTTAGAGGAAAATACTTGATCAATCATAAACCTCTTGTTCAAAAAAAGCACAGACAATTACAAAAAATAAATCTCCTTTGCGCTTTATTTACTTACAAACATATTTGTCAAATCAAAAGGTAAATAGCAATATAGTAGCTATGAAAGTTGAAAGAAACATGGGAATTACCCATTAGATATAAGTATCATCTTCAATCATTTGCCAGATGGTAGTTGTAATTTTAGTACACCAAGCAATAATTGATGTACTTTAACATTTATTTCATGTTGGTGTGAAGGAAAAAGCAGGCTTAAAGGGGAAAAAAAATTACTTTTGACCTTGTTAAAACTATTTCTTTTGAGGATTTTTTGGCAAAGTGTAAAGATCTTCTACTTGCATAGTCTGTAAGTGAAACTGATGTAAATGAGACTTTTTTTTTGCTAGTCCACTAAAACATACCCATTAAAATAAAAAAAAATACTAAATGGGTGTTTGTTATGAAATCATATATTATTTTAGCAATGATAAGTTCCTGTAAAACTAGGCTGTTGTTTTTATTAAATTTTAAAACACAATAAGGCGTTTTTGAATAGGTTTTGCTTTTACAAAAAACTCATTCAAAGTTTTATTTAAATAGTCATTCAAGTTAACCCCATTTATGGGTTAACTTTGAATGACTATTTAAATTAATATTATACAAAATCCTTTTATTTAAATATTATTTTGAATTAAGATTATGTAAGAGTCAATCTTAGCTTCTATATTAATTTTTTTTTAATTTCGAATATTGTCAATAGTGAAGGTAAAACAAGTAAAATTATCTCAAAAACGTTCAAAATATAGGTTTACAGTATATATAATTTATCGTATCGTAAAAATATATATGATACATTCAATTTATTATAATAAAGTATACAAATCAATGATATTTTGTAATAAAAATCAACAATTAGTTGTTTTTTTTCTATTTGAGTTTTTATGAATTAGGTTGTTTAATTTTTTTAAAATAGGTTGTTCAATTTGGTGATAAAGACATTTACATCAATCCTGAAGAACTAAACATAGATGATTATCAGCAGTTACATCTAAATATTTCTGATGTTAGAAATAATGGTTCAGGATATCATGAGCTAAATACAGAAGTTATCAGGATTAAAGACATTACTAAGACATCAATAAGCTACAGAACTGTATCTCAAGATAGTTGCACATCTGAATACACTGTTCCTTCTAAATCAACAGATTTGAATCCAAAATCTTTCGTTCAGCTAATACAAGCGCAAAATAGTATCGACGAAGTGAATATTGAATCAGACAGTTTACAAAAATACCATTCTTACTTTACGATTGAGTGATCCTATCAAATAATAATGTGATCCTTTCTAATCATAATTTAAATTTTTAAAAGATGCATTAAAACAGGTTCGTTTTGTAAACGTTTGTTTAACTGCAACACGTTTATTGCGATTGTTTCAGGTTTTCTTTCATGTGTTTTGGCATAGAAGTATTTGGGTATTTAATTTTCTTCCAGACTCTTCTGGATTTTAATTCCTAATTGAATTTATAGGCGTTATTGTTGTACGTTCTTTAAATTATTTCATAAATTTGTTATATTTTTACTATTATTCTTTTTTGTGAATTAAAAATTGTAACTTAAACCTTCACTTGCTTTAAAGTTTTTTAATTATTTAGCGAAAGAATTGTGACGCTGAAAGGCGAAATTGCAGCTTACGGCTTTAAGCGGTTATACAGTATTAGAACTCCATTTTTTTTCTGTCCTATATTGGTGCAATTATGTTATATATTATTAAAGGAAGTCACGAAAAATTAATTAAAATATATTTTTTATTTAGACTTGCAAAAAAGTAATATAGTAAACAATGAAAGCTTTTTAACGACCTAACCAACGTCAATTATCCAAATAGCACAATATTAATTTTAGACACCCTTTATAGAATTATAAGTTTGAATAAGATGAATATTTACGTAGTAACCGCACGGTCGTTCAGACTTACTAAATAAGTGGAAAGTTATTATACGCAAGCGCAGTAAAGTTTGCATATTTTAAAAGTTTTAAAAATGGCTACGGATAACGAATATAAAAAAAATTCTCATTGACAACGAGCTATTTTTCTAATTTTTAGCAATTAAATATGGATTTAGCCGTTTATTAAAAGGAAATTATAATAAAAGTAACTTCTAGTAAACGATAAAATGTTTCAAATTAATCATAAAACCTCTAAAAACGAATAAAATGTAATTACAGCAATAGCTTTTTTAGTGTGTTTTGTTTATCGTTTTCAAATTGTTTTTAAAAAAATTTTGAGCGTAGAAATTTTTAAATTTTAACTTTTTCAGATAGATGAACTGTTGATCTTTCTTAAAATGTTTACTGATATTAGTATTCAATTTTTTTTCAAGATTAAAAGATATTTTTTTAACATTAACTTTTAGTAAGCTGTTGCTAGGCTACCCTATAATCACAATACATAATTACATTGATGTGAGTATATATATATATATATATATATATATATATATATATATATATATATATATATATATATATATATATATATATATATATATATATGTATATATATATATATATCGTATAACAAGAAATGACTTTTAAAGATATATGTATATATATATATATATATATATATATATATATATATATATATATATATATATATATATATGTATACATATATATTTATAAATTTCAATACGTATGTATGTTAGACCCATGGAAGTCGGCCTAACATACAATTTTTAATAAATTTACTTGTTTTTGTTAAAATCATTTCATATTTTAATACATTCGAATTTTAGAAGTTTTTTCCATTTCCAACTATTTATTGCTAAAATAATTAATAAAATACCTTATAATATTTTTTTAGTATTTAAATGAGCAAAGTTTGATCAAATCGAGGGGGCTGTTAATTTTATATGGTCATAACTTTTAGGCACAATAATACAAATAAATTAAATTGAAAAACTGAAGGTTTATTTAGTATTAGATAGAGAAACTAAGCATTTTATCAAGTCATTGTCATCATGTTTTGGCAGAGGCAGTTAGCTTGTAGGGGAATTTTTGTTAACAATTCATGAAATTTTTTGCAAAACATTTAGAATTGACCAAAGCATGACCATAATTAAATTTAGTTAAAAAAAAAAAATTTTAATGTATCTTGAAATTTTTAAGACAACTTCATGTTATTAGAGTAATAACATTCTAATAATGTTATTACTCAAGATTGTTAAAATTTATAATGATATGACCTTGAGCTAATTTCATTATAAACTATTTATAAAAGCAGGTTAATTTGATTAAAATAAATAGAGATTTTTTGAGTCAAGTCTTGAATCACTTATTTGATTTGATTTAAAATATTTAGGCTTAGCAGGGGCCTAATATATATATATATATATATATATATATATATATATATATATATATATATATATATATATATATATATATATATATATATATATATATCCACGACATGATATTAAATTAGTTTTTTGAGGTAGGTAAGAATTTTTAGGCCTTAAATTAGAGCACACATTGTTTTTGTCACTATTTTTTTATAAAACATTAAATTCAAAATCAACTAAATCGAAAACTAAAATGCTTTTATTTTTATTTTTTTAATACAAGTAAAATCTATATGCATTATGAAAATCCAAAAAAAGATCTAAACATATTGATTTAGATACCAAAAAAAAAAATAATAATTAAACATTTTATCTTAATTTAAAAAAACAATCGGACTAAAGTTAAGTATATGTTTCAAATAATATATTAAAACAATAATTTACCAAAGAAAAACCATAAAAAAAGCATTTCAATATTTTGCATATCCACCTTTCTTAAATAGGGATTGAAGATGGCAATTATCTAAAATTTCAATTTTTCTATCAGCATTAAGTCAACCTTCAAATAATTAATAGCATTTAAGTCCTGCATAATTCATGTAGGCCCAAAAGTCTACACTGGCATTACCTTGCTTGGTTGGTTTTCATGTATAATTCAAATCAAATTACTCTTGAGGTGATCGCCATAGCAGAACACGAAGCAATAACATATTTTTGCATATCTACCTCAACATTCATTTTGTCTGAGAATATAACATTTCACCACTTGCTGTCGTGTTTCATCAAGCAAATTAATTTTATTAATTAAAAACGTTTATCTCATTGTGTTGCCCACCAGATTATCCAGACCCATAATGTCATCTGTTTCAGTATAAGGTTTTCAAATATGTGAATATTCAATATTTAACTTATTGGCTATTTGACGAGGAGATAACACTTGGTTTTAAATAAAAATAGATTTGTAACATGTTTTTTCAGATAATCTCAACCATGATTTTGGAGTTTTATGCTGTATTACTTCACTCGTTATGAGGCTTTTTCAATATCTAATTTCTTTGTGTTTTCATCAGTACTATTTCAAAATTAGAAATTTAGAGTTAATAAATGCTAATGAAAATCAAATTAAATTATTAAAAAAAATATTACATTAATTTTAAAAATAAAGCAGTAAGCATTAATTTTTAACGAACAAAAAAAATTTAAAAAAATATAGTCGATGTTATAAAGTTATATATAATTAGGGATACAAATGAAATTTTATGGTAACAACTTGTCCATTAAATAAAATACACGATACTTATTAATTAGAAATAATAAAATATTTAAAAAGCTAACTAGTTTTTAAAGTAATTTTAAGCAAACAGGATATATAAGTAAGAATGCTCTAATTAATGGCCAATGGTGTATGTATAATATATTTACATATATATATATATATATATATATATATATATATATATATATATATATATATATATATATATATATACACACACATTTATATACATATATATATATATATATATATATATATATATATATATATATATATATATACTGTATTGTATTACATAGTATACTATGCTTGGACATATATTATTATTTTTAATATTTTATTATTTTTCAGAGTTTGATTTATATGCATTAATTGTGTTTGCATACAATTGTTGTAATCGTGTTGTAATATAATATGCACACAAATTTATTGGATACAAATTGTATATAATATATAGTTAAATGATTATGATATATTATAAAACTATATTTTATAGTTTATATTACCTATATTATAAAAACAAATATAAACTAAATACTATATAAACTATGTAACATAATACATTTATATTTAACTTATATATAAATATTTTATCTTACATACTTAATAAGTAACTTGTGAACTTTTTAGCCTTTTTTTTTTTTGCATTTATAGTATAGTCATTCACATATAATTATATATTATAATCATTCACATATAATTATATATATATATATATATATATATATATATATATATATATATATATATATATATATATATATATATATATATATATATATATATATATATATATATATATATATATATGTATATATATATATGTATATATATATATATATATATATATATATATATATATATATATATATATATATATATATATATATATATATATATATATATATATATATATATATATATATATATATATATATATATATATATATATATATATATATATATATATATATATATATATATATATATTAGCTATATACCTTAATATAAATGTATCATACATCTACAAAAGTAGTGTTGGGTGAATTCTATTTTTGTTCAGAAAAAAATTGAATACTCAGATCTGAAAACAATTTCAAATCAAGATAAGATTATTCGAAATAAAAAAGTAAAAATTATTAAATTGTATCGCTCAGATTTTTAGAAAAACAGTTTTGAAAATGTAAACAAATCACGCTTTTAACAGTCAGATAAATGTAGCAGAGAATCACAGTTTTTTATATATTTAAACATCTTTATATTGTTTTTATCATTTTTGAATCAACAATTCAATTATCTTTATTATTATTTCATTCTATCAAGAATATGCAAATAATAACTACTAAGTAAAACTTTAAAAATATTGTTGCTACTCAGAAAAAATTTTGGTATCTAAAGGCCGTCACCATCTTTAAAATTATAATATTTGAATTTGACACTGCGCTTGCGTATAATAACTTTCCACATCTAAACTACCGTGACCGCAACACTTTAAAAAATGTTTTGAAAACAAAAACGGCCGTTAAAGATGTTTATAGTAAATGTGTTTTGAAACTCTTTCTTATGGTAATTTCCTCGATTTCTTGTCATTATAGCTCATGCACGTGCTCATTATCCTCCTGAACAATATTGTTCATTATCCTCCTGAACTTATTGTAAAAAAAATTCATGATTTATGTAGTATATTATGTATACACTTGTAGTTTTCAAACATGACTAAATATTTGATGACGGTAGATAATAGAATCAAAAACCTATTCCGACGTTCAAAGTTTTTTGTAAATTAATGACCCGTAAATAAATCATTGTTTTTAATAATTGCGTAGCGTAAAAAATTAAGTATATAATTACAATTTACTTCAACATAGATACCCAGTGGGCACGGATGCAAAAAAGACGTCTTTTAAACGTCTTATACATGTTCTGGACGTCTTTTGAACGTTCAAAAGACCTCTTTTTTTTTTGCAATTTGATTATGGGTGTGATAAAAAAGCTCCTATGCTTATGGATAGAAAAATGTTCAACAACAACAACAAAAAGCAATATATTTACCAAGAATATAGATGTTTTACAATAAGCCTGTTATAAAATACAAATAAAAAATATATATATGTATAGCCTATATTCTGGATGGTTCACTCTCATATAGCCTGGCTAAATCGAGGAGAGCGACCATGAGCAAAACAAAAACGAAAGAAAAACAAAACATAAAAAAACAACAACAAACAAACAAACAAGCTAGCCAATACATTCACATAAGGTTGCTATTATTTAACATTCATATTTATATCATATCTCCTATAACTTCTATTGCCATAAATCTTTTATCACCAACAATTCATTTATTGTTTTAAATCATCTTGATGTATCAGGTAGTATTTTAATTTATTTTTGAGAGTATATTTTTTAATATTGCAAAAAGGGATTGCTTTTAATTTATTTTGAAGTTGATTCCAGTTCATTATTGCAGAGTATTTAAAGGATTGTTTACCATAGGATTTTGTATTACATGTTTGCACACTCAGTGCACCGCTACAAGAATTTCTTGTAAATCGGCTGCTAATCGCACTGCGTTGAGTAAACCATTCATCAAATATAGGAGGCAGTTTTTTATTAAGGCAGCTGTGAATAAATAAGCAATTTTCAATTTTAATTAAATCATGTACTTTTAAGATATGTAATGTGTTAAAAGATGTGGATGTATGTGAATTTTTTGGAAGAAATTCAATAATTCTGACTGCTTTTTTCTGCATGATAAATAGGCGATTAATAATACTCATATTTTGACTCCATGATAAAAGGCAATATGTGAGGTGAAAGTGAAATAAAGCATAGTAAATAGATTTTAAAGTTTTTTGTTGAATGAAATGTTTTAGCTTTAATAAAATGGCAAGGGATCGATTCAACTTATTAGAGATATCGTTATAATGATAAGCCCAGTTTAAGTTTTCGTCTAGCTTTATACCCAAGTAGTTAACAAATTTTTTACAATAAAGTTTTTTCCCATTTAATTTAACTTTGATCTGTTGGTCTAATTTTTTGTGGGGACTTTTAAATAATATTAAATCAGTTTTTTTGGAGTTGAGGGATATTTTGTTTGCATTAAGCCAATTGCATAGTTTCTTAAGGTCATAGTTAACATATTTGTTGATTTTTTTTACAGATTTATTAAAGTAGAGAAGATTTGTGTCATCTGCAAAGTGTTGGACTCGACAAAATTTTAATGCTATAGGCATGTCATTTATATAAATAAGAAACAGCAAAGGGCCAAGGACAGATCCCTGAGGAACACCTACTTTGATATCGTTTAAGTTTGAGTTCACTCCACCAATAGATACTAATTGAGTTCTATTAGTAAGAAAAGATTTAAACCAGGAGTTTGAAACTCCTCTAATACCATAGTAGGATAGTTTATAGAGTAGAATGTCAACATCTACAGTGTCAAATGCCTTTTGAAGATCAATAAATATACCACATCCAAACATTCCTTCATCTAGAGAATTTTTAATTTTTTCTGTTAGAATTAGTAAAGCAAGTGATGTAGAGTAGTTTGTTCGAAAACCAAATTGTAGATCACAAAACAGTTTATTTTCATTAAAGTATTCGTATAAGCGGTTAAACATTAGCCTTTCAAGAATTTTATCAATGTTGGAGAGGAGGGAAATCGGCCTATAGTTTGACATTATTAGTTTAGAATCATTTTTAAAAATAGGTATAACTTTGGCAGTTTTTAAGTTTTCTGGGAAAATACCGCTTGAGAATGAGGTATTAAAAATGTTAGAAAGAATTCTTGAAAGTTCAGTTTTTAATAGTTTTAGAATTTTAACTGGTAGACCATTTGGTCCAGAAGCTTTATTTGAGTCTAAAGAGTCGATAATTTTTGAGATTTCATGTTCGTCAGTAGGTTTTATAAAGAAAGATTTTTGAGCAGGATTTGATAAGTAATATGTGAAATGATTCATGGATGAAGGAATTGTTGCCTGGACATCCCTACCAATGCCAGTAAAGTAGTTGTTGAATGTATTACAAATATCAAAGGGGTTTGTTATTGTTATATTGTTATGTACGATTACATTAGGAGTTCTGTGAGAGTTGCTTTTAATATTAATGATGTTTTTGATACCTTTCCAGGTTGCCTTTATATTTTTTATGTTTTCCGTAAAATAATTATCAAAGTAATTTTTTTTGCTTTCTTTGAGTTTAGATTGGAGTTTATTACGAAATACTTTATACTCATTGTGGAATATGGTTTTATTTGTTTGATTTTTAGACCTAATATATTTTTTGAAGAGCTTGTTTTTGTGCTGTATAGAGTGCTTGAGTTCATCAGATATCCATGGTTTAGTCTTGAATTTAAATTTTTTTTTGCTAAGCTTTCTAAAAGGCGCGTGAATATCAAGCAACAAATTAATATTGGAGATAGTATTCTCGAGAGACTGAGTACAGTTATCAGGGTATATTTTTGGTTCTTTATCTATAATAGTTTTGAGAAAATCGTGTTTAAATGATACTTCATTGAAACTTTTCCAGTTTTTTTCCTGGGCTAGCCTTTTTGCTAGGTGGTGGTTTAAGAATATTTTAAGCTATTAGAAATTGGGGAAGATGATCTGAGATTGTGGTGGTAAGATTCCCAGCTTTATATTTTTTTGATTTAATATTTGAGAAGATATTGTCAATTAATGTTTTTGATGTTTTACAGATACGAGTAGGCTGGATAATGTGAGGAAGAATGTTATTTGAGGTGAGTGAGTCTAAAAAGTCTTTAGCATATAAATCTGTGTCACATTTTAACAAATCAATGTTAAAATCTCCCAAAAAAATATAGTTTTATTTTCTTTTGTTAAGTTTTTGAGTAAAGGATTAAGATAGAAGGATAAGAAGTTGTCCAAAGACATTTTTGAATGCCTGTAGATACAGCCAACGATAATATTAGATTTTTTTGGATTTACGATTTCAATAAAGATAGATTCTAGCTCTTTTGGTTTATAGATGAGGAGATCATTTCTGGGTTTATAGGCGAGTCTGTTATTTATATATAATAATGCACCACCTGCTTGTGATTCAGATGATGTGTGTTCATGGGAATACCCATTAAGTGTTATGTTGCTAGTTTGAGGCCTGTTTTTATTCAGCCTGGTTTCTGATATACCAATTATGTCAAATTCAAGTTTTGTTGATTGGAGTAGATTTTCAAGGTCGTCAAAATGTTTCGAGAGTGATGAGATATTGATATGAAATACATTGAATGAGGACTTGTCAGCTGCAATACATTTTAAATCATCAACATTAGTATAATAACTGTTTATTGGGAGATTTTGGGATTTGTTATTGTTATCAACATGTGTATTAAATGTGTTAAAGATTGAGTATATGGGGAAATCTGATACTTGATAAATCTCATTTACTTTGGTGTCAACATTAGTAAGATTTTCGTTGTCAATTATAGTTTCTTTATTGAAGGGAAAAATACTGGCTAAACAATTTATACAAAACCAACAAACCGAAAACTCTATTAATTCGAGTTTTTAAAGTCTACTTTATAATTTTGTAAAAAAAAAATCTTTTAGGCTTTAACTTTATATGCATGTAGAAGAGATCAGTACTAAAATAACCAAGGCAAAAAGTCACTAACCAAACTATTTATTTACGGCAGTAGTTTCTGTTCCGAGTCCTTTTTTGTTATTTTGTAATGTAATATTGCTATAATAAATGCAAGTGAGTTCTGCAAGACTATAACAGGATTGTTGTCTGGACCACAAATCGTTGAAAAGTTTAATTAAGAAAGGAACTGTAACAGCAACAACAACAACAACAACAACAACTACAATAGCGGCAACAGCAAGAGCAATAATAACATCAACAACAACAAAAGTAACAATAACAGCAACAACATTAGTAATAACAACAATAGTAACAACAACGACAGTAATAACAATAACAACAACTGCAATAGTAACAAAAAAAAGTCTTGGTCAAAAATACAATTTTTAAATAAACTCAAGTAATCGAAAAAATCTCAAATAAAATACCGCAACCTTTACACAATTATTTTCTGATGTTTTTTTGAGAAATATGAGAAAGATGGTGTTAAATCATTGGTTTTCTTTACTTTTTTTAAAATGAGGGAACAGTCCCTGTTAATAATTAAAAACAAAATCTTATGAGAAATCTAACAATTATAACTATTATAATTTAGGTATTAATCCACGCTTATCACTTTAATCTTGTCTGTATTAAATATTCATAAATGAATACATAGTTTAGATTTTATTGTGACTTTTTGTTGACACATTGAGACTTAATCAATGGACGCCGGAATAATCTAGATGTCAAACATTCGGTTAACCTGTTTAACTGAAACGCTAGAAAGTTATTGGTCATAAGATTCAAATGTTGAATTAGAGAAAAAAACTCTTTGTAAACACTTTTGTCATATCTTTTGGAGAGGTAATAATCCTATGAACTCAAGATAGAATGTTCTACACCCATGAACTCAAGATATATTCTATCTACACCCATGAACATAGGATAGAATGTTCTACACCCATGAACTCAAGATAGAATGTTCTACACCCTTGAACTCAAGAATGTTCACTTTTGTTAATGACACTGTCACTTCCACATTTCTCAAGAACTTGATGTTCCCGGTGTGTCGTTTTAAGACATCCCATGCGACGAATTTGAAAAATTCGTATACAATAGTTGCACGATAGAAAAAAAATTAACTGTAAACAAGCAGTATTGTACAGAAGTTTGACCAACTAAGTTCAACTAACTTCAATGAATGCGTAACACATGGTATATACAGGGGTGGGACCGCAAAATGTGAACGTTTTTGTTTTATTATAACTATTTTCTCGTTAGATGTAGTTGTACTCTCTCACTCATCAGAAAGTGTCTAAAGAGTTGTTAAATATGAACTATTTTAAATAAGAATGTCCAACCATTGGACATTCTTATTTAAAATAGTTCATATTTAACAGAAAATTAATTATTACAATCAGAAAAGTGTTCACATTTTGCGGTCCCACCCCTGTATACCGCATGCTTATTAAGATTAGATATTATTGCATCCCTGTGAATACTCCTGACATATTTGCGGCATTATCGTAAGATTGACCTCTACAATATTTAAAATTTAAGTAACAAGTCTCGCTTAAAATTTTAAAAACCTGTTCTGCAATTACCGCATCAACGTGACTTTTCATAATTAAAAATGTTAAAAATTGTTCGATTGGCTTTCTGTACTTAGGCGAAACGTATCAAACAACTTACTCAGTTGGTCAATGTGAACAATGTCTGGAGTTGAATCGACTAAGACACTAAAATAGAGAGCGTTTAAAATCTCTTGTTTAATACGAGACCACACTTTTTCTCCCATTATGTTAATCAACTCCTCGCATATTGTTTTTGATAAGATGGATTTGCTTAACCTTTATCGGCATATGTTGCGATGTGATTTTTCAAAAATGGGTCAAACTGGGACACAATTTCTAGCGAACCCAAATTATTCCCGATATCTGGAACATCAAAATGCTCGTTTGTTCGCAAAAAGGTAAACCTTGTTCAGATAACGTTATAATGACTGGTATAACTTCTACCCAGTAATTTAACTCCGTTTGGAATTAAAGTTGAAGGATGTCACACACTACAGAACTTTGTTTTCTCCAAAAATATGTCAACATCCATTCCCTTGAAAAATTTTCTTCCGATCATTAATATCATCGCTAGTGATATTTTTAAAGTTCTCTATTTAGTTTTTAAACTCCTATTTAGTTTTTAAACTCACTACATTTGAACAACGCTAGTTTAATTTTGATTTAGACATAAAAAGTTTACGAGGGAAACAGTACACACAACCAATTGTTGAAATATAAATGAGCCATTTTCGCAGAAAAATCTCGCTACTTACTTTTTTCCCATAAAATGTGCTCTCCGAGCAATACCGTGTCTTGGATTCTGTATTCTAAAATCTACGAGAACACTCAAACGGTCCAGAATCATTTTAATACTCTTGTGGACCACGGTTAAACCAAAAACTGACGTTATCTTTATCAAAATCGCCCTACTTTCCAGGAGTTCCATTGGTTGAACAACAGTCGTTTTCAATAGTAGATTCATTTCTGCAAGTTATAGGATAAGATCTAACTATGTGTTTCTCAAGATCATACGAACAACTATCATTCTGAGAGTTTAATTCATTTTGATGAGCAGGAGAATCGCTGCTGTCGAAATGAATAATTTTATATGTTTGTGCTAGTTTTCCTTTGTTTGACCCACTTAGGTAAAATCGTAGCATGGTTTTAATCTATGATAATGCATAAATAAACAACAAATTTTCATACTGAATTAAAAATTGAAAATGTTCCAATAAAATCCGACTTAATTAGAATATTAGATACAAAAGATCCTCAGTTATATAAGTTTATTTGTGTAAACATATAAAATAAAACTAAAACTTACCTTATTTAAAGAACTTGCAATGGATTATTGTTAACTTGCAATGGATTATTGGATTATTTAAACTACATTTAAGTTTTAGCTCTCAACCGCTGCAATCAACTTTTCGCGCACAGTTTAAAAATTTGAATTAAGACAAATAATAGACAATACAAGACAAATTTTTACTAATACTAAGGGTAAAATAAAAAACAATCAATAAAAAGTTATTATAGCAATAGCAGTAATAACAGCGAAGTAAATAAATCTCAAAGTAGTTTTTAAAATAACTAGTTTGAAATTTATCTACCTCAAATCATTTATTAAAATATAAATGAATTTCAAAGTATACTCAGAAATTTATTTACTTCGCTTTTCCTAAACATTCTGGAAGTTTTAAAGTCTCTACAGATGATACTCTGCTTAACTGCAGGATTACTTTGCTCAGAAATATTTTAAGTATTTTTATAAATAAATTTAAGTATTTTTAAAATAAAGTAAAACATAAATGTTTAAACCGCAATGACAAATTAATTCACAATGAAATATTATATTAAAATATTATTCAAATTAAAAAAAATACAGTTTTGAAATTTTTTGGGGCCTCTAATTATATGTCGGGCACATTGGGTAATCCAGTACTGGCTTTATTTTACATTGATTTTTTGCAATAATAAAAAGACGTTTGTTCTTGGAAAAAGAAGAAAAAAATGGTTACGATTAGATAGAGCGGCTGCACAAAAAGTTAAAAACCTTGGGGTAGAAAGAGCTTTGGGGTAATAGTAAGTAATGCAATGGTAGGGTGAGTCCGGTGGTGAAGTACGAGAAAAAAGATTTATAGAGATTGTTGCATAGTTGAAACAATTTCCATAAATCTAAAAAAAGGAAAAACAGATACTCTCAGGTTTTGTCACGCACGAGTACTGTTAAAAAAATTTGAACTTTTTAAAAAAAAAATTTAAACTTTTCTTTTGTTATAGAATTTGCTTTTATCAATTAAACTAAATAATACATAAACCGTAGTTTGTATATTGCGATAAGTCATAAATATAGTTATTTCTAGATAATGAGCCAGTACCTAGTAATAAATTGTATTTTTAACAAAATGGTGGAAAGTCACGATGGAAAATGTATTTTACAGGAATAAATGTCTTGCCCAAATTTTCTTTTTAGATGGTTTAGTTGGTTAAAAGTGTTGTGGGCAAAAATGAGTCGAAATCGTGAGTTTCCATTGCTTTTTTAACAATGGGAAAAAAATAAAACATCTTTCTTTAGTTAAACGGAATATTCTGAGCAAATACTGATTACAAAAGATTTTTGCAAGTTTAGCGAAACACTTAAATAATAGAAGCTCAGAAAAAAGTTGAATTAGACGCGCAAGATGTTTAACAAGAATGAAAAAATCATTTAAAAATATATATTTTTAAAAAAGCGTTTAATAATTACATGAGTTTCCTATTTAAAGGAAATTATACCCTGTTATTTCAAAAAAAAAAAAACATTGTACTGTAATAACTTTTTTATATAATAGAACTTTTAAATGCACCGTCGGGGTTAAAGGAACACGTGAAGTAACGTGTCTTTACTATAACATTTTTTCCACTAATTATATTTTGAAAAAAAAAGCATATTTTTCATACTATATTACAGACTTTATGCAAATCATTATATATTTGTTTTTGATTTTTTTCTTTTAACATATCATAATTTTTGAAGTAGAATAATCTATTGTAATAACATTAGTGGGTAAAAATAACAAATTGTTATTTGATATGATTTTATGTAATAAAATCTGCTTTGAAGTTTAATTTTTTTAAGGTCACCGGAACTTAAGGTAATTGTTTTTTTTCTGCGCGTTTAAAAAAAAAATAAGCAAATAATAAACACAAAAGAAGCGGTTGTTTACAAACAAAATCAACACGTTTAATTATTAACTATAAATGAATTGCTATGTAACCACAAATTGTAGCAGAACAAATTATAAGATCTATTTGGAGAAGATAAAAGTTAATATATTTGGATTATTTATATGATAGAAGTTAATAATTTGATTTGTTGCATCTTTTTGTATACCACATGTTAAAGCTGATGTTTCATAAAATTTATGATTTGAAAAATGTTGTCTAATAAAACAACCTCATACACCAATAATTTAATAAACTTGCATAATTTAAACGTTTCTGAATGGTGTCTTTTAATTGCTTTTGTATTGATACTTTTTACCGGTGTGTTTGGAAACGCTATTGTTATTTATGCTTTTGGATGGAAAAGAGGACTTAAACAGCGATCAATGCCAGACTTGTTAATTTTTTATTTGGGAACTGTTGACTTTTTTTCATCGCTTTTCAACCCTTCTGTGTCAATCTACTTAATTATTACTCGATATGAGCGATGGTATTTTGGTGAAGTTAGTTGTAAAATTGTTCCTTCATTAGGACCAATAATGGCTTCAATATCGTTAGGAGTTTTGCTGACCTTTGCAATTGACCGCTACTTGTCTATTGTTTCTTTTTATCATGGGTCGACATTATCTTGGAAAACCATAACAATAGCATTTTTATTAAATATATTTTTATCAATATGCGTGTACTTGCACTATATTTTTGCAATTGAATTTAATCCTGCAAGCAAAAAATGCATTCCACCAAATGTAGACAATCTTAATTATTCCATTCCTAATTGTCTTTTTATAATTTTCCGCTTGCTTTTGTTTACAATCGTTTTCACTTTTACCACAGTAAAAATTTTGCTGACTTTAAAAAATTGTGCAGCTTTAATATCAAGAGAGAGGCAAAAACGCTTTGTTAAGTCAAGAAAAACCATGAGAGTCCTTTTAACAATGGGTGTGGTTTTTGTTATCCTTGTTTTCCCTAAAGAGATACTATTTCTAGTGTATAATTTATCGTGGGTATTTTGTCCAAAATGTGGAATTATACTTAGTAAACAGTTTTTCCAAATATACACTTGGTCAAAAGTTGCTCACACAGCAAACAGCTGCGCTAATGTGTTTATATATTCAAAGATGCAGACCATTTATCGTAAACAGATTTTCAAAATTTTTTCTAATGTTGGATATTGTAAAAAAATCAATAACGAAAAAACGTTTCGAATAACACAAAACCAATACTCGTCAAATCAGAAAATATCATTGTTATCTATAAAAAAAAATGCAACATAAATGATAATATACAAAACTGTGTCAAATAAAATACTTTACAAGAGTACAGCTACTTGGTCTAACCAGTCTTAACTTGTTTGACTTCAATTTTGAAGTTTTGAAGTGTCAGTCTTCAATTTTGAAGTTTTTATCTTTTTATTTATTTTTTATTAACAGTCATTTACTTTTATTTGCTGAGTATTGAACCTGTAGAATTAACAATAGATATTTAAGTTTTGATATCTTTTGCGTATGAATATAAAAATTTGAAAAAAACAATTTCTGAGATTTATTTTTATTAGCTATATTACTAAAAAATAACTACCTCGTGCACTTATAATTAGTGGCAATCAAATTGGCAGTTAAGTGTAAATTTATGACAACTAAAAAGAGATAATTCTTAGTTTAACAACAACATTATTATTAATACTGTTTATAAAAAAGTTAATCCTTCAAATGTTCAGACTTCCTAAGGCTTCAAAGCTTCAGCTTTAAGCGTCCAAGTAACTTTCTCAAATTAGCTGAAGTTTAACCAAGTGTTTTATAAATTTATAAATAGATTTATACTATTTCTATTCAAAATACAAACCACAAAATTTAATGTAAAGTTAAATGGTTAATTAAAATTTAAAATTGAGCAGGAGAAAAATGAGAAACTTTTTATTAAAGAATTATCAAAGAATCCTTAGATATTATTAATTATAGCTCGTTAGAAGGTTGGGTGAAACATAATTGCGTTTCACCCAACTAGTTCTATAATACTGCTCCATTTTTGGTAAACATTTTTTTATTGAGTATGTAGAAACTAAAGGTTTTACGTGGCGCGAAATATTTGAATAAGTGAAAATGCCGTATTGAAAGAAAAAAAAAGAAAATTGTAAATAAGAAAAAATATTTAAAAAAAATTGTTTTGATGTTGAATCTACATAGTTAACCAGTGGACACTGTAAGATCGTGACTTGTGACGTCTATAAGACTTTCTGTAAGATCTACGGACTTGTGACGTCTATAGGACTTTCTATAGACGTCTTCCCAACGTCTTTGCACACTGTTTTTTTGCTTTAAATAACATATAGTTATTTGGTTTAAAAACTAGAGACTAGCCTGATTTAAAAACTACAGACTTATTTCTATAATTTTTCTAGTTAGTATTATTGTAAAAACCGATTTTAAAATGTAAAAATTTTATTTTTGTTTAAGTAGTCTGATTGTTGTTCAGAAATATTTTAGTTTTAAGCATTCGGAGGTGAGTGTAACTATATATGAACGTGATAAATTGCAGTTTTCTTAGTGCAGTTATTAATTTATCAAAAACATAAATACGTTTACTTGACAAAAAATAAAAGCTAAATAAAATTTATTTACAAACATAGTTTTGTTGTCTAAAAGATTTATAGCGAAAATTTTTCAACTTTAAATTTTTGTATACACTTACTCCATCGGTCTAAGGGCCTAAATTTTTTTACAAAACTAAAAAATAGATTTTACTTTGAACATATTAGCATTTTTTTTTTTTTAACTAAAACTTTCATTTCGCAATTTTCCTGCAGGCTCGAAAACAAGAATTAGTTCTTTGGAGAGGTAATAAGATCAGACCCATGCATTAAATGATATTTTAAATAAGCTAGAGAAAGTCTTCTTGAAGATGCAGTTTTAAACAACTGAAAGTGTTTTGCGATTAGAAAAAGAGATTAAAAAAAAAAGGAAAAATCTTTGAGATATCAGCTCATGATTTTGAACGTTGTTCTCAGAAAAAAGTGAGAAAACTCTAATAAAATATAAAATAATTGATAATTATATAATAAAGATAATTTTATATTTAATTTCCGAAAATTTTGTTACTATATTCAAGTTTTAACTTTCTTTAAGTATTTTATTGTAGTTCCATGAACTTTTTCTATTGAATTTTTTATTAAAAAAAAAATTAGGTCGAACCATAAGTTGTCATTGATATTTCATTTATTATTTTTTATCCCTATGGTCTGCGAGGTCACAACAGCAAGGATTAACAGTTTCTTGATTTTTTTTATTTGGTACTCCCTATAATATAACTTTTTTTCCCTATATATAACTTTTTTTTTTTAGTTTCGTCGTTAAAAAATAAGGTTTTACAATGTTTTTATAACATAAAAATATAACATTAAAGTTTCGACCGGAGCTGGCAGAAGACATCTTATCATCGAGCCCCGTTAATATAACTAAAAAATTCAACCGATAAAAATAAAAATGGAAAAAAGAAACTAAAGAGAACTGATTTAACAATGAATTTACTATTTGTAGAAAAAAAGAAAATAAAATTAATTACTTCTTCTTATTATTATTATGTTTTTAAATCTCTATTTTATTCTACTTTTATTTTTATTATACACGCACGCGCACACACATACGCACACGTACACACAAATATATGTCCGTTCATATATACATACAAAACCAAAAAAATCTTTTTTTTATTCCATCTACAAATTGCGTAAGATATAATAAATATTGCATTTACAAATTGCGTTATTATTGTAAAATAGAATAATGTCATACATGTTTTGAGTACTATACAATATAATTAAAATGTTGCGCCAATTTATAAGACTAAGATTATCATAGTTTTTTAATAATAGAATAGTAATTGGTTTGTACCAAAATCAAATAAGTTTTGTTTTGTTTCATGTTTAAAATGTTGAGTTAAAGTTAAAGTTTTTATATTACTTGTTAAAAGCAACTTAAACATAAAAGTAAGTATATTAAGAATATTTATTTTATAGACATTAGGCACTCCAATTTCTCTTAGTAGTGGTCTGGCACTAGCGTATTTATTTGCATTTAATATCAAGCGACTTGCTCGTTTTTGTATTTTGTAGATCGTATTTAACTTTAAAGGATAAGTAATTGCCTAGATAATGTTGCAGTAGCTAATGTACCTATGAATAAATGCAAAATAAATACTTTTTAAACAGTTTATGTTCAGGAGATGTTTTGTTTTATACATAATACCAATAACTTTAATATTTTATATTTTTGATATTTTTTATATTTTATTTTATAATATTTTTGATATTTTAATTTCTATTACTTTGATTTGATTACTCCAGCTAATATGTTCATTAAGAATTACGCCTCAAAATTTGATTGAGTATTCTCGTTTAAGTTTAGTATTATCAATTAGTAAATCAGGTAGTTTTAAGGGGAGGGTTTCAGATTTTGATATTTTGTAAAAAAAGTATATTTACTTTTTTTGACATTTAAAAAGAGTTTGTTAGCCTTAAACCATTCGTTCAGGTGTTCAAGTTCATGATTAACAGTGTTAAATAATAGGCTAATGTTTGTGTGGCTAAAGAATACTTGCGTAACATCAGCAAAAAGGATAAAGTTAAGTATGTTAGAAGATAAGTAGATATTGTTAATATAAACGAGGAATAACAATGGACCAAGAATCTTTGTAGGACCCCACAAGTAACGTTTTCAAGTCGTGTTACACTGTTGTTATATTATAAAGCTTGTTTCCGATTATCAAGGTAAGCGCAAAACCATTTTAAATCATTTTTTCTTATTCCATAATTATACAGTTTATAAAAAAGAATTTCGTGGTTAGCAGTGTCAACCGCTTTTGAAAGATCGAGAAATACCCCAAGAGTGAATTTATTGTTGTTAATACCATTTAAAATTTTGTTGACAAGCTTGGCTAGCGTGTTCTGTTGAAAGGTGTTTTTGAAAACCGTTTTGGTTATTATTTAGCAGGTGTTAGTTTACCAGATAGTTGTAAAGTCTATTTGCATTATGCGCTCTAATATTTTTGAAATGCATGGTAAAATAGAAATAGACCTGTAGTTAGATGAAATAGAAACATCTCCACTTTTAAATACAGGAACAACTTTTGCTAGCTTTAGCTAATCAGGGCATACCCCATTTTTTAAAGACAGATTACAGATATGCAGAAGGGGATATTCAATAATATCAAAGACATTTTGCGACGTTAGAATTATCTTGTTCCATCTCCACATTTTTGAGTTTTGAGATAAAACGATTTAAAAAATAAAAACATTAGACGGTGGTATATAAAAGTTTTTTTTATAACTTATGTTTTCTCCCCAACCTTTTTACTTACAACTTAGGTTTTAATACAGTAGATATACATTATTCTGAGGTACATAACAAATTCAGTAACTCAATTATTTCAAAAAGTGGAGAACAAGATAATTCTAACGTCGCGATTTTTTAAAGCGTTCACGCTAATGTCATAACTAGTTTTAAATTTTACTATACATAGTTTTTTGACCATTAGAATGTAAAAAAAAAAATGTAAATACTAGCAAAATTACGATTTAAAATCGTTGTCTTAACAGTGACGCATTTGTTACTTATGTTTTATAGCAATGGCTAAAAAATAATCAAACAGCGTTAAAAATTTTGCGTATACGCATTTTTTACTTAAAAAAAAATCATTTATACAAAATATTTTTCCCGCAGAAGCCTTCTAATCTTTATAAGATTGGTCTCAGATCTAGCTCGATAAAGTACTTAAGATATTTAATTACAACGTACTGCATTTTCCTTTAGCATGTGCTTTTATTTATTATTTTGCAGCCTGTATAATTTTTCTATATACTCATATTATTACTCTTTCGAAAACATATTTTAATTAAAATTTGAATTTCACAAGCACCATCAGCTTTAGCGGAATTAAGTATCATTGTGCATTAATGTTTTTTCTCAGCTGTATTGTTTTTTGTTAGAAATGTGTAATCCTTTAATTATGAAAAAATAATACTAGTAAAGACTAAAAATATTTAAATTATTAAAAGTTAAAATCTTTGTTTGATATTTATTTTTTATCACCAACAATGCTTGCAATCTGCTATTTAATATCAATTGCATTACTCAACTAAATGATAATATTGTCTTAAGTACCCGGACAATACTGTCTCGAGTCCCGGAAAAATACTGTCAACCTCTAAATATATATATATATTTAGAGGTTGAACATTTAACGAATCCCTAATATTATTAAAAATATTTTTAAAAAAGAGTATTATGCTGGATTTCAAATGAAGCAAAGTAATATGAAATTTATTTTCTTTTTTAAAATATCATAAAAATCCATCAATATTTGCTAAATGTTTATATTTTTTCGAACGACAGGAAAAATGCTTTTCTACAACTAGTATGTCAATAATATGTTCACTGTTTTTTAACAATTTAATTATATGAAAGGAACTCAAAACAACAGGTGGGATTCAACGTCATGCAAAATCAGGAAGGTTACAAAAGACTACTGAGCGTGAAAATAGTCGCAAACTTCGTCAAGTAAGACCCAATGCGAGGTTAAGTTATAACTAGGTTTGCAACAATCTTGTTGAATCGATGAAAAAAAGATGTGTTGCTTGCCAAAAAGAGGAATTTTAGATGCTAGTTTAGATGTTATTTTTGTTGCGATATATAAAAAAATTTTTTATATATCGCTGTTGTTTTATTGATATTTTTTGTAATGGTATTTGATAATTTTTTGATATACAGTTTTATGTTTTAGTACATTATACAAGATACAAGATTTGTTTAAAAAATATTTTTATTAAAATAAAAACTTGTTCAGTATCTTCTTTAGATTCAATTTATGTTAGCTTAAATATGTTTCAAGCAACAAAATGCGCCTATTTTTTTTGAAATTTGCATTCCGAAACAAATTCTCTAAGGCATAATTATGTACAAAAATAGCTCATGAAATATTTACACTATTATATTTATAATAGCTTATGTATAAACGCTATTTACATTTGCTTAAGAACTAAATTTTTAAGTTGAATAGTCATTTAAATTTCATTTAAATATTTATTCGTTCCTTACGATATAAGTACTTAAATCTTCAGATTTACTTTCATCACTGTCATTCTTTTCTATTATATTAGTTTTTCTTGAAGCGTTCGTTGAATTCGATGAAGGAGCTCTTTATACATGTTAACACCATCAATTTCAATATTTCTGTTTCAAATAGGGTTTCCAGTATAATCCAGTACTAATAAATTGCATTATAAACGTAAACTTGTTTTTCAAATTCTATGTTGCTGTAACCTTTTGTGATCTACCTTGCGTTTCTGTTTTTTCCCCATTGACTTGGTAGACACCAAGCATACTTATTTTTTGAAATGCAGGTGTAGACTCTCCTAGCGTTATCTTAATGTTGCATTATAGCAAAATACCGCTTATAGCCAATATAATGTGTGTATTTGTAGCTGTACGTTTTAACATAGGGTGGTTTCAACAATTCTATTTCCCGACTTCCCGTATGCATACCCTAAGATCTTTTAGACACACATTTTTCATATGCTTTTAAAAAATCACCTAATTTAAACACCTTTTTATTGTCCATCACTAGTTCTTATTTTGGGCCATGCATCCTAAATACGTGATTTAATTGACTTACACATTTCTTTACGCTGTAAAGCTTCTTTCTCCAAACTGCGAATCGCTTTTGGTGTACAGATTATAATTGTTAATTGCATCACAAGCATTACGATACCACGTGTCTGGTAGATTTAGGACTTTTTGTTTCATTTTTTTGGGTGTTGGATCAATTGAGTTAGATTGGCAACATTTGTACACACATTTTTAAAATATCTTTTTTCAGTACAATCAGGATTCTTTAATATTCTGTATATATTATCCAAATAACTTCAAAATGATACTTGGCTGACATTTAAAAAATTCATCTGCAATAATCACTTAACACTTTTTTTAAACATTTTTCATGAAAACTTAACCAGGTCTTTAGAACACTTGTCAATATATCAGCTTTTTTTTATAGGACGGAACCCACTTCAACGCAATGTTATTCCTGTTTTCTTTTTTAAAATCTTGCAATAAAGAAATTCTTCGTTTGGTTAGCATTACTAATAGCCCATTTGATCTAACTCTCTAAATTCAGTCAGAACATTTTTTAACAATCCTTAAGCTGTTTCTGAGACGGAAAATACTGAAATACGGTAAATACATAAAGGTTCTTTATGTCCAATTTAACAGCTATAGCCATTATATAATGCGTGTGTTATACAAACATATATGTTATATAAAGATATATGTTTATCCCACGCATCACAGGATCTAGTTCAATTAAAAGTTAATATGTATGAGCATCTTCAACTATTAAGTAATCGTGTTTTGTAGCAACTTCCATTGCCATAAAACTAACATCACATGAAAATATTTCTCCCTTTATGCATTTCATGTCCTCCTTTAAAATTACAAATCTTCCTTACAGGCTCACAAACTTCTAATTGGCGCAATATTTTGACCAATAATGATTAAGCTTGATCTCCAATTTGAAATCCCAAAGATTTCCATGACTAAAACATTTGGCAAAAATGCTATTCAGTGGCAGTTTTTAACAAGACCCTATAAGGTGTACACCTATTGAAAAAAATCTTTGTTGTGTTATTTTTTTTAATATCTATTGACTTTGGGGGAATTTTGCTTCGTTTCCAGCAAAGCTATTTACTATTTTAAGTTTTTATAAGTTTATTTTTTTAGTATCTAAGTTGCAAAATCAATACTCGTACAGCATTACGTTCCTTTGGATCTTTTGTTAACAATTCATAACGTGCCAAATGGTTTGCAACATTGTAAGCCGATCTCTTTTTCAAATTTTTTTACTTACAAAAACAGAGACTTATAACTTAATATTGCATCTCTTTGTAAACTACCATTTGATGCCTCCACAAAACCTGTTCAATGTATATTTGCATGTTCGCACATCTAAGAAAAAGCAAATTTTTCACCCACTATTTTCATCTTCTCATCATTTTATTACGTGCGTCACTTGAAATATTAAGAGGCATCAATAAAGTATGTACGCAGTAAAACCACTTACTTAGGACCCCCTATCCCTTATACTCACTTCTATGCTTTCAAAGACTCTCTCTCTCTATTAGAAAATTATCCCACTTTATCCCTAATATTTTTCAAAATTTTAAAAGCAAAATAAGTTTTAGTTAATCCAATATTTCTCTGTGACATAACATAATATTGATTTTCAAACTTGTGAAATTCAATAAAAAAAAAGAAATAAAGTTTCAGTAGAGATAAGAACTAGAGATAGTCAAACCACGCACGTAACTTTAACACCTCACTCCCTTTCTCCTTGTACGCATTCCTCCGATTTTGGGGCCCAAACAGGTGCTATCTTCCTTTTATTTTCCTGTTCAATTTCCATTACCAAGACAATTTTTTTCATCTTTTTAAAATTGTTTCAACCAACCATTTCCCACCAATGATTCTATCTATCTATTGAGAGCAGCCGCGGCGCAGTAGTTAGAGTTCTGGCTCAGAACCCAGAGGTCCAAGGTTCGATGCCAGCTCTAGCCCAACAAGCGACATTGGTACGGAGGGAGGCGTGAACTTCCTGTTAATTGCTCACCCGCGGTGCTCTATGATAAGACCGTAAAGACTTCTGGTAGCACTTAAATACATACAAAAAAAAAAAATCTCTTTATTAAATCTCTCTTGAGATCTCAACTTGAGTTTTACAAGATGAACCACAGCTAACGACTTTTGTACTACGTGACAAAATTCTTTAGTTGTGGTTCATTTTGTTTCCACATATATTAAACAGTCGACGTTATACCATCAAAATAAGCATCAAAGTCCTTGTCCTTTATAGCAATTTGTTAGGTATTGTCTCTCAGTATCAATTAAAACAAAAACAAATTCGATCTTTCCATTGTGTAGGTGCACTCCGCCAAACCAAAACACAATCATTACTGATATTTGCAGTTGTTTTCCTCCAATGATCAATGTTATTGTAGCTTTTCCAACAACTTTTTTATTTACAATCAATACAATAATTTTATTTCTTACGTGAACGCCTATATATAAACAACCTATAAATGAACATTGGAGTCGAATTTATAAGTTTTTTGTTTCTATGTTTTATTTAAGAAATTTTCTTTTTTTAATAATTTTCCTTTGAATAAATAGCTTTATTCTTATGAGCAAATATTTTAATTTCTACTTTTTCAAGGGTATTAGTTAGGATACGAAGGTTAGGCACGAAGCACTTAAGATATGTTAGGATGCAAAGTGCTTAGAGCAGTTAGGATGCAAAGGTTAGACACAAGGTCGATAGAGCATCATGTCATGCAGTAAAAAATGTTTTACAGACATTATATGTTTGGTAGTATAGTTTTAGGGTCTCAAACAAAATTAAATGAGAAAAAATTTAACTAAAATAATAGAAATTTTGGTTTAAAGGTGTAAATGTTTAAATTTTTTATCTGATATAAAGGATAAAATATTAATACAGCCTTTTATAATCTAAAGGATATCCATTCAAATAATTTTACAGATTGGCCGGAGCCGTTTCTAAAAAAAATTGTTACAAAGCCCACTTTTCAACTTAGTGAAATCAGAGTGAACAACATTCTTGATCTAATTTTCATAATTGAAAATCAAGTTTTTGACGTTAATTATCGTGCTCCTCTAACGTTCTTCAATGAGATTACGCTGTTAAAAGCGTGCAGTTGTAGATAAATTGCTTGAAAAACGCATTTATCACAAAAGCAATTTTGTAAAAATATCATGATACTTCAAAAGTATAAAGTGGCAGATGGAGTTCAAAGAACTCAATACGAATGAATGTTATACCATTTTCTTGAATCACTATGAAACTAAATGCAAAAATAACGACCAAATAACTAAGTAAAAAGTAGACTCGTTAAGGAAGCAAATAGATAAATTAAAGCATTTAGATGGTTTAAGCGCACATACTGAAGAATTGTGTTGACATCTTCTTGATACCGTTTTGCAAACTTATAAAAGTTGCTAAATAGCGGTTGTTTTCCTGAAATAAGGAAAATAGCTGAATCCTGAAATAATAAAATATATAACGTAACACCATTGTTAAAAAAGGAACTAGACTTCACCCAGGCAATTACAGGCCATTATCCTTTACATCTTTGTATGTAAAATAGTGGAGAAAATAATATGTGATAATATGGTGAATCATTTAGTCGAGAATGGTCTTATTTTAACAAAATAACATGGATTAATAAATAAAAAAGCGTATGTGACTAATTTATTGGAGTTAATTGACATGATGTAAGACGCATTACCTGACAAAATATCTATGGACGAAGTATTTATAGATGTTAGTAAGTTGTTTGATATTGCTCTACACAAGCAACTAATTAACAAGCTCAAGCCATATGGTTTCACTGGAAATCTCCAAAACTGGATAAAATTGTTTTTTGCACCAGCGGTTTCAACAAATCGTGATAGGTGATTGCGTGTCTTAGTAGTTAGTGGTGTTCGGTAGCGTTCCTAAAGGATCCGTATTAGGTCCAATCCTACTCATCATTTTTGTAAACAAGATATACAATAACGTCAACCAAAATTGTAAAATGTATGCTGATGACACAAAACTGCTGGCCCGTTCGGACCACCTGTAAGCCTCACAAAAACTTCAATATGATATCAACAACATAGCCAAATGGTGTAAAATCAGGCGTATGAAACTCAAACTAATAATTGTAAAACCATGCGCAAGGGTAAAACAAAAGATCTTATGTCTACTCAATGCCAGCTAATAACGATAATAGCGTCAAACTTGTATCAACTTTAGTCTAACGTGAAATGGCATAATAATTTACTCAATAAATACAACCGTGTTCTAGGCATGTTGTATTGTACATTTAGCCACATGACTAAACAAATACTCAAAATTTTATACAAAACGTTTTTACGACCTTATCTAGAATTTACGGTAGCAGCCTGTAATCCATCGCCAAGAATGAGTATTAGTTAAACTGAAAAAGTACAAAGACAAGCTACCCGTTTAATTTCTTACTACCGTAAGCTATTATACAAAGATTGTTTGAATCAGCGGAACTCTACTTATTTAGAAACCTGTCAAATTAGAGGAGATCTGATACAAGCGTATAAAATTGCAAATAGGTAGACACTGTCTCATGTAGTCAAAAGATAGAAATTGTATTATGGAGTGAGCCCCATGTCTTTTGTGCTTAGGCGTTCAAAAATTATGACAATATAATGTTTTTAACCCCCTCAAATTGAAGGGTTAATAATGGTAAAAAAAAAAATTTATCAACTTGTTGCTCTAAAGTTTTTTTGTTTCCATGTTTTAATCATTGCAATTTTTTGCAAATTTTCGTTATTTGACATAAGTATAAAAATATAAAAGTTTGGAATTTGCTCTACTGCTAGAAGTTAACTATCTTAAAGACCATAAATTACTAGATCTGTCCGCTGGGTATAATATATGTATCAGATATAAAATAGATACCAAAACATTATATAATCAAGAATCTTTCTTGATTTAATATTCTTAAAAATGTTTAACGTCAAACTTAACTACCTGTAATTAAGTTTATTGTAAAGATTTTTATTAAGTTTTAAACTAAAAATGGGATACCGATTCTAAAATTAAATAGCCTAAAACTATTTTAGGCTAGAGGAATTTTGTTAATAAAAACTTTTTATTAACAAAATCCCTCTAGCCTAAATAGTTTTAGGCTAAAATTTTGTTAATAAAAAGTTGACAATAATATAGCGGCCGTGGCGTAGTGATTAGAGCGCATTCTTTAGGAGCAAGAAATCTAGGGTTTGAAGCTTGCTCTGGACATAATTCGCGCGTCGGTAAGGAAGAAGGCGTTAAATTCCTAGTTAAATGTTCTACCGCGGTCTTTGACAAAACCGTTTGGTCTTCTTGGGGCACCTAAAGCAAACAAAATTTTATAAAATTATTTATCTGAAAATGAAAAAATATACAAAGATTATTTATTAATTGTTATTATTATTGTTCAAAAAAATTTGTAAATTCTTAAAAAAATTATTACTTTAGAATATTTTTCAAATTTAAAAATAACTTTAAGCACACTTGGCAAGTAATAAAAAAAGTTACTGGCAATCAAAAAACATGGTAAGGCTCCCTCCCTCCAGATAATTATAGTTGATAACAAATGTATTCATAAATCAACAACAAAATCTGACGAAATTAACAAGTTTGAAATTGGTCCTAAATTAGCAAATAAGGTTCCCTTCACCCCGACTGTTTATTAGTATCAATGGATAATTGCAACTGTTTCAAAGAAATATCATCAGAATTATACTTTAATGAATTCGAAAGTGAATTCGAAAGTGCTTGCAAATCACTATAGTTGTTTTTCCTGAACAACTAAAAATCGCAAAAGTTATTGTTACATTGTATATATACATTGTATAGCAAAATATGGCATTAAATTCAAATTAATGAAGAAAATATAATTAAATAGACAACATGATTATAAAATGGCTTCGAAGTTACTTATCAAACCGCAAACAATTTGCTTTCAACAATAACGATAACCAAAGGCATCTTATTTCCAGTGATGTTCCTCAAGGTTTTATCTAAGGGCAACTTTTAATCTTAATCTATTTAAATAACTTAATAAAGCTTCAAACTTAATGAGCATCATGTTTGCTGATGACACCAACTTATTACTGACTAATAATGAAATAATCAAATTCTTTTCTATAATGACTGATGAACTTAAAAACATATCAACAAGGTTCAAATTTAACAAATTAAGTCTTTACATTAATAAAACTAAATGTATTATAATTCATTCGCTCTCTAAAAAACGCCAAAATTTGGCCAAAATTTTTATTGATGAAATTGAAATAAAAAGAGATTTTATTACAACAATTTTATTAGTGGTTCTTAACAAAAACATTACAAGGAAACTACAAAATGACTACATCTGATAAAAAAAAAAAAACGTAACGGAGTTTCAAATAAATCCAGATCATATCAAAACAAAAAAGCCTAAACCCAAATTTATTACATATTTATTCACAGCTATGTGAATAAATGTGTAACAATATTATATACTAATAAAATAAATGTATACTAAATTATGGAAATCCTGCTCGGTACTGAAAAAAGTAAGTTACAATGTCTTTATCTCCGTCAGAAGCATGCGATCCGCTAGATTAATTCTGCGGAACGTTTTACTCATTCCAATTATTTATGGAGATGAAAATACTTGACATTTACAAATTCAATATTTATAAAGTTTTATGCTTTATATACATTGATTTAACTCTACCCATCTTTAAAGATCTTTTTTGTTCTAAACTCAGTTTATAAATATATGCTTAGAAACAACAATATGTTAAATGAGCTAATTTGCAGAACAAAGTTTAACAAACTTAGCATTACATTTCAAGCAACATATCTATGGAATTGTTATACTTTATTTGATATATTCAATACTTTTCTGATCATTAAAAATAAACTTAAAAATTTTATTTTATCTTTTAGTAATATATTTAAATACTTTTTATAATAACCACGTATAGTTATTTTATTTGTAAGACTTTTGTCATACTTTCTATTTTTTATTATAATAAGAAAGAGAAAATACAATAAAAGACTTTATATATATCTTTATATATAAATTCTTTATATATAAAGATCTTACTGTATTTGCTATTCTTACTGCATATATTTTATGTATTTATATTTGCATTTATAAATTAGCGTTTTTATAAATTTTGACGATAAGATCAAACTTTTCAATTGCGTAAAACCAACCAGAGATCTTCTTTAGATTTTTGATTTATAACACGATTTAATGAAATTTTACATTCTTGTTTGTCTTGATGTAAAAAAGTTTTAACCTGTAAAAGGTTCTGATGATAAGATCATTATGATCTTCTTTCTAAAGCATTGTTTGTTTTTATAAACAACGAAAAATGTAATCATTAGGGTGTTCCAAAAAACATCATTTTTGAAAAAAATCTGCTCCCACCCCCTAAATGTGTTCTATTTAATAGAAAAATAATAGGTTTAAAATTTTTTTAGATAAAAAATATTTTAAGGGGTCCTTCAAGACCCTCGAATATTTAATTGGTCCCTATTATTTTCAAAAAAAAGTTTTTCAAAAATATGTCAACTTGGTACTCAAATGAAGCAAAATTATATAAAAATTTCAAAAATAATATTTATTTCTGAAAAATATTTAACTTGTTTATCAAAAAAAAAAAAACTTAAGAACTCATTTTTTTCATTTTTTGTTAAAAAACGTAATTTTTTTTGAAATAAAACCAAAAATAACAATTTTTTTAAAATTGAATATTATTTTTGAAATTTTCATATAATTTCGCTTCATTTAAGTACCAGGTTGACATTTTTTTTAAAAAAATTTTTTTTGAAAATATTAGGGACCCATTAAATATTCGAGGGTCTTGAGGGAACCCTAATTTTTTATTCAAAAAAGTTTTAAATCTTTTTATTAGACAGAACACATATAGGGGGTGGGGGGTAGGAGCCGGTTATTTTTGAAAATGTTGTTTTTTGGGACAGCCTAGTAATCATATATATATATATATATATATATATATATATATATATATATATATATATATATATATATATATATATATATATATATATATATATATATATATATATATATATATATATATATATATATATATATATATATATATATATATATATATATATATATATATATATGTATATATATATATATATATATATATATATATATATATATATATATATATATTTATTGTATATTTATATATTTATCATATATTTGAATGTTTATTATATATTTGTATATTTATTATATATTTGTATATTTATTATATATTTATATATATATATGTGATTTTGTCAGAAAAAGGTTTACGTTTCCTTTACAGGTCTCTGATTTATTCTACTTTGTTCTAAATTTGGTTGAAAATAAAATAACTATTTTGCATCAGTATTTTTTTACTGTTACCAAGAAATTAATTTGGACTTCTAAAATAAACCTGCAAATAGAAAAATTTTATCTTACTGTGAATTAAAATCAAATTAAAAATAAGACTATATTTAAAATCATTAGATGATGAATCGCCAAATGATTTTAAATGTTTATCGTAAAAAAAAGGTCAATAACAATGAACTCATTTAAATCAGATTTCGGCAAATGTGACTCTAACAATATTGTTGATGAACTGACTTTGGAACAAAAGTATTTTTAATTAAAAATCCTGTACTGTCTCAAGCTTATTTGTTTTTAGATTTGGAAATTTTTCATAAACTAGAAAAATTCCTTCATAGATAATTATTTATTTTACTGTCTTTAGAAGCGTTAAGTGTTGGTTTGTTAAGTGTTGTTGAAATAATTTCATTTTACTCCGTGTTTAAATTTTTAAAGTGTTTAAAGTTAATTTATTTCATAAAACTACACATTATCCTATTTATAAATAAATAAATAAAATCATAAAAGATTATACAATAAAATACAAACAGATAAAGTACAATAAAATACAACAATAGTATAAAGTAAAAAAGAATACATTTTACATTAACATTTTTCAAATTCTAGCAGTGGGAAGAATAAAAATCATTATTTAATTGATTACTGATTTGTTTAAAAATGTTTACTAATCCATTATTTATTTATTTTATTGTTTGTTTTTCAACTTATTATTTTAGAAAATATATTATTTATATTTAATTATAATGAAATTTAATAAAACAAATTATGTTATTTTTACATACATATTATTTCTTTATCTTTATAACTTTTTGAAAATTAATAAAATGACGGCTTTCACTACGCTGTCACTAAGTTTACTTCACTGTCACTTAATATATAACTTGATTATATTAGATTTAGGCGTAGGCCTGGCGCATCAATTTAAAGGTGGCTTCAATTGTTTTGAACTTATTTTTTATGTTCTGTAATAAGGGCGCCAAATTTAAGCTTTATTTAATTTTTGAATGTTAATTTTGACTTTTTTTTCGAGAAAAAGAAAATTATTAAATAAGTTACTAAAATTTAGCTACGTGTCAAAAATAGTTCACCAATTTCTAAAATTTGCGCCTGTCGTTTTTGAACACACTTTTTAGTCAAAAAGTCAAATATATAAAAATAGCATTATATACATGAACATGATAGTATGTATACTATCCATATTAATGGTGTTGCATACTAACATTTTTATTTTTTATTTTGTACGTTTATTTAACTTATACTAAAATTCGGCTGTGTTAATTTAAAAATAATGAACTTATTTCAAGTAAAGCTTTATATTTAAATTTATTATATTCTTTTTATTGGGATGAAGGTATTATGGTAAATAAACTTTATTTACTAGAAAGAGTTAAATATTGTTTAGATCCTAAAAAGAAAAAACGTCACCAAAGAAATTTAGTGAGAATTATCAGAAGAATTAAATAGGTAATAACAAGGTGATAACAAGATAAACCAGATAAATCTAAAATAACTAAGATTAAGCAAGATTAGGCATTAAGTTATTTTCATTTTGTTGAAATTAGTTGCTGAAGACAATCGATATTTTGATTGTCTTCAGCAGACAAGTCGTTTGACCGTGTTTAATCGTATCTAATTAAAGTTCTATTAAAACTTCAAATTTTTAAAAGAACAATGTAAATTTTTTTTTTGATGAGTAAAATATTTTTACCTATTATAAAATAAGGTTTTTCGAGGAAAATTTACACTCTGTGCACCATATCTTACTATTTGGGAGAAAAGTTTTTAATTGCTTTAGGGCTCTAAATAAAATATTTTGATAATTTATGTTTAATAAATATCAAAATGGTAGCAATAAACTCTGCGTCTGCATCAGTCTGACAACCTGGATTCAAACTAATTTATTTAGGTTTTACGTTTTCTAAATCTAGTTTCAATCTTCATAAAAGCAAAAGTTTTGACAAAACTAAAGTTAATGATTAAAACTAGAAATTTCTAAAAACTACATTAAAAAAAAACTTAAAAGCGAAATGTTTTTTATAAAATGTTTCTGAAAACTACTACTAGAATAAGAGTTCACAAAATTTATTTTGATGTTTCAACAATATTCAACAATATTTCAATAATCTCAATGCCAATATAAACTTTTTTGATTGACTTTGCATAAGTTTTTTTATTTTTTTTAATCAATTAATTTTGTTGGCTTTTTATCTGATTTAAAAATTCTATTTTTAAATCTTTTTTAAATTCTTTTTTTTTTCATCTACTTGAAACCCAAATGTTTGAACAATGCAACTTATAAACCTGCCTTATGGCAACTTCTGCAATTAATATTTTGCCATATACTACGCGTATTAAACAGTTAAATAATTAATTGAAATGTCATTTCATGTAAAACTTTTGAAGCACTTTTGGATTTTTCATATTTAATAAACTTTATAATGACTTTACATTCTTCAAGTAATTAATTGTTTATAAGATCATAATGGTAACTCGTAAGGTAGGAAATTATTTATTATACTCTGCCACGTCCAATTTCAGAAAACTTCACAACAGTTTGTAAACTTATTTCATGTGGTTTTAAACTAAAAATACTATTAATTTAAATGAATAAAATATATTTTTAAAATCAAATTTTGAACATTGAATAACAATTTCAACAAACATTTTTTTGTCATTAAAACCAGCTTTTGATTTTTATCAAGGAATTTTGAAATGTTTAAGAAACATTAATTTTGAAAGTAGCTATTTGTGAAAGCCAAGAACTAAATAAAAGATAAAAGTAAAGATGCGCAAGCTAGAATTTTAACTAAAAAACTTTGTGCGCACCTTAATGCGTTGCAAATGGGGTTCAATTAATTTACTAATTCGGGGTAGCTGTTTCTTTTTCAATTTTGTAACTCTTATATTCTTTTTTAAAACTGTTCCAAAGCAGTGACGGATGCAGGATTTTTTAGAGTTCGAGCAAACACCAAGCATTTATGTGTTTATACTTATGTCAAACAATGAGGCTTTACAAAAAATTGCAATGATTGTAGGCTGGGAACGAAAAAGCCCTGTAACTTTATTTCTTACCAACACCACCACACCTCCACCCCCAACGTGAGGGGCAACAAGTTATTAAAATATTTTTTGAACTATTCTTAACTAGACTTATAACCATTGATAAATTCTAAGTTCTATATAGTTTACCTCTCAGCGTTTAAAAATTATAACCATATAAAGTTTAAACCCCCCTCAATTTGAGGAGGTTACAAATTTTATATGGTCAAAATTTTTGAACGCAAACACAAAAAGTCATGGATTTGTCTCTGTTCCAAAGTAATACTTTGAACAGTATTCTTTTTAGTAGCATATTTAAAAAATGTTTTCATAAAAATGGTTAACGATATTGAGGTTGGTAAAAAGTTACTTTTAAGTTCTTGAAACAATAAAATTATTAATATCAATAAAGTTATTAATTTAAAATTAAAATAGTTATGAGTTATTTCATTAAATAAGTTTCAAATATATCAGAAAAATTTCCTTTGTTTTAAATATGAATACTAAATACTTAAACATGAATATAACTATTTATGTTTAAAGTTGGTATTTATTAAATTTATAGACATCTAAAGTTTTAAGTTCATTTAAGAGAGGTGTGCAGTGAACAGTTCTGCGTGCACCAGGGCCGCCGAGAGATTTCATGACGCCCGGGGCGTAGCAGCAACTAGGTGCTTCTGTGAACATGTGTATTTTTAAATAAAAGCATGTACAATAATACTAGTAAATGACTGGTTTTTATTTCTAATACTGGTAATTAATGTCCTTATTTTCAAAAACCGTATCTGGATCTTTTACGCTGCACCTTCAATGATTAGGATTAATAAACAGATATAAAAATAATATTGAAAATATTCTATAATTTTGAAAATTTATTGAAAAGAATTTATAAAAATAATATTGAAAACGTTCTTATCTTGCTTTTTTACTTGCTTAATTCGAATTAGAATTGAGCAAGTAAAAAAGCAAGATAAGAAAAATAAAGAATTGATTGGAAAATAGGCTATAAGCCCTCAGAATTAATTGGAAAATAGGCTATAAGCCCTTTGAGTATATTTGTTTGAGAAAATCTAAAGTGTTTACGCAAGTGAAAAACGAAGACTTTTTCAAATCATTAAGATGCTAAATATTATCCACAAAGTTGTATACTATTTTACAAGCTTTAATTTTTACCGAAATTCCTAACGCAGTTGTGCAATTTACAGCGCAGTCGGTGTCCGCTTGAAATTTTTCATATTCAGAGGAAAATAAACTGATATCAATAACTCATATGGTCTTGCGATTGTTGGCATATAATTTGGTATGGTTATAAATGCAGTCTGATAAGTTATTGATAAAAAGCAAGATCAGATCTTGCTTCAATGCAAGATCAGTTCTTGCATTGAAGCAAGAACTAATCCTGGAGGGACGCCACTCGACGCTCTATTCTAATCGGACGTTTATTCTTTACTTGTTACTCATTGTTGTAAAGCTAGCCAACTAGAGGTCCAGTTTAATAGCTGGCCTCAAATGTCACGAGCATGAGTTTTATAGAGTTTTGTGACACTGTGTTGAATGCTTTGACAAAGTCATTTATTATTAGTTATTGTTAATAATTATTTCATCTAGGAATCTACGGTAATCTGTTTCCTTTACAATTTTACGGGACTCAATCAGGTTTGTAAGCAATCTTTGTGATGTAAAAATTGATGTTGAGTCTTTGGCATTAGATTATACATAGTGCTTCATAATACAATCTTATGAGATTAATGAACAAAAATGTTTTGTTTGGATAAGACCAAATCTTAATAAGTTTTCTTCAACATTGTCACTATAAAAAACAAGTCTTTTTGGTTGGTCATTTTCAACCAAAAAAAATGAAATAAATTATTTAAACTATAATTCTTTGGTAATAAGAATAAAAGTTGCACATCACCATGTAACTTGCACATCACCATGTAACTTGCACATCACCATGTAACTTGCACATCACCATGTAACTTGCACATCAGCATGTAACTTGCACATCAGCATGTAACTTGCACATCACCATGTAACTTGCACATCACCATGTAACTTGCACATCACCATGTAACAAAGCATATCACTATGTAAAGTAAATTTATTTTATACCTCATCAATAAAAATAATTTTTTTTTTGCTTTTTTGAAAATAAAATCTCAATATGTTTTTTTTTTCTGTCATCTTTTAGCGCCCCCATTATCTTGGTGCGCGGGGCACATATGACCCTTTTTTTTACAACATTTTACGTATCCTAGTAAAATTATAAAGTCATCAGAATGACAATTAGCTAGATGACAAAGTAGAATACAATATCATTAAGTATTAGTTTTGTTATAATTGGTTTATAAAATCAGGTGATTGTATGGAAAAATTTATATAAAAAATGAAAGCCTTCTTTTTATAACTTTAATAAATATAATATAATTTTTTATAATTCTATAATTTTATTAATTTATTAATTTATATAATGAAATTTTTTTTTAAATCATCATTATTAAATTGAGACGGGCAAATGATGGTGCTTCTGTGATAACTGAAAATAAAAGTGAGTTAAAAGCACTTCCATCCATTGCTCATGCTTTAAATTTGGTGAAGGTCAAAGCGATATCAGTAAACAGTTACGTCCAATTAAATTCTTTGGATGACTAAAAAGTTGTATACATGTTATACATCTAATTTGCCACTATTTTATATTAATGTTTTATGTGGTATTTATGGTGCTCAAAGGGATTTTTAAGTTCTAAACACAGAGCACCGCGGAAGAGCATTGAGCTAGGAAGTTTACGCCTCCTTCCTTACCAATGTAACTTACCTGGCCAGAGCCAGGATCAAACCACATACCTTTTGGTTCCAAACCAGAACTTTAACCACTGCGCTGAAGCATTGCATTGTCAGTTTTAATAAAAAAAAATTATTATGTTTTTATGATGCTATTTTTGTAAAAGCTGATAACTCTTTTGTGTTATCAATTTACTTGCAATGTAAGCTATAAACATTTCATTTGCAAAACAATTGACTATTTTTAAAAGAATATAACGTTGATATGAGCAGTAATAAAGCTTTTGAAGGTCTAAATGCGGCTATAAATTTTTTTGATGAAGGATATACATAACTATATGCGGAAACTGAATTTTGAAACAAGAGATTTGCAATAACAAAGGGTACTTCAAAAGAACTTTGCAGTGATGAAAGTTTGGTAATCCATGTACATGCTTTAAATGTAAAACATAATTCAATGGTTTAGATACAGTTATGAACCAAATAATCGTCAATTTTGATTGTTCAAAACGTCAATCCAGATTGGCGTTTATTTTGGGTTTGCTAAAGCATTGACTTGAATTGATAATAAATTGTTGAATTGAAATTGAATGAATAAATTTTTCCATAATGCTTGCTTTTAATTTCAAATTCTGTACTTTTTTTTTTTTTTTTTTTTTTTGCATTGATTGTTAATACTTAATTTTAAAATATTGATTAAATTATAAAATTATGAGAAAAAAACAACATCTATTTTTTGGGGTTTAAGTGGCACCTGTAACCGGTGCCAAAACCACAAAAATATTGAAAGACCTCAGCAAATATATCTAAAAATATTATATTATCAAAAAATAAATTACATCTTATTTTCGCAAGGCTGATTTTTGACATTGGAGAAACAGATTTTACATGAATTTTGTAATCATGGTTGTTGGGGTAAAAGAAGTTACTCAATTTTATGACTTTGTTTTTTTACATATTTCATACCTGGGTATAATTTTATTAAAATATGTTACACTTTGGTGACAAAAGGAAAAGTAACATGTGTTTTGTTGCTATAAATTTTTCCTTTAATTATTATTTTTTCACTTTTATTTTAGATAAGTTGGTTTGTCTATTTAAAACCCATATTCTGAGAAAAGTAACTTTTAAAAATGATAACATACAAACTTTTAAAAGAATATAGACATAAATATGCAAATCTTGATAAAACAAGTTTAAGTGTTGGAATGATCCGTTTGATGTAGGTTTTCTTCCTTTTCACGGGATTCATCCTTTGAAGTGTTTTTTTACTAGAAATTTGGGTGTTTTAGTGCGTTCTGTATTTTTATATCTTTTAAGTTTAATTGATTTCAATTGATACCCTTAAATACCTTTCAATTGATACCAATAAATACTTTGAAGAATGCAAATATCTTTTATCTTAAACTAAAACACTTGCTTGTCTGCCAGTTTTAAAATGGATCACTTAATGTTTTGTTTACTGAAGCACTAGTTTTATCAGAACCACTGAAGTTAAAATCAATAGTTACATTCATGTTTACATTTATATTTAGGTTCAGAATTACAAAACCTGATTCCATATATACATTGCTTATACTTACATTCATTTCTACAAAACATGATTCCTTGTCTGCATTGATTGTATTTACACTCTTATCAACATTATTTACAAACAAGTTCTTTTTACATACAATTTTCGTTTCCTTTTAATTGATTTAATTCTTTGTTTAAACTCCGCAAGCCTTAGCCATTTTGAAATATTAATGACAAGCATTCCAGTGATTTTTTTTTTCTAAGTTGCCTTAAGTAATGGAAAATATAATTACTTAATAAGTAACTTATCAGTATATTTTCCTTAAGAAAAAATAAAAGTTTTGGGAGAATTTTTGGTCAAAAAGAGAACAGTAATGCTGTTAAAAGGACGGTTGTTAAAGATGTTGTTAAGGATGCTAAAATTACAAGGGTTCAATAAAATCTTGTTTCATAGAGAAATATTTAAAAAAAAGTTTGAGATTGTGAATCAAATATAATTTTTCCGAGGGATCACCTTAAAATAATCTAAGTAAACAAAAATTGATTTAAAATAACTATATATATATATATATATATATATATATATATATATATATATATATATATATATATATATATATATATATATATATATATATATATATATATATATATATATATATATATATATATATATATATAGTTATTTTAAATCAATTTTTGTTTACTTAGATTATTTTAAGGTGATCCCTCGGAAAAATTATATTTGATTATTAATATATATATTTGATTATTAATTATATATAATATAATATATATATTTGATTATTAATTATATATATATATATATAATTTTTCCGAGGGATCACCTTAAAATAATCTAAGTAAACAAAAATTGATTTAAAATAACTATATATATATATATATATATATATATATATATATATATATATATATATATATATATATATATATATATATATATATATATATATATATAGTTATTTTAAATCAATTTTTGTTTACTTAGATTATTTTAAGGTGATCCCTCGGAAAAATTATATTTGATTCACAATCTCAAACTTTTTTTTAAATATTTCTCTATGAAACAAGACTTTATTGAACCCTTGTAATTTTAGCATCCATATATATATATCCTTATATTTCTATACATCATATATATATATATCCTTATATTTTCTATTGCAATTTAAAAAATGACTTCAAGCATGACTTTGAAAATTATCATTTTTTAAAAAGCTATCTTTATTTAAAATAATAAATTAATAATTCATATACAGCAAATTCTTTTGATTTCTGAGTATTTATTAGAAAAAAGCTTTAACCTTTTTTTTACAACTTTTTTTGTTATTTATAAATAAATAAAATAAACCTGACGACTCGTTATTAATTTATAGCGGTCCACGAAAAAGCCTTTATTTAAGCAGCATTTGTTTGTCTGTAAAGTCGCTTGTAAGATAGCAAAAACAAAAAGCCGTTTTGAAAGGATTGTTTCTGGATAAAGCCTAATTTATTTAGAAGCATATGTTTGATAAATTTTATCTAAGTTCAACCTTCTACTTATTATTTATATCGTTAGATTATTAATTTATATTGTAAATGCAGTAATGTTAATGAAACAGTTGATTGAAAAGTTATTATAAAAAACAGTTTTTAGATGTTTTTATTTTAGGTTTACCTCATCTGTGGTCATCAACTCTAATGCTAATTGTTAAAAAACAAAAACAAATCAGAAATTAATTGTCTGTATCTAACTGGAAATAAAACAAAAAAAAAATGAAGAATTCAAAAGGTCGCAACTTTGTCAAAAAAATGAAAACATTTTTTTTAAAAATTTTAAAATAATAATCATTTATTTAATTTCACTTTTTATTCGTAACAAATCATGAATGACTAGGTTAAATAGTCCAATAAATAATTACAAGAAATAATTAATATTAAACGATATAAAATATATGTTGACAAAAAGTAAACACCTGTAAGAATGTTAAAATTGTTCTTGTAATGTACAAAATCGAAAGTTTAAATGTCAAAGTTAGCGTTGTTTGTTTAATACAAGTTTACATTTTTAGTTTTTTCGAAAAGAAACATTATTGAAATTTTAAAACATTATTAACATATTTTATGCTCAAATTGAAATTATGAAGAGTTTAAAAGGTTTTTATCTTAATTGGAAGTAATTTCTTTTTTAAAATTGCTTTAGCTACGTGTTATCTTTTATCTCCGTTGAACAAAAATCCGACAAAAAAATCGTGTGACGATTTCATGCTAAGCTAATGTTGCAAAGCTAATTAGATCAAAATATTATATTACGCGTTCAATAATTATAAATAAACTTGATATGCAAGTGTATTTGGCGCATGAAAAGCATTTTAAAAACTAATTTAAAAAGTTATTTGATACTATTAACGTACTACTGTTTAAAAGAATAAAACAAAGTGGTGTGCCTATTTAAATGTAATATATATGCAAAAGTATATTAAAACAAAACGTATTTAAGTAAAAGAACGCAGCGATAAGTTATTTTCTTCTATTTTTAGCAACAAATTGATCAATTCCCAATGGAATTCCCATCAGACTATGAATAATATTATCCATTTTTTTAAAAATTTTGTAGTTTTTTTCACTTAGAGTTGTTTCTTCTGTTATGTGGTTAACGTCACCTTCGTTTTTCTCATCAGGTTTTTTTTCGTTAAAATTAACAAGGTTTGAACGCAGAACATCATTAAGTTCATCATTAAACTTTTCAGAATCGAGATCTTCACGTTGGTCCGCTAACTTAACTTCAGGGTCTTTTTTTCCTGAAAACTTTGATTGGAATAATAAACCCAGCTTTGACATAGCCTCTTGATTTGATTTACCAGCTAATAAATTAATAATTGTAATAATAAGTGAATTTAAAAAAATGTAATGAAAAAATTTAATCAGCAACAGATACAAACTTTGCAATATCACTAATTACATTACAAATTTAAAGACATCATCAACAATTAAATACTTATACAAATAAAAAAATATTCATTAGAAAAAAAAAAAAAAAAGTTTTAGCCATCAACCATGAGTATTTCTAAAACTGATAAGAGTTTTATGAAACCTAAAATAATGTCTTAGTAATGGTTAGTACATTCGGATAAGCAATAATATAGTAGTTTTATCTTAGTTTGACTTAAGATTTATAATTCGGAATGTCAAACATGGTAAAGAATCCATAATACTGTAGTATTTGTATACTGTATTGTAAACAAATTACCTTCTTCAGAATCTTCGCATCCACTCCACCGCATATAGTTACATCTCGTAAATACTGAATTTATTAACACAAATATGACAATCAACACCTTAATCATTTTTTTTATTGTTTCCTGAATATTTATGAATTAAAAATTCAATAAAAACTTCACTTATATTTAAAGTATAAAATAATGAGCAAATATTTACAATTGTAAATCTAGTTTAATTGTTTGGACTGTTGCTTGATAACTGACTACAAGGGTCCATTTAAAATTGCTTTATAAATGTTTCCAAGCTAAGAGTTGTTTCCTTTTTAATTAAAATTTTAAAACTGTTTTCTCTTTATATAATGAACTATATTATAGAAATATCACAAAAGAAATTCAATGCAATTTATTTTATCTTCGAAACAAACAATAAGAAAAATGATGACGTTTAATCAATGTCGTTTTAATCGGACCAGCTGAGATTTAATTTTGATTTGATAACTTTGTTCTGACAGCTCCCAAGTTCCTAAATTGACTAAATTGTATATATGCATACATATATATATATATATATATATATATATATATATATATATATATATATATATATATACAGAAACACTAGTTTAAATATATATATATATATATATATATATATATATATATATATATATATATATATATATATATATATATATATATATATATATATATATACAGAAACACTAGTTTAAATATATATATATATATATATATATATATATATATATATATATATATATATATATATATATATATATATATATATATATATATATATATATATATATATATATGTATATATATATATATATATATATATATATATATATATACGGATATATAAGCGTAAAAACCTGGATCTCTTGATTCTTAGAGAAACGCTTTAGCCAGCATTAAAAAACTTTTACAATCTTTTCTATTGTAAATTTATTAGGAAGGTTAGCGATGTTAAGGAAAGTTCAATTTATGCAAAATATAGAGTTTTTTCATATGCGTATATACAAATTTACATATGTATATATAAGAGTATACTAGGAAATGAGAATTTTTTTTTTCTTTCAAATTATTTTTTCTTATCATACTTCGAATTTTTGAAAACTGTAGCTTATTTACTCACATCATTAACTTCACTGTTTCATTTTAAGTATAATAAAAACTCCTATATGTTAAAAGATATCATCACTTTGGATGCGCATGCAATGGGTTCCATAATAAAAAACTGTTCTTTTGATTTTTTTTAATAATCACCGCAAAGATGTAAGTTAGCCAGAATATCTATGGAATGAATGATAATAAGGATTTTAATTAAAGAGTTTAGAAAAGGTCTGAATCAAACCTAGATTATCAGTCAAACTAAATATTTTTGATAAAATGTTTTCGTTATGATTTTAGTAAATCTTGACCCCTCTCAATACCAGTTTTTATTACACAAATGTAGTGTCAAGATCTTAGTGTTCACAAATTTCTTCTCACAAATTAGCTTCTGAAGTTCAGGAACAAATACAGTACATTATTGTATTGTGTCAACAACGTAACAGTTTTTATTGTTGCGCGTATGTTGAAAAGCAGCTTGAAATCATTTCATAATACTTGTTTAACTGGAAAAGTTTTTATTCAAGCTTTTTAAAGCACTTTGTTATATACCTAGGAAAATAAACGCAGTTTTGAAATGTATAGCTAATATAAATATATGAGAATGGATGTTTATAATAATGTTACCTATACAGTCCTTATTTTTACGTATCTTAGTTACCTATCTTAGTTACGCACCTTAGTTACGTCTCTTAGTTACGTATCTTAGTTATTATATATATACAAAATGTAATAAAAGAACAGAAAAAACAAAACAAAAAAAAAACGTGTAATGCAATACAAATAGAGAAATGAGTGTTTCAATATATCAGACTGTAAGGGCTTTAAATGTAGATATCTTAAAATAAGTTTAACTAGATGGATTTTTAAAATAATATTTTTTCATGGGTTTAACTCTTTTTGTTAATAACTATTTTATAATATTATAATTATTGGATTTTATAATATTTCGAGGAAATAGTAATACTCTTGTTAACAAGTAAAAAAAAAAAACTGTTAAAAAAAAAAAATCAAAGTAATATAAAAAACCATTTATATTTACAAACTATTTTTTTTTTGTAAAGTTTTATTTTTAAGTTTTTGTGATTTAAAAACTTGAATCCAATTTTTGGAACATGCGTGTAAACCAATGTTCCAAAAAGTCCAATTGCCACACAAAACCCACCATCCCGGTTAAAACCATCGTTGTGAAAGGTACTTTTATGATATTGTATTTTTGACGCTTCCTTAACTTTCCCGTTATAACTATTCATATCGATTTTTTAAAGTAGAAACACTGTTGGCAAGTTTTATTAAGTTAAGTTTTTTCATCTGTCTTGTTGTGCACTTGTTTAAAGTTGAAATATAAAGACGATATCTTTAGCCCTATGTGCACATAAATGACATAATTTACATTATTAATAGGAAACGGTTTTTGCCAGTTGTAGAAGACAGGATTTTTTATTGTTAACAAATCGATGTGCAAATGAACTCCAAACTTAAGTACGCTTTTGCTTACGTTAAATGAGAATATTTGAAAACAAATTGCGACGAATGGAGCCCGGGAACGAAGTGCTCTAAAAGTTTGTTTTCCCTACCCCCAACATGAGGGCAATGAGTTATTAAAATGCTTTTTTAATTTAACTACACTAAAATTAATTTTAACAATAGTTTTCAAATATCAATTAATAATCTTTTAACAATAAAAAGATATGTTCATGTGGAGTTTTAACTCACACCAAAAGTCTTTATGTGATGTGTTTCTTTACTAACTGGTCTCTCCGCATTTTTTTTTTTGCTATCTTTCTAACTCAACAGTAACTTATTTAAATTGAAATCTGTTCTTTTACAAACTAACTTACTATTATTTCTTATAAGCGGGTTATAATACTCATTAGTGAGCTGAGCTTGTCTTTGAGTGGCTTGGTATGTTTTTAGAAGATGTCGTAAAGATATCTTTAATTTCGTAATGTCTTAAAGAATTCCTTTAACCTTACGATCTAGACGTCTACAAATGTGCATTTTAGATTTTTTAAATAACGTATTTTAGACGTCTTTTATAGGTCATTGTTTACTGGGTGTGAAAAAAAAATTAAAAATTAATTAAAAAAAAAAATGTTGATAGTTTAGTTGTCATCAAAAATTGCTTAGAATTTACTTCAATAATAAATCTTTCCAAGTAGCGCATACAAAAATAAGTCATTATTTACAATACCGTTTAATTTTCTATCACATATTACTATTAAACGCACGCTCACAACTAGAATTCCGTTTTTTAAAAGATCAAAACAATAGAACTACATCAAATAGAAGAAATATATTTACATCGGACATTTCTACTTTAATCTTTAACAAGTTGGTTGAATATTTTATATCGTAAATTTTCATTCAGGTGTAAAACAAAAGGATACGATGGTCGAAACATTTTTTGATTAAATCTATGCTTCAAGCACCAATATATGTAAAAAATCACGTTAATTTAAGCATGAAATTAAGAATTGAAGTTTGTATATTTTATGCCTGAATGTGACTAACCTAGGTAACCAAGGTAACCAGTAAAAAGATCTTTTTGTTTTAGGCATTTTTTTTATTGTTTAATTTTTGTATTGCAAAATTAAACGTGCGTGCACATGAAATTAAATGATTCGTGATGAATCAGGATAGCTTATTAAAATAAATAATAGCTTTTCCGTAGGAGCTTAATTTTTTTTTAAATAATTGACTTAACACCTCAAAAAGCAAGAGATACACGTTGAAAAATTATTTATTTAAATAACGATGTGTCATACTATGATCTAAACTCATTGTAGATACAAATTTCAAATGAAACTCAATAAAAACTTGAATCTAATAAAGATTATATTTTTTATAAAAAACAACATAAAGCAACATTTTTGTAAAACATAAAACATTTTTGTATTAAATAACCTTTAAACTAATCTTTTTCACTTTTAAAATCGCTACCTTTAATATTTTCAAATAATTTAATTTTTGCATAAATAAACATAATTACTTTAACTAACATATTTAAAATTTTTTGATTTATCAGCAAATCCCATCCACTACTATAACCGCTTCGTCATTCGATCGAAACATTTTTGGAAATTTTTCAGAAAAAATCAAAACGCATGTTTAACATTCAGAAGTAAAAGTTTTACCTTTTAAATAACTGATTATTAATTCAACTAACTTCTTTGTAACCTCCGAAACGGAAAAGAACCTGCTGATGATTTGAAAGGAGAAAAAGAAGCGAGAGCCGGTACCTTTCCTACTGACGGAACTCTTTGAGCCAAAAATGAATTAAAAATCATTTTTGACTCTAATTCCCCTAGCACTTTGAAAAAGATAGGTGTTTTACATTAATAGGGAAATAAATTTTTTTTGTTTACACTATTTATACAAGTTACTAATACTCAACCAACAAAAAAATAGGTTTCAAAGAAGCCGCAGACCAAAAAAGTCTTGCTTGCATTATTTTGTCCACATACATCGGTTCCTATCCGTTATTTTAACTGTTCGAATGTATAATAATGAATTTATTTTTTATTGACAGTGTTTATTAACGACTGTTAAAACTTTATTTTGCTGAAAACAACTCAAATTAATAGTCATTGCTGAAAACAACTTAAATAACCTTGTTTTTAAAAGTAATTATTTGAGCACGTTTTTGATTCATTGGCTACAAATACGGCATTGGCAAAAAATACTGTTTTTTTTGTCTGTTGCAATTAAAGATAAATTGTCCCTATTAGATTTCTTATTTTGATTATGAATGAAAGAATTAAAAAAGGATAGCATTAAGTATAGCAATAATTAAAGAGAGCAGGGGCAATGTTTTTATGTGCTATTTTATTTCTACTTTCTTTAAAAAAAATATTTTTTGTTATTAGTTAACGTAAGATTATTCGTTAAGAAAATTTTTTAATTTAGGAGAATTTTTTTTTCATAAACTACCTACACTCGCGGACAAAATTGTGGACAAACTTAGCATTTTTTGTTCAAGAAGCAGATGGCTTTGGCTTGGGGTATAATTTAATAAATCATTTACTCGGAAATTAGTATATTTGGGTGAAAATTGATTGGATATAATTGTATACACTAGTAACAGATTATTTTTTTAATTATTTTTACAATATTTGATATTTCTAGCCAAATTACATTGCTTTCTACCATTGTATTCTACAGTAAGTATAAAGCTACAAATTTCATTTAGTTAAGTATTTAGATAAATAAAAAATAAAAGAATGAAAGTGCAATGTTAAATTACCTTATTTTTGCTCACATTTACTGGAATTTTTTTTTGTTACACTGTAATTTTTTATTTCAATTTTATGAAAAGATCTTTATAATACTTTTTTAATATGAAATCTTTAACATATAAGCAATTAAGACAGCAATATTCACATTTGTAATAGATTTAAACAATGAAAAATGTTAAAAGGATTAATTTGTCATCTAAAAAAAGAGCAACTGCAGTCACAACGCGAAAAGAGGGCTATAGTTATAGAGCAATTGTAGACAAAATTGGAAGTGGTGTGACTGCCTCTGGGGTACGAAAATTGTATGAGCGTTTCAGAGAGACTGGCAGCATTGAGAACAAACATGGAAAAGGAAGAAAAAAAGCAACAACACCTACAACTGACAGAATGATGTCAAGACAAGCACTACGAAATAGAAGAATGACTGCAAAGGAAATTAACAGCTCTCTTAAAGTTGCACAAATATCTGTTAGTGATAGAACTGTTCGTCGGCGATTGGTGAATGCAGGTTTGAAAGCTCGAATTCCAAGGAAAAAACCACTGCTCAACGCCATTCAGAGAAAAAAGAGAGTAGAATGGGGTTAAGTTCATGCTACATGGACAGTTGATCAGTGGAAGAAATTCATCTGGAGTGATGAGACACGAATCTAGATTTTTGGTAATGACGGCACTGGTTATGTTTGCCGAAGAGCAGGTGAAGCTTACCATCCTGAGTGCTTGATACTTACAAGAAACACCCCATGGGAGTGATGATATGGGGATGTATAGCATATAATGAAGTTGGACGATTTAAAGTTGTTAATGGAACAGTAAACGCTTCAAAATATATCAAGGACATTATTGAACCTTCATTGCTTCCATCTGCTCGCACACTTTTTGGTAATAGCATTGATTTTATCTTCCAGCAAGGTGAAGCACTATGTCATACAGCTCAAACAAGTATGAAATGGTTTGAAACTCACATTATTGATGTTTTGTCATGGCCTGGAAATAGCTTCGATTTGAAACCAATCGAGAATCTATGGTCAAGACTGAAGCGCATGGTTGGAACCAAACATCCCAATATCAAGCAGGAACTTATTGAGGCAATTATTAATTCTTGGTACTATCTAAGTACTCCTGAAGATTTAAAAAGACTTTTGGATTCCATACAAAGAAGGAGCCAAGCAGTTGCTTCAAAAGGATATCCCACACGTTATTAAACTTGTCAGCGCTAAAAAAAACTAATACTTACAAGGTGATAATATGAATATTTTTAATATGGTGCTATTTGCTGATCTGCCCATACAATTTTGTACTAATTAATGAATTTCATAGAAAAAAGCAATTCTTTGGTGCAGCTTTTATTAACTTTTTACTAATAATTTATTTTCTAAACTTTTTGAGTGTTATAAATAGTATTTTTTTGCTTAATTATTTATTTTGTAATAAACCCATGTGCGTGTCCAAAATTTTGTCCACGAGTGTAAATGTGTAGCCCCAAATGAAAAGAATGATCTTTTTCTATACTTATTTGAAATAGCATTCTTCAAGAAAACTTTGGGTTTTTAAATATCAATAACAAAGAAACATTCAGGCTTCATTTATATTTTGTTAGGTATGGGTATCATCATTAAGTGTTACAAATCCAAAAGGAAACAAATACTCCTTAAAAAACGAGGATCAACATGGAGGAGGTTGTTTTTAGGTAAACTATTGAGACTACAAATAAGTTTATTTGTAGTCTCAATCGATACCCTGTTCTGAGGTGAAATTCCAGTGACTGCGTTCTGCGTTGATTGAAACTAACAATAGTCATACGGGGCACTGTCTAGGCCATAAGGTACTTTTGTTTTGCCTCAACGATTGGTTTAAAGATTTTAAACCAATCAATTGAAGCGGTTTTAAAAAGAACATGCTCGCTATAAACTTCTGCAAGAATACGGTGACTTTCCGCAGCATTCTACTTTATAAAGAAATAATGAACCAAAACTCTCCACCAAAACAACAACAACAAAAAAAAAACAATAAAACGTTTTGATTTCAAGTTTTCCATTTTTAATGGTATTAAAAACTATGTTGTTGTGAAAAAAACAATACACTGAATGTTGACACTCTAAACTTTGGAATGGACATATATATATATGTATATATATATATATATATATATATATATATATATATATATATATATATATATATATATATATATATATATATATATATATATATATATATATATATATATATATATATATATATATATATATATATATATATATATATATATATATATATATATATATATATATATATATATATATATATATGTATTTATATATATATATATATATATATATATATATATATATATATATATATATATATATATATATATATATATATATATATATATATATATATATACATATATATATATTAAAACATCTTTAAACTTTAAGAATAAAAAAATTTTGGACCTTCTAAATAGAGAAAAGGTCACAAAATTAAATCATCAAGATTTTTCAAGTGAAAAAGATGTCAGCACAAAAAATGATGAAATAAAACTATCAATGAGCAGCTAAATGAAGTCTTAGAAAAAAGTTTCCTGGCAACAACCACAAACTCTTTGTCAAGATTAGGCGAATTTCTGAGTTGAAAAAAATATCATTATTTGAAAGTGGTTATACGCGGGGTAATAACAGTCTTCAGAAAGTTTATAATTTATTAATGAAAGTTAAACAAACGAACGAGTCGTGAAGGAAATTTTCAGAAAATTCGCATTGACAGAAATTGTCAGAAAATTCGCATTGACATAACTTTTATGGTTTACAATATTTTTCTACGAAATTTAAAATCTGTCGATAAATTTAAAATTAGTTTAAGATAGTAAAGTTGAAAATTTTACTACATCAGTACCCTCACATTTGGGCAAAGGGAGGGGGGGCAAACGTTTTAGAGCTTTTTTGTTCCCAAGCCTATATATATATATATCCGCCATCGCAAATTTTTGCAAGGCTTCCTCATTTGGTATAAGTATGAACATACTTAAGTTTGGAGTTTGCACAGTTAATGTTGTAATAAGTGTTTTATCTGAAACATCAAAAAATCCCATGCTTGAAGCAATGTAAATTCAAATCGCTCAATATATTGATAATTTTTTTTTCATAAATGTTTTAGCTTAAGACTTGATTATTTAAAAATATACTAAAATTTTCTATTTGCCAGAAGGTGGGTGATAAGAACAGCTTATAACAATTTTTTTTTTTTTATCGGTTGAAATTTCAATTGATAAAGTTTCTTTATTAATTTCTTTTTTTATTATTTTCTTTATTTATTAACGTTTTGAATTATGAGACGTGAGGAATACTCATGTCATGCTTAAAAAAATAACAAAGGCTTTTTTTAACGTAATTAAATTTTTTTAACGTACATAAAAATTAAAGCCCGAGTATTACCAAAATAAAGTTCAACGGCACAGCTGCAGTAGAAAATATTACATTAAAAAATATTTAATGTCTTCTAAAAACCATTGCAAAGATTGCAAATGTTTTTTAAAAACATCTTGCATAAAAAAAATGTAGGAATTAAAAAAAATCAAACATAAATGAATCGTACGGACTGCAACAAGGTAACTATGAAATCGATTATCAAGAATAAATATGAAATAAATATAATAAATATTCTTTTACTTTCATAGTTACAAAAAAAGCTGCAGTTGCTTTAAAAAACATCTGCTATTCTAAAATAATTTTAATCCGTTGCCTAATATAACTCGTTGGTTTGAATCGAAATTATTAATGTAGTTTGAACCCGTTTTAGAAATAAAAACTACATAAGTTAATTAAATAATAAGGAAAATATAGTAAATATTTTATTTTTTTTAAGATTTTTGATTCTTTAAGTAATTGTTTTTTAAACTCCTTAATTCTTTTCAATTTTACATAAATAAAGACTAAAGTCTTTATTTATGTAAAATTGACGCAATAAAACATAGCTATCCAATATAATTTTATTCTTTAAAATTTTTGTTCAAAATATTAATTATTACGGTTCTTTTGTGCTTTAATTGTTTATTTTATTATTTTTTTACCTGTTTTCCGTTTAACTTTTTAAATAAATAAATAAACTAAATTTTAACTTCTCTTAACTAAATTTTACAAATATTGATTAAATTAAATTTTTTTATTGCTATGCAACAATATTTTCGAATGACTTCGTTTTCACCGTTCAATATTTACATTACCCCTAAAACAAATTTTAGGCTTAAAGAAATTTAGAATTTGCTCTCGCTCAGTTCCCGCGTTTCATTATTTCCTTTTTTAATTTTAAATAAAAGTTTTATCAGCTTTTGTCGAGTTTATCTTTGACATCGACAATGATTTATTCAGTTTGATTTAATGATGTGTTTTGTTTCATTTTTTATTCCAGAATGTTTAACAAATAGTGCTTTTTATTTTTATCTCTGAAAAATTCAAAGAATTTCTTTTTTTAGTTTTATACTTTCCTCTTAAAGATTTAATAACTTCCGTTTTATCAAACTTATCATAAAACATTTTTAATAAATTATTCTCCTGAATATCTGACAGATCTTTATATTGTAACTCTTGATATTTTTAATTTATTTTACAAAAACACGTCCGTTAATGGCAAAGTCCAAGTTATTTTTTTTGCAGGTGAGACAGGTTGCACTTGTGTCCATACTGTTGTCCAAAAACCTTTTGTTGCGCATTACGTCACTATTCTAATCCGACACGCGACACATATCCCCAACATGATCCTATGATTAACTAGCCCCGCTTTTATCTACAACACTTTCAAACAAAAAAAATTTACATGACATCCCAGTGGGCACGATGCACTTTTTAAACGTTTTTTATTCGTTTTTATTATTTTATTACTTATTTTGAATATTGTAAAAAACTATGGTATGCATTATATTGATCTTAAAAAACAAGTAACATTTTTAGCTTTCGGTGTTGATCTTTAAACATTTTTAATGTTTACAATATCTACATTCTTTTCTACAAATTTATTTTGCTTGTAGGTTGTACAAAAAAGATAACTTCTTACGCTGTTCAATACGCTGTACAATACAGAATTTGTAAAATCAAGTTTACTTTGCATACTTTTTTAAATTTACATTCGATGTTGACATTTAATCCAATTGGAAAGGACACTTAAAAATATATATATTATTGAGAATGTAAACACAATATCCAGTTAGCCAAGTTAAGGGTTGATAACCAGTAACCCAGAGTTACACCGGCTGGAGAATTATCTGGGTTACTAGGATTGGGTGTTGGCAGAGAATAGGAATGGGTAAAAAATGAGTCTCATATATCATATATCATATATATAATGTGTATCAATATCGTTGAAAATTAAATTTGGGTTTCAACTGGCTTGAGGTTCTTAACAACTGAGGTTCTTTCAACTGGCTTGAAGATCTTTGACTGGTTTACTGATGAGATTTTAACTGGTTAGATGATGGAATGTGAAAATTGTCTTGGTTTACCATAAAGTTAAAAAATAAAATTTCTATCTCGTTATAAACTTTATTTTTAACTTTATCCGGTTAAGTAATTTTACATACGCAGGTATATAATCAAAAATAGAAAAAGTGTGTCTCATCTAAATTTTATGAGTTTACGAAAGCAAATACAAAATTCAATATAGCAAGTTTAGAAAATAAGAAATTTTATCGAAAGTTTAAAAAAACAATTATTAATATAACTAAAAGCTGATTGATTACTTTAAAATAAAAATTGGTTCAGTCAAAAATGATTATAAACCATTGCGGAAGTTGTTAAAATACTTGATAACCATCAAACGATCGATTAAAGCTAATATAACATGATGAAAATAAGTATCATAAAAAAAAATCTTATCCGTCAATTTCGATGATTATGAATTGAATTTTTTCTCATGATTTTCCGAAGCATCGTAGAAATCAAAATTCCATTTAAAATGATAGTAATTACACAGCAAGGAAAATTCAACACCTAATAATAATATTCTAAATTTTGATGAGTTTATTCTTTCAACTTTGCAAGACTTATATGATAAATAATAAATGATAAATAGTAAAACAATTGCAAAAAAAATCAATAAACAAGAGTTTAAATATTATCCTCAATGAATTTTATGTATCATTTGCATTCATTTTATTCAAAATAATTAACTTATTATTAAAGCTAGAGAAATTAAATAAAAAAAAATTATTATTCTATTTTTTAAATTGATGTCACTAAAGTCTTCATAAAAGGTAAAACTAATTAATAAAAAAACCCCAAATGCTACTTATGATAAAATCTTACAATACTGTAAATTAGTAATTAAATTTAGGAACAAAAGTATTTTTTTTTTTTTGAAATCAATTTGGCTTTAGGAAAAATAGAACAGAACTTGCCATTCAACCATTACTATCTAGTTAAAGAACATCTTTGAATAACAATAAATTTTTAATAACGGTAATAAATAAAATGAACCATCAAGTTTAAAAATTTCGCAGATTTTGTTGTTTTTACAGCATTTAAGCAGCAAAAGAATTCTATAAAAATTTATCTGACTTCAAAAGTCAAAAGTAGCATAAGTTTTCATTAAATACCTCAAAATGAGCATCAATAGCGCAGTGGTTAGCGCGCTCAGACTAGATATCCGTAGTTCATCGCCTCTATACGCAATTTTTGTAACAACGGTAAAGATCGAGGTGTGAACTTCACATCAAATGCTCTTCCGCGTTGCTCTGCGATAAGACCGTAACGGCTTCTTAAAACCTAAAATAAAAAAAATGAAAAAAAAGAAACATGACTTCAAATAATTTCATATTGTTAATTATATACGTCATTTTGATGCTCAATAAACCCACGTGAGCTTGATGGTATTAAAAAAAAACTGTTACACATCATTCTTTATGCATTATTTTTCATAAAGCATAAAAAGATATTTAAATACTTGTATGTAAATGTAGGGGAAAGGCGCCTATGATAGCATAGTGTCTATGATGGCATACCGGTCATATTTTCATAAATATTGGTTATGGCAAAAAAGTGGTTAGACCTACATGTTTATGCTAACTTTAAATTATTTTTAGAAAAACACGTCCCTTAAGCACAAATATTGCTTTTATAATCCACAAAAATCGATTTTGGGATGTGCTGTGGTATTTTTAATCCCTTTATATATTTAAGATTGTGATTTTATTATTAATTGTACAGAAATAAAATTTTCAAGCATTTTATTTCCAAATTTTGTGCATCTAATGGAATACTTGTTTTAATTTTATCTTTTGAACAAGGCAGACATAGCTTGTTTAAATGAAAATGATGACTTCTTACTATGATAGCATACTGACGAGTTAGGTGTGTTGTAATATAGACGAGTTAAGAAAACCTTTTTTTTTTCATAAAAGCAACATATTTGTTAGTGAAGTAGAAAGGAATTTTTACTTCAATGAAAAATTTTTGGTTTAAAAAACACATAAAATGCAAGATCTTTTTTGCGCATGCGCGAAATTTTACACTACTGCTGTGTAGCACAAAAGGGTAATTAGAATTATTACGCGTCATTTCTGGCATTTCTGAGGGAGGACTCTAAGATCAAATGAAATTGTCAAGTTACCCTTGATGTTAACCAGCCCCATTCTCTTCTATACCATCCTAAGAGCAGTATGATTGCCTATGATGTCATACTTAGGTTTTTTTTTTAAATAAAAATAACAAATAAAAAGATAAAACTAATGAACTCCTCGGGTTATTATTGTTCGTCAAGTAACAAAGAATGTATCTACATCAAAACTTTTGTTATTGGTCTTCAGGATACTGAATAATAAAGCTTAAAACTTAAGTATGCCATCATAGGCGCCTTTCTTCTACAGAAAAATTTCAGTAACTAATAAAAACTACAGTAACTAACTTAAAATTTATTATTTGTTTTCCGCATAATAATTCAAAAAAATATTATTCAGATAAAATTAAGTTAAAATATACATATGTGATAAAGTAATAAATACTAAATATAAATAAAAGAAAGTGTCAAGTTTGTGTTAATATTTGCTTGGATGTGTTAGTAGTTAAGCTGTTTAGTTGTTGTTAATGTTGAAAATCAGAACCAGGGCCGGTTTAAGTACTATTTGGTCTTTCGAAATTTTAGGCCTTCTGACCTCAGTTGCTCTTCTAGTCTTGAAATTCAGCAGCAGTTTAAAATAACAAACAAATTGTTTTTTTGTATTTAAACACGCATTGCAAATCGTTTGTTACACATAAACACATTGTTTGAAAAATTTTTTTTTTGCTTTTGTTATAAAGTGATTAGTTAGATTTCAAAACTTTTCGTCGGTATTTTAAGCTCGAAAACGCAGAGATAATCTTATACGTCATTGGAAACCGATATCAGATTTTTTATTTAAAGTATAGAAAGATCTAAAAGGCGTTTCTGACGTATTATAAAACGAATGAAACAAAGGTTATACCTTAAAAAATTAAAAAAATGTATGCATTATCCATTATTAGATTTTTATTAAAGAGTTTGTCATAATTAAGATTATTATTTAAAAAAATATACTTAATAATATAAAAATATACTTATATTCTTAATATTTTAAGTATGTTGGATATGTACCTGAACTGTATGATATTCTAAGTGTGTTGGATAGGTATCTGTATTGTTTGATATACTAAGAATGTTTGATACCCAGCAAACATTTGGTCTAAAAAAGACATCTTTTAAGCGTATAAAAACCGTCTAATGAAAAACGAAACGATATAAAACACTATTTTAATTGTTGCTTTTCTGATGTTTAGAATTTTTATCTGTAATTGGGTGTTTAGTGAACATAATTATGGGTGCATATAAAAAAAACAAAACACAAATAAATCTAAATATTAAAACGGCAATGAATATTATTAGTGCGCATAGTTACGCATTGTTACGCCTATTGTTCATTTTGTTAATTACGGTTATGCATAATGTAAAATATACTATTTCTTAGTTTTTAAGTTAATACTAGACTTTTCTAAGCGCAGTTATAATCAAGTTAAAACTTCTATTATGGATGTAACTCTTTATTTGAAATTATTTTTCATTTAATATTTCAAGGGATTATTGATACCCTCGTTGTCAAGTATATAAATATATATAAAAAACTGTTAAATACAAAACAAAAACAAAAACAAATCAATGCAATAGTTTCTTTTCATTTAAATACCGAAACATAGGTTTCCAAAAGGAAGTTGTGGAAGTATACCTACGTCGGGAAAAAGGAAGTTAACCTACGTCGTCCTGATTTAGACCGCCGTCTGAAGGTGAGCATTCATGGCGCTGTATTTCAAGGGCTTCCCTCACTTTTCTGTTAAAGTTATTATTCTCTACTTTTAAGGTATTTTTATTGTTCCATGTAAAATTGCCATGACAGTTTTTTGAATGCTCCGCTATGGCTGAGTTGTCCCAATTTTCTTCGTATGTATTTTTTTGATGTTGGTAAATGCGAGATGTGATTTTTAATTTTGTTTCACCGATATAAATTTTTTTGCAGGAGCATTCAAGTTTGTACACACCTGGGTAAGAATTTATAGGAAGAGGAGGTTTATTTTTTGTGGTAAGAATATGTTGTAAATTTTTTGGAGATTTAAAAACTGACGTATAACCTGCTTTTTTAAAAGCTTTTTTTAACTTCGGGCTAATTCCTGGAATCCACGGTAAAGATACAATATTTTTTGTGCAATTGATGAATCTTTGTCAATATTCCATAAATTAGCTAAGTTAACAAATTGTTGAGAGTTTTTTAAATGTGTATTGTTCTTATTGAGGATGGGTTGTATCATATCAGTTAAGAATTTAGAAATTTTGTATGTAGCCGTTCCAATAGTGCTTACGATAACTCGCATTAGGTAGTTTTTTTCAGGTTTGTGGGCTTTTATGACTCCATACAAACGAGGTGGTATAGCATCACTCGGGTAAAGATCTTTATATTCTTTAACCGTAAATCGACCTGCTTTATTTAGTTTTCTGAGTGTGTTTTGAACTTTACGAATGATTTGTGGAGTAGGATCATAGTTGAGTTTTTTTGTTTTGCCCCCTAAATGTTCTTGTATTTTGGTTGTTTTTTTTTAGTGTAATTTATTTCGCCGTTAAAAAATTTTTACATTGCATATACATTTTTATAAATTGATGGCTGGAGCAAGAAGAAGGCACATTTCGCCTTATCGCCGAGCCCCATTAAAAATTCTACATAACCGTAACATACAAATATATATATAAAAGAAACAATTAGAAATGAAATAGAAAATAACTAATATAATAAAAAAAATTAAAAATAAGAATTAATTAAGAAGCGTTAAGATACTTAACAGTTGCTAAAATGTTTAAGAAATAAGTTAATATAAAAAAAAAAAAAAAAAAAAAAAAATTCCTGAATATAAAAGAAATTGAAAAAATAAAATCTCATAATTAACACTAAATGAATATGTAACATCATCACTTATGACATCATCACTTGTGACATCATTACTTGGATTTCTTATTCTTTTTTTTTTTTTTTTTTTTTTTTCTTTTTTTCCTTTTTCTTTCTTTTCTTATTCATATTATCATATATCATTGATATAATTGAATCTGTTTTTTTTTTATTTTTTTTTTATTGTGTTTACTTTAAAATAAACATTTTAAGTCGGATTTTTTGAGATCCATGAACAATAATAATCGTTTTGATTCATCCTTAAATTGCTCTAATGTAGTCTGCTTTTTGTTAACAATATCTGGAAATTTCTTCCACAGATAAGGTCCGCGGTATTTAATTGAATAGGAAGTTAATTTTAATTTATGTTTTGGATGTTAAAGCACTATTCAGAATTAATTCGCACTAGTCCAGATCCTTTATCGAACGGATCATAATATTATCATCTTTCTTAATCTCATAAAGGCCTTTACGTTGTTCTTTATCTAGATTACTTTTGATAGGCTTAGCCATTTTTAAAATTCTCAAAACATCCTGTCTTAGATTAACTCCTTCAGTTTTTTCTTGTTATACTGTAGTTTTAAAGTAGACGATTCAGTAATTATTATAATATCTAAATAAAGTATGTGTTTTGGATTGGGAACAAACTTTGGACCGAGATCAAGTAGTTTTTTATGATCCATTGGTATATCAGAATTAGCTAAATTAAGTGTTATCTCTTCAACTTTTTTAATTGGTTTTTCATGGTTGTTGTTGTTGTTATTGTTATTGTTTTGTTTATGTAGTAACTTTTCTTTATGTAGCAACTTTTCTTGAGATAACTTTTCAATATTTTTTTTTTTTAATTTTTCTCTAGATTTTATAAACATTCGTTCATAAGAATTATTGGTAACATTTGTTATAGTTTGAAAATCATGTTTGTCGTTAACAACTGTTCGTATATAATCTTCACAAAGTTTAGCTTCATTTTTGAAGAGGAAATATCGTGTTTTTGCTTTGTTTTTTATATGGCATAGTAGAAAGCGCAGTTACATATTCCACGCGGTCTTTCGAGTAATATCAGCAAGCAAATTGGAGCCATAGTCATAATATGAGTCTGGCCAGTTGCGCCGTTTTCGCAATATTTTATTGTTATTAAACAATAAAAGTTAAAACTTTGAATATATGCTGTAAATCGTTTATTTATCGTGCCCAGACTACCAATAAGTGCACACAAATCTAAAAAATGGCGAACTCAACAGATAAACAGTGCTTCGATTATTTCATATTAAATCTAGAATCTAGAAAAAATTCTAGATTAAATCTAGAATTTTTTTGTAAACTCAATTTTATCAATAATTTCAGTTCTTTTCTCGTTAAAATTGGGAGTAAAAACGCTTAAACCAAATTCATTTTCACCAGTGTATGATAAAAAGTCGGAGCATAAATTCAAACGCTACACAACAAAGCAGCATTCAAATAGTTTCTCTTTAACTCAGCAAATTAAAACACAAACTGATATTAAGCAAACGTGTTCTACAAATAAGTTCATGAAATTTGTTTAAAAAAACATTCTTATTGTTACAAACAATCTTTGCTGCCACGGGTTCTGCAAAAAATTCATCAATTTTGTTTTAAAAAACATTCTTATTGGTAAAAACGATCTTTGCTGCCTTCCATATAACAGAGATGAGCTTTTAAAGTACATATTTTTAAAAGATTATACGAAGTTATTATTCAAGTTAATACAATTTAAAGTGAAGTTGAAGTTTTTTATTCAAAATTTATAGTTGCAGATCAGAAAGGATTTTTTAACAGATCCTCACCTCTAGTAGGATATAAATTTGCTAATCATATTTAAAAAGAGAAAAAGAAAAACATTTAGTTCAATTTTTTGGTTGTTACGTGTTTAATACTTTTTATCGAAGAATACGTTAGTCAAAAAGAAAAAAAAAAAACCTAGAAAGGGTTTTTAAACTCCATCGAATAAATATTAGACATTTAATAAAGGTTATTTTGATAACCAAAAAATTTGTTAAAAAAATTCTAGCATTTGAACTGTATTGTAGTATGATTGAAAGATGCAATAATAAAGTGAAAATCAATTAAAGTTGTGTATTTCAGAAGGGGTTTTATTAGCACAAACAAGGCTAAATATAACTTAGTTGATCTCATAAGTTTTAAATAAAGTTTATAAATTATTAATTATATAACATTTATTATAAATGTATTAGTATATAATATACTTTTTGTTATAACAAAAGTGTTTGACCTAGTAGTTTTAGAAAAAAAAGCGCACCCTACGATAACATTTACTGTCTAAAATATAAAAAAATTGACAAATGTTTCTAAAAGCAACCTTCACAAAGCCCCCATTGAGCGTTTATTGTTTTGATTTTATAACAAAATATGATATTTTCATAAAGTTTAACATTTTATATTGAGTTTATCAAATAATTGAAAAGTTTTTTTTTTAATTTTTTTCTCTTTAATTATTCATATTTTAGTTATTTTTTGGTTGAAAACTAAGCGTTCTTTCCAACGAGACATATTTTAATTTTACTTATTTTTTCAGATTCAGATTCCCTATAAAATTCTCCGCAATAATGAACTCCCTTTAATTTTAAAGTTTGACAAAAACAGGAAAAAAACAAAGCTCTTTACCGTGACATTCTTTGTCTAAAATATGAAAAAGTGCTTGATTTTTGTAAAAACACCCATCACAAAAACTCCTTTTCTGGATTTATTTTTCTGAATTTTTAAACCAAATAATCAATTTTCTTAAAATTCAACATAAAAATTGTTGAGTTAATCAAATATTTTAGAATTTTTTTTTTTTAAATAAAGCTTTGCCCTGTTAATTAGTCACATTTTAGTCAACCAAATAATCAATTTTCTTAAAATTCAACATAAAAATTGTTGAGTTAATCAAATATTTTAGAATTTTTTTTTTTTAAATAAAGCTTTGCCCTGTTAATTAGCCACATTTTAGTCATTTTTCCGTTCAAAACAACACTGATCCACTAAAAAACGTTTATTACGTTTAAAAACGTCTAATACGTTTAAAAACCGTATTAAAAATGTCTTTAAGATTAAATATTTGCTGGGTATGTACCTGAATTATATAATATTCTAAGTATATTGGGTATGTATATGAATTGAATTAAAAACATTATAGCTATGCCTGAAAAACAATCCACTATTTTGATCCTTTTCAATGTTGAAAATAAACGTTTTTTTAAAACAGTTTGTTGTGACTTTCGTTAAAAAATGTTGAAAAGAGTACTACCCCATTCACACCAAATTTACAATTAATTTAACTGCGTCTTAATCGCGTTTTTTTAGCATTGCAAGTTTGATTTACTTAAATAGCTTTTGCGCTTTGTATGTGGAATTAAAGCCAGTTTTTAACAGGGGTATGGAGTTGTAAAAAAAAAGTCCTAACTCCGGCTCCAATCGTTAAGATTTTCAAAGTACGACTCCGATTCCAACTCCAACTCCAACTCCGACTCCAAAAATATACGAATATCGAAATGCCAAATATTTGTAAAATTTTTTGATGGTTAACTATTTTGTACATGGACGTGCAATACCCAGACGATTTACTATTGGAGTCAGAGTCGCAATTTTGTTTTGCCACTTTGACTCCGACTCCACGACTCCGACTCCACAGCCCTGGTTTTCAATTTGATGTGAATGAAATATATAAAACGTGTTTAAAGATACTGCTGTTAAAAAATGTTTTTTAGTCAGTGTAAATAAGGTATATGTCAATGTAGAGAAAAATTCTTTGATCTAATTAGTTTAAGAAGTACAGAAAATACACGTTTTATTACTTATTTCATCAATAATCTCCGTCAAAATAAAAGCTCCAAAATAAATACATTCATTCAGGTGAGGGTTGAGATTGATTGGATAAAAGAAAACAAGTTTTAAACGCATTTTTTTGAGATTCATATGAAAACCATATAGAGATTCCTTTTTTTGAGATTCATTTAAAATTTGAGTTCCAAAGTGATCCATTTTTTTGAGATTCATGTGAAAACCATATAGAGAACTAAATCCAGAATAACTTTTTTTTTAGTTAATTTAACTCATTAGTTAAGTTATGATCTTGTTAACTTAATTGTTTTAAATCGGCCAGAAAACACTGTATTTTCCGCACTGTTGATTTTATAGTAACGCCTCTTGCGTGGTTTTAGATGCCTTTTATTGTAAGCAAGTTCGTCTGTATCAATCAAAAAAATGACTTCTGTTTAGTAATGCTCTAAATTGAAGTGAACATACTGCATGTTAAGCTGTACAATATGGTTCAGTTCTTCGATTATATCCAAATCATTATTAACTCATTTTTTTATTAACCTTAACTACTTTTAACTACCTTGAAATAAACATTAGCTATTAAATTAATCCATAGTCCTGTTTTAAATAATTGTTAGAATGTCTCAAGTTGGTTCATTTTGATCAAAAGTCTCTGCTCTTGCTTTTGTTTTCAAAGTACGATCATCATTAAGTTCAAGAAAAGCGACAGCATACGGAATATAATCGGAGAGAGAATTAATATTTATCTCTTTAATTCTTGCTTTTAAACTAAAGTAGCATCCAGAGATATTACTGGTGTTATCATATGCTATATAGCAATTTTGTATTTTAATCCCATGCACACTTAACTTTTCCAAAATGATTTTAAGTATGAATACTCTAAGGTAATTATGTTGTTGTTTTTTTTTAAATGCATATTTAGCCGTTAAAATATTGTTACATGCATGAATGGCCGTGGCCTGGCAAAAAAAAATAATAAAAAAATAGTATTCTTATTACTTACGCTTGGGAATGAAGGATAAAAAAGTTCAACTGGTTCTCCACTGAACAAATTAGAGTTGGTCAATAAATGATATAGTGTGAAGAATCAAGATGATTAAGAAATATTTTGCACGTTGGATTTTGAAAACAAAGAAACTACATTTAAAGTTAATAATAAATTTATACTATAACGTTTTGTTTAAGGGATGATTATATTACCTGTAAGTTCCGTAACTTTGGTAGCTATCAAGTAGATAAGTTCTTCACAAATATTTTAGATATATATTTAGTTGTAATTTTAGTAATATAAACATATAAACTTGGAATCTGGAAGAAGATCATATCGATCTTGTTGCCAGAACCATATAAAAATTACAATATAAATATAATATAAAATAATACAGTTTATAACAAAATAACAATCCAAAACTTTTGAAATAATAAATGGTTAAAATAATATCTCAAAAATATTTCAATATATAATCCGTTGAAAAAATAATATTCTTCAACTTGTTTTTAAAAACAGAAAAAGAGATAGATGAATCTAAATTAGGCTGGACAATTTTATTTCAAAGATAAGGTGTTCGATAATTTATAATCTATATCAAAAATATTTTAGATATATTAAAGGATATTAAAGATATAAAGATATAAAAATATAAAGTATATTAGATATATTAAAGAGGTGCTTCTCTTCCAATTGTTATCTAATTTGCTCTTACCTTTTAACTTGCTATTCCAGGAAAATATCCATTGTGTATTGAACCTTGTTTTTTGTTTAATTATCTTTTTATTGTATTTTTTTAATATTTATTATATAGTATTTTTATATTTATATATAGTATTTTATTGATATTGTGTTTTTTTATACCTATTTGTTGTTGTTTTTTTTTTGCTCGATTTAATTTTTTTTTTCTTTTGAATTATTTTGTTAACTAATATTTTATGAAAATGTCTTACTCGGTAAAAAAGTACTAAGCTTTTCTGCTTTTCTTTTTTAATCTTAAAAAAAATTAACTATTTAATGTTGTTTAGACATAAGTCAAGCATTTTATTCAATATTTGGTTATTTTTGTTCTTTGTAGACTTACAATTGCAACCAATCGTTTTACAACGCCATCACATGGCAACTTATCATGACTTGTGTCCTTTTGCGTCAGTTTTAAAATAATCTTTATAGAGAAATATTGTAAAAATTTTTATGGTTTTTATACTGTGTAGCACAACATCTGAAAAATAATCTTTGAAATCTTAGGATGATGTTTTTTTAAATACTTTAATATTTGTGTCTGAACCTCATGAACAAAATAGGTGTCATGCTTGTTACCTGAACCTTATAAACAAAATAAGAGTCAGGCTTGTTGTCTGAACCTCATAAACCAAACAAGTATGAGACTTGCTTTATTTATGAGCTTGTTTTCTTTTGACATGAAGCAAAGTAATTTTGTTTCATCATGGTCATTTTTGTTTAACAGATAGAGAGCTACGGGGTGTAATTATTTTATAGCTCCATCAATTTTTGCTTCAATGGTTTCTATGAATTTCATCTTGAATCACAGACATGTAATTTTGTGCATAGTCATACAAGACAACACAGCAGTTTTTTTAAAAAAGAATTTTTCTTTCGCCCCATGTATTTTGCTTGACATTATGCAAAGTAAAAATAATAAGTAAATTCGTCGTCATTGTATAAATTTGATAATGACCCTATTTAACTTTACTTTAGAAGTTCATTTTCGTTTCTTAATGTCTTGATTTGCAAATTTATTCTTTGTTTGCATTAATTTACGTGTTTTTTTGAGTTTTGTATTTAGATAGATTGAAATATTTTACAACAGTAATAGAAAAGCTAAGAATATATATTCTTAGATTTTTTTTTAAATTATAACATTTAGTTTTTTACAATTTTTGTATCAAAATCTTTTCATTGTTATAATTATCATTATCAGCTGTTTTATTATACAGATTTCCAAACTATTTTCTGACATCAACAAAACCGAAAGCCTCAATATATTATGTATATATCAGATGAGGAAAATTCTTTTTTTTTTTGTAATGAATTTTTCTCATTTAATATATACATAAAAATTGTAACTTGTTGTTTAGAATAAAAACATTTAAATAAAATGTTTGCTTGTTTACATAATGCAAGGATCGTGTGTCATCCAAAAGCCTGTCTTATTTAAAATCTTTTCTTCCATCTAGTTTTTAAATATAGTTCTTTGCTCTCTGATATTTTATTTTTGCTCTCTGTAATATTCTACGTCAGCGTTAGGACGTTTGAAAGTGATTTTTTAAACCTTTTATCAAACACTGGAATAAGTTTAGCTCCAGGCAGTTGCTTATTTGCAGTACTGCGTTGATAAGGTAGTTATATTTATTAATCTTTAATATTTGTTTTAAAATTAGATAAAACTAGTCGAATTGCTTAGTAGTCCGATAGACAGGATGCTGATCTTTCAACAACGTGTAAAATGTAAATGAATGTGTAGGATTATATTGTTTGCATAACCAATAATGTGTATATGCCACTTACTGTTGTTACAACTTTGGAAAACATTTTGAACTAATATACTTTCAGCGTAGATATTGTACTAACATGGCGATAAAACGGATCCTTGTCGCACGCCTTGAGACAATCAGAAATGACTTATTTATTTTCAAGGTATGAAGGTTTTGTGTTTTTGATTACCTAATGCTTGATTCAAAATTATCAACTGCTATTTTTGAACAATACTTATTTGTAAGAGTGTATAGTATAAGTTATTGTATTACGCAAAAGTTTGTATTGATTTTATAAAAGTAGTATTAAAATGGATGCTAGCATCAAATTGAAACAAAAATTGATAACGCTTTCATGGTGGTGATCGGAAATCAATCCCGGCACTGTTTTTAGATTCAAATAATTTTATTAATAGTTGTAGAAAGAGTATAAAAGCGAGCAACAGCGCAATTTTTCAACTCTTACTGTGTATACAATGAGCTGGTTTTTCTCGTTTCTGGACTTTCGAATCTACATTTAAAGGTCGTTGTTGTCAGCGCTTGCTTGAATAAAATGATTAAAAAAAAAGAATTGACATAATTTATTTTACTAACATAATTTATATAAAAAAATTTAAAGGATTTAAAAATTTATATAAAAATTTAAAGATTGCCAATTCTATGTTTTCTTAAGAAAAGTAATCCATCGCAATGAAGTTCGCTATCCATAATATAGCGGGATGTGCACTTAGTTACTCAAAAACTGATTTCTCAAACTGCAACGCCACGTTACAAATCTTTTCATGATTTTACTAAACAAATTTTGAATCTCTATTATTGTTGTTGTTATCTTAAGATGCTAGATTATCAAGAACTATTTCTAATTTAGCAAACATATTATACTACTATAAAGTATATTATACTTACTATGAAGTATATTATACCTACTATGAAGTATATTATACATACTATGAAGTATATTATACCTGCTATGAAGTATATTCTACCTACTATGAAGTATATTCTACCTACTATGAAGTATATTCTACGTACTACGAAGTATATACTACCAACTATGAAGTATATTCTACCTACTTTGAAATTTATGTAGATGAGTTGCTAGATTATTGTCTGATACAGAAATTTTTGTTCGGTGTTACCAAACGATCATGTTTTCTATCGTTAATGTTAAAGTTCTTTTTTATATATTTATTTTTATTTGTTTAAATTTGAAATACATGTTATAACTTAAAAATTTAGTTGCTTAATTTTTATTCTGCTTCCTAAAACGTGTTGCTATTGTCTAGTAGTCTAGCAACATTTTCAACAACTTAATTCAATTGATTAAGTTAAAATTAATAAAACATTAATACAGTTTGTAAAGGTCACGCAGGTCAAAAAAATAAATAGGACTCCCAGTATTTCCCACAATAGTATAACAAGTATGCTAAATGCATGACAAAAAATAGAAACAAATATTAAAAATGATAAAAACCAAAACTATTAAACAAAGTGCAACTAGCAGGAACAGTATTTTTCAAAATGTATGGAGTTTGTATTTTAAAGTACTTGATGGTATTGGCATTTATGACATCAGACCGCAGTTTGTTCAAGATATTAACAACTATGAAAGAGAAAGAATATTTATAAAAATTAAACCGGATTTTTAAACCAAATTAAAACTTGAACACATAAACTGTAATTAAAGTTTATATATGTATAAAATGAAGCTGGTCGTATTCTAAGTGTAAAATTATTGCTGCTGGGAAATTTTAACTTTTTTAACTTCGTTTTTAAGAAGTCGTAATAATGTAACTCACTTTGAACAACGGCCGCAGCAACCAAATGTTTCCTATACGGAACACTTCTAAAATGCCAGAACCTAAGTTCGAAAAAACTTTTGTTGTTTTTCTGCAAAAATGTTGCATGTCAAAAAAAAATTTGAATTATATTAAACGCTCTACACGAACCCAAATTTGGCTTAAATAAACTTTTGGCATACTTAAACAAACTTTTGGCTAACTAACATAAGTTTTTACTACTTTGAAATTTAGTACACAACCTCTGAAAAATATATCAAATAAGATATAGTTAATTTTTTCTTTATACATCAGTATTTATAGATATAATATTATATTACATCACATATTATATTTCGTTTTATGTAAGACTGTTTAATATAACATGAGAAATTTCAGTGAGTAGTGTTAAACTTAAAGTTATATTGCTGTGAATGTTAATTGACAAAAAAGCAATCAATAATATTGTTGATAAAATAATTCGCTTTTATATATTTTTTTATATTATTGGGTTTAACTTTTGCTGTTTCTTGATGAAATATACTCTTGCTCATAACCAATAAAGAAAGTTTAATAAAGGTAAACAGTGTAAAACTGCATTATTAATTTATTACAATCAAATGTTTCATAATGCGCCCTAAAACTATTGTGTAATAAAAACACAAAAATATCGATGCGTTATCATTAAGTCGAAATTTTTTATATATTTAACATATTACAATTTTGAAGATTAATACATTAAATTTTTCAATATTTAGATAGATTGTGACTAAGAAAGGTTTTTGCCATAATAGAAAAAAACAACCTAATTAGATTGTTGTGCACCAGAAAAAATTGTCATCTCATATCTTTAATGGATGTTTTCCGAAATTAGGCAACAATCTGAGGAATAAATTTTATGTAAACAGATTTTATAGAACTTTACGTTTAAAACATAATTGATTTTATTTACAATATTTTTATGATTACAGAATACTTTAGGTATTGACAAAGTGGAACATCGAGTTAGCGAAATCGATACGCAAATATAGTTTTTTCTTGTATATTTTTTAATCTTTTTAAAGTTTATTTAATTCAAACCTAATTGTTTCTTTACTTATTAAAATTTCTTAAAGATATTTTAAACTCATTGGACAAAAAGGTATCTAAAATGCATCTAATATACATTTTCTAGTATCTCAAATCTAATTTAAAAGACGTCTGAATTGTCGTCGTAAATAAATGCTAAATCTATCTTTTAAATGTCTTTTAGAGATCTATTTTTTAAATGTCTTTTAGAGCTTTTCTATTTAATAAAAAATATATGCACGATAATGACATCTAAAGGATGCGATGTTTCGAAAACCTGACAAATGTTAAAAATACATCTAAAGGATACGTGATTTATAGTCTATTATGCACCTATTTTAAACGTATTTTGTATTTCTAATATGCATCCTTTAGATGCATATTTCATATTTTTTTATACATCCAAAATATCTTTTATAGCTCTTTTTTGTGCATTTATTTTGTTAAAATAAAATGCATCTAAAATTATTACTTTCATTCACGACGTTAGTTCATGCGACTTTTTGACCAGTTTTTAGATGTAGATTAGATTCATTTTAGATGTTATATTCCTGGGAAAATATATTTGCTTTATGGAAATACTAGATTATACGAGCCATTATTACTTTAAATAAATAACACAATTTTTCTTGCTTATGAAAAATTTGTCAATAAAAATAAAGACAAACGTCGACGTTTGTAAAAAAAAAAGAAATGTATATATATATATATATATATATATATATATATATATATATATATATATATATATATATATATATATATATATATATATATATATATATATATATATATATATATATATATATATATATATATATATATATATATATATACATATATATATATATATATGTATATATGCATATATATATATATATATATATATATATATATATATATATATATATATATATATATATATATATATATATATATATATATATATATATATATATATATATATATATATATATATATATATATATATATATATATATATATATATATATATATATATATATATATATATATATATAAGGAAAGATTTTTTCAAGTATATTAAGATAATTTTAAAATGAGTTACAAGTATTAAATATAACCATCATAACCATAAAAAATAATGTTTTTTTGAAAATACAGAGTTCAAAAATTTTGTAAATTATTGACTGCTTTTTCGATTACTTAAATGTGCATTACATCAATAAAAGAATCACAATGCTCAAAAAAAATCTATAATCATTCACGGATGTTAATGACAAGCTATTGACAAGGCTATTAAGCACATTTTTATGCTCAGAGAATAAAAAAGTAGAACTGTTTATTGTACTAATAAAAAAACTTTGAACAACTGTTTTCCGTGTTATCGAATCGGAAAAATATTTATTCAAAAATTTTAAACAAATATTTTTGTTGTTCAGTCAAGTTATTTTAAAGGAATAATTCAGTTGAAAACAGAGTTTAGGTTAAGTAGACAACTTACTCAATACCATATTGGTTACCAGTCAATTGCCTTGCAAATTCAAACATCGAAAGCGCATATAAAAGCGAATATGAAAGGTATTCATAGTATGAAACAATGAGGCATTTTGGATTCTTATTGATATTTATATGTTAATAATACATAAAAATAAAAAGATTAGTATTGTGGTTTATCATTATCTAGCTAACTGTCATACGGATGACGCATACCAAAATAAAATAATTTGCGGACCTTATCTGTGGAAAAAATTGCCAGATAATGTCAACAAAAATAGAGTACATCAGAGTAATTTAAGAATGAATTAAAACAATTATTATTGTTCATGGATCTCAATATATTCTACTTTAGTTCCAATTAAGTGTTTCATTTAACGTAAGCTCATTTGAATAGCAGATTTAATTATATCAATAAATAAATTATATCCATGAATAAACAGATTTAATGGTATCAATGAAGTTTTTGTTGTTATTTTGAATTTCTTTATTTTCTCAGTTATTTTCTAATTGCAGTTTTTAATTATATTAAAGATTTAATATAATTAACAATGAATAAATTATTTCCATGAACAAACAGATTTAATGATATCAATGAAATTTTTGTTGTTATTTTGAATTTCTTTATTTTCTCACTTATTTTCTAATTGCAGTTTTATATATATTTGTATGCTACGGTAAATGAGTTTTCAGAAGAACAGAAGAAAAATTAGGGGATAGTCATAAAAACTCAAGTTAAAATAGCAGCATAGAGAAACACAAACAGACATTTAAGAAACACAAAAACTAAGAAAGCTTTCATCAGGATTAAAAGTGTTTACTATGTGTTTTTTGCTCAAGTATTCAACCTCAAGTATTGATGATTGGACCCGCATATGTTTATGTTGTACTTTTTACAAAATATCTATTAACTATCGTTATTTTATTAATTGAGTTTAAATGCAAAGCCTACCAATGCAATTGTTTTTATTGTTTTTTTATTACATTTTAAATAAGCATTTAAAATACAAATATATAATAGTAATATATATATAAATATAAATATAAATATATATATATATATATATATATATATATATATATATATATATATATATATATATATATATATATATATATATATATATATATATATATATATATATATATATATATATATATATATATATATATATATATATATATATATATACTCTTAAGCCGAATGGTTCTTCAAAGGACTTTTAAGGGTTCTTCGCGTTGACGTTGGTGGAGCACCTGTAGAGGTTCTTCAAAAAATACTTTGCGAAGGTTTTTTGGGAGAACTTTAAAGTAAGGTTCTTTAAAGAACCTTTAAGGATTCTTTGCGTTGACGCTGGTGGAGGTTCTTCAAAGAACTCTTTGCAAAGGTTCTTCGGAAGAACCTTAAAACAAGGTTCTTTAAAGAACCCGTTATTCATCGAATGTTCAATGCTTTGCATTATTGCTAACGTTGCACGGATGGTCGCATATTCATGTTGTTTTAAATCTCCATATTATTTATATAAACTATTTTACTATTTTAAATAATTTACCATTTTACCTGTTTTTGTTAAGATTGAAGCAATAATTAAGTAGTGAATGAAGCAATAACGTTTAATATCAAACTTTTTATTTAATATTCTATAAATTTCGACTTTGCCACATAAAGCCGATTGCATCCATTTACATATAAAGCTTTTCGCTTGATGCAGTTCTTTATCAAGATCTTTACCAAATCCCAGTGTCATTTCATTTCTTTAATATTTAAATATGTACAATAATATAATTAAGAATATAACTAGAGTTTAACTTTTTGTAGACTTGTAGATTTCATATATAAAGTATATATATAACAGAATACAAATTATTTTGAAAATATTAGTTAGAAACTCACAATAGCATGGTAATGCAGCAAATTTAAACTAAAAAATGCATTCCTTTAATAATTGTTTATATATTACTTACTATTTGTAACAAATTTTTAATTAACTATATATACTATTTTAAATAATTATTTTATTAAAAAATAACAATAATCATTTAAAAACTATTATTTGGAATTGACTCTCTTAAGATTATTATTCCAGCATCCCTTTTACTGTGCTTTTATTAAATAACAAAATATTCACATAAAAATGCAAGAAAAGGTTATTTAATACACAAGTTTCTTAATGTAGGTGTAGCCATCTTGTAGTATCAAGCAATTAATTATAAATAGATAAAATATACCCATGTACATATTATATATAACTTTAAAGTGCGTACACAATAATTATATATATATATATATATATATATATATATATATATATATATATATATATATATATATATATATATATATATATATATATATATATATATATATATATATATATATATATAATATATATATATATATATATATATAAGTATGCTTCATAAGAAATATTTATATTCTTTTGTAAAAGTTTTAGGTTAAGTTTTTTTTTAAAATAAAATCTTGGGATATTTTTTAAGTCTTGCTAAATTTTTCCAAGTAAAATAAACAACAAACTCTCATTGTTTGATTTAAGCAATATTTGAATTGAGAGTGTTTATTTATCTTATGAAAACTTTTGATACGGTCAACCATAAAACTCTGCTCAAAAAAATGGTATAAAAAACCAAAGTACTAAATGGTTCACTAGTTATTTAAAATGTAGACGACAATCTGTCATATTTGACCTCATAATTGATGTCATTTTGACTTTATAATTGATGTTATCTCTAATACAAAGTTATAAAAAACAAAATGTAGAGTCTAACAAAGATCAATATTTTCTCCTTTGTTATCCATTATTTACATTAATGAACTTCCTCAAATCTTGGTTGAAGAATATTTGCAGGTGATAAAAATTTGTTTTATTCCTCTAGTTCAATTGATGACCTTTTTGAGAGAGAGTCAACCTTAATTTCAACAACTTAAAACATGGTTCTGTGCTAATAAGTTATAAATAAACGCACAAAAAACTTAATTTACATTACTTTACTTAAAGCAACAAAAAATGGCACCTCTATCAAATCTTTCCCAACTAAGTATCAATTAAAAAAAATTGAAAGAACCCAAAGAATTAAGTTCCTTGGAGTGATTTCTGACAAAAAGTTTTCATGGGTAACCCACCTAAACGCCATCAACACTCAAATATCAAAAAATCTTGGTTTACTTTTTAAAGCTAGACCATTATTATCACAAAAAACTTAAAAATTCTTTAATTTTCCGTCATAAATAGTACGCTTACACATGCCAACATAGCTTGAGGAAGCACACACAAGACTAAATTAATGTCCATTTATCAACGACAAAAATATGCTTTGTAATACATCATAAAAACAAACTTAATAAATCAATAATAAAATAATACATCAAAAAAACGAACACCCCAGCCAGCAGAACATATTGGGCCCGAGTGGGCAGCTTTATGGGTCCCAAATGGGTTGCCCACATTCCGCCCAAGGAAAACTGTCGCTGGGTCTAAGTGGGCAGCCTATATGGGCTGCCTATGTGGGACCCACATAGAGGCCACATTACCATGGCCCGCAAAGACAAGTTCGGCTCCCAAAGGAGCGTCTAACCCGCTCTACGGACCAAGAGTAAAGTGATTTTGGGAAGAACGAAGATATGTTAGAGTGAAAGATAAAAGTAGTTAGAAAGAAAACATAGAGAAAGCGTTAAGGATTGCACACGATGTTAGAAGGTGCAATAGGTTGTTATTAACGTAATTGGCTTAAGCCAATTATTGTATGTCTAAATTCGAACCTGTTTTTGAATTAAGTTTGATTAAGAATTTAAATAAAAAGACCTCTTCAAGACGTGTCATTTTATATACATTTTTTCTTGTGGTTTTATAAAAACTCAAGTAGTGTAATACTTTCAAAAACTTTTTATACATAAAAAACTCTTTTACTACCACGTATACATGACATTGAAAGCACTATTACAGAGTCTTTAAAATGATTTGACTTTAAATAAAAAGAAGATTTTTCGAAAAAGAGTTCATTTGAATTTTGTTTAAAATTTGAGAAAAGCTTTGAGACGTAATTACATTTGAGAAACGTAAAGGGGTTTCCATAAAGTAAGTTCGGTATTGCGATTTATACTCTTCCAGCTAATTGCTTAGCGGAATACCTCATACCATCGCGCGCAATTTCAGATGGCATTTAAATTTAGAAAATAAGATGGAATTTAACGCTTTTTTAACTTCATATATCAGCCCTAAATGGGCCTCATATGGGCAATCCTTTGAATACAAAATTTTTACTTTTTTAACTACATACATGGGCCCAAAAATTTTTTCAATCCAATACCAATCAGTTTAACTTTATTGTACTCCCAAATAGTAAAAATAAAATCTCAGTTCTCTATTTCTTATTGCGGTCTAATTATTTAACAACTTCCATAATTTTTTATATAAATAGAGGCCGTTACATAACAAGTTCCTTATTATCAAATAAATCAAAGTTCAGAAGCACCTTTATAATTTATTCGCACAATATCTTGTAAACGTGGTAAAAAAACTGAATATGGAAAACATTTTCATAATTGTCTGAAGAATATTTTCATTATCATCAAGAACATTTAACAGCAGTGTCTGAATAATATTTTCAAAATCATTTAAATCGTTAAAGTCTAATAAAGCAATTGATCCTGATGATGTCAGTGGTAATATTATTATAAGTTGTTTTGAGGTTTTAAAAAACATAATTTTCCAAATTTTTATATGCTCTATTAACCAGGAATTTTTTCCTGATGACTTAAAAATAGCAAAAATTGTTCCTGTATTTAAAGAATGGAAAATACTAATGTAAAACACTGTTGTCTAATTTCCATCCTCTCTGTTTTTTCTAAATTTTTGAAAGAATTTTTGTACAACAGAATATGCAATCATCTTTTTGCAAACTAATTAAGCAATATGGTTTCAAAAAATATATACTTTAACTGAGCATGCTATTATTCAGCTTTAAAGAAGTATATCAGACTCGTTTAAAAAATCTAAATTCACATTGGGAATATTCATTGATTTAGAGAAAGCGTTTGATACAATTTATATAAAATTCTTGCTAAATAAAATGGAATGGGCAAGTTTTAAAACGGTTAAAGAGTTATTTAACTAATCGTAAACAATTTGTTTACGCCGATGAAACAATTTCATCAAATTTATTAAATATTACTTGCAGAGTTCCTCAAAGATCCATATTAGGACCTCTCCTTTTTATTATTTGTATTGATAATCTATACAAAGCCTTGGATTTAATAACAGTTAGGATAGATTAGGGTAATATGAGCACCTTAAGCTAAAATTAGAATATTTTCAAAAATAATTGTGCTGAATTCAAAATTTTTGCGAATAAACAATTTATAGGGATCCCTACTCATGATCCGCTTAGATATTTGGGCACCCGAATTTTTTTCTTAAAAACACAGAGCTTTTAAAAAAGTAGCAAAAGTTCTCATATTACCCAGACCACTTTAAAATATGAACACTTTAAAATAGCTCAAAAAATAACATTAATTAAGTAAAAAAATAGCAAACTAACAATTAGAACTAACTTTTAAAATATAATTATTCGTTATTAACAAATCTTATAATTAAAAGATCAAACTTTCCACTTTTTGTTGAAACAATAATACTTTGTTTTTCGCATATTATTAAAAAAAAAAAATTAGTTTGTTATTTTTTCAATTTTCATCACTCAAACCTTTTAACGATAAAAACTCAAGTTTTTTGAATTAAATTACAGAAAATTATTTAGTAATGTTAAAGTATTAAATTTTTTTACCAAGTTTTGCTTTTATTCAGAAATTTCTGAAGGCACAAGACGCATTTTAGACACTTATAGACGTCTAAAACTAGTCTAGGTAAAGACGCACTTTTATAGACGTTTTGAAGACATCTTTTAGACGTCTTTTATAAATGCGTTTTTAAAATGACGTTTAAAAGGCGTCTATTTAAGCGTTAAAAAAACGTCTAGAAGATATCTTTTTTTAAGACATCTAGACGTCTTTAATAAATGCAATTTTAAAATGACGTTTAAAATGCGTCTTTTTAAAGTTTAAAAAGATCTTTTCTGAGACCTGTTTATAAATATGTCATTACGCGTTAAGTAGATGTCGTATATTCAAAGTAAAAACATAGTTTTTATTATTTTCAATAATTTGTTTAAGTTTTAAGTGTAAATTACTTTAAATTAATTTACTTTTTTACACAATTGCTAAAATTGTTGTCACAGGAATCACTAAAATAATTGCTATAATATTAATATATCTTTTTTTTATTAATAATTATTTTGCTTTTTTAATAGATAGTTGACTGATTATGATAATAAGTGAAAATGGCAAGAATAATATATAAGTTAAATATCAGTATTTTTAGTTTTTATACACCCACAAGCCATATAATAATTCAAGTATGCGTTCAAAAATTAGCTAGCAATACTTATGTTAAATTTCATTATAACTAAAGGTAAGTTATAAATGTTTTAAATACCTGTGTTGATATATATTTGTTATTGTTATATAACATTTACATACTTGATGCATCAACCGTCTGTGGTGATTACAGCATTATTATTTTGATTGCTGGTTTCTATGTATATTTTGTATATACGAAATTATAACAATATATGATTTTATAAATACAATGAACATATGCTACATACTACGCAAAAATGTAACGTCATGTACTTAAATTCATCTTGAAAAAAACGTCTAAAATACGTCTAAAACGCGTTTTTATAAACACGTCTTCATTTAGACGTCTTTTAACCTTATGATCTAGACGTCTTTAAAACGTCTTTTAAACGTCTTTGTGCTTACTGGGAAGTAATTAAAACCACTGCTATTTTAGGACTTTAAACAGGTAATTCCAATGAAAAATACTGTGTAATTTGAGCATGCTCATATTACACAAAACTGGCTCTTTAAATAAAATCAAAACTAAATGTTTCTATGCATTGTTTTTCAAATAAAAACGGATTGCACTTTTAGCTAACATATTTTTCTTTATAAAAACATTATTTTTATTTTAGCACCAAAATTTCGCGCCACAGGTTTGTTCATAAAGTCGATTTAAAAAATACAAAGCAACTTTAATTTCGCTGCTTACATCTAAGAAATCTTTAAGTATGCTCATGTTACCAAGGTGCCCATGTTACCCTCATCTACTCTATGTTTGCTATTATCATTAACAGCTGAAATCTAAATATATAATAAATATAACGCATCTTGTAACGGAATATTTTATTTTACGTATTTTATATTTTAATTGTTAATTTTTATTTTTTCGTTTATCTTCAAGTATATATACTTTTAAAAAAAGTTTCTTACTTCGTTGCTTATTATTTATTTTGTAAATATTTTATAAAATTTAATACGAACATTTCTTGGCGGTACTCGAACACAAGACCGTATAGTCTTCTAAGAGTCCCCGTGTTCCTTTACTTATTATATATATATATATATATATATATATATATATATATATATATATATATATATATATATATATATATATATATATATATATATATATATATATATATATATGTGTGTGTGTGTGTGTGTGTGTGTGTGTGTGTGTGTGTGTGTGTGTGTGTGTGTGTGATATATATATATATATATGTGTGTGTGTGTGTGTGTATATATATATATATATATATATATATATATATATATATATATATATATATATATATATATATATATATATATATATATATATATATATATATATATATATATATATGTCTATATATATATATATATATATATATATATATATATATATATATATATATATATATATATATATATATATATATATATATGTATATACAGGGCCACCGGGACAGTTTGTCCCGGACGGCAGATATCCAAGGGGTGTATTCTCAGTCATTCAAATACCGGCCAGAAGCTGTGAGCACTTTTTATAGACATTATCATGGTAAAAAAGGAAATATTTATGAACATCACTCAGCAGAAATATTTATGAACATCATCACGCAGTACAAATTATACCTGGACCACAATTTCTGCTGTTTTAAATACTGTGAATAGAAATATTAAAAATACAGATATTTTAATAAAGAATATGAAAAGGAGATTGCTTTAAATCTTGAGAAGTTGCAATTGTTGACTCGATCATTTTCTTAATCCGACTTATTATAGCTTTCAGAGGTCATTATGATGGTCATTGGTAAATATTCTTAAGTGGGTGGAGTAGGTAATTTTATTGAACTTTTAAACTACAGAATCAGAGGTGGGGATAAAGTTCTTGAACTTCATCTTAACAGCTGTACAAAAAGTGAATTTTATATTTTTAATTTGTCCCAGAATGAATTAATAAGTTGTTGTGGAAAGTACATCCAGAATATTTTGATTTCTAAAATAAAAGAAAATCAATTTTTTTCAATTATTGCTGATGAAGCATCTGACTGCTCCAATCAGGAACAATTGTCTTTAGTAATTAGATTTAAAGACTTATTCCTATGATATTAGGGAAGAATTATTCTTATAATTTTAGGGAAGAATTTATGGTTTTTTTACATTGTGAATTAGATACTGAATAAAGTTTTGTATACACACTGTATATACAAACCTTTATTCAGTATCTTCAAGATCTTCAAATAGAAAGTTGTATGTATTTTAAATAGAAATGTGTATTTCATTTCTTCAAATAGAAATGTGTATTTTAACAATTTTTAAATTAAAAAATATAATTATTTTATTTTTATATTTTTGTTTATTTAAAAGTACTATTTATTTTATTTTAGTTGTTATTTTATTTTTTTCATGAAGTTTTATTATCTTTATAAATTTAAACATGCCTAATTTTTATTGTATTCTTTTTTTCTCTATTTTTTAGTTTTACCTGTCAATTGTTAATCGAAACTGGTACCGTTATGTACTGTATCTTTGATATTTTAATTAGGAGCATTATATACATTGTCTATTATATACCTTTTCTCCTTTTTTTCAGCTTTATCTTGTGATTCTACCTTGTGTGGCTATTTAAGTTGAAATATGGTTTTAATTTAGTAAGCTTTCATTATTTGAAGTTTACTTTATTGATCATTAGTCAACAGTTTAGAGAAAATAAACACATGGAACACATTAACTGTGAGCATAATTTTGTTTACTAACATTAATATTACAATTGTTTAACATTATATAACATTTCTATCAAAGGAATAAAATAAAACAATGGGTTTTTACGGTTAGTTATCATATTATTGCTATTGTGTTATTGCATTTCTCATAGTATGATAGTCATACTAATTAAACTTTATTTTATTATCGCTATATCTTTAACTATATCTTCAAGTGCAAAGCATTATTTTATCGTATAATAACTTGTGAAAAGCAAAGAGCATTTTTCACTTGGTACTTTTTAAATTAAAAAACTACATACCTAGAAAAATTTTTTTTAATATTTCATTATAAATTAATCATTGTGTGTATTAAATTTATAATTTAATAATATGTAGCTATTATAGTAGTTTGTTTTTACTTAGTTTGTTGTGTCTATTTTTTAAATATGCAACACCATTTGAGCCGCTTTTTTAAAGACTTTTGCAAATAACTTATTTATTAAACAAATGGGGTAGGTGCTTGTTTTTTGTATTTTACCTTCATCCCCCCTCCCCCTCTTCCCCCGCCATTCTTCCGTGGGGAGGGGGAGGGGAAATCTGCAACCGACTTTTTTGACTAATCTCTTTAAAAAGCTAAACCCGCCCCTGTATATATATATATACTTATATTATAATTATATATATATATATATATATATATATATATATATATATATATATATATATATATATAATACATATATATATATATATACATATATATATATATATATATATATATATATATATATATATATATATATATATATATATATATATATATATATATATATATATATATATATATATATATATATATATATATATATATATATATATATATATATATATATATATATATATATATATATATATATATATATATATATATATGTG
>NC_061166.1:19304664-19329664 GCF_022113875.1 Hydra vulgaris
GAGAAAAAGTAAAGATAAAACCATAAGTAATAAAATGGTGATTAAAAAGATTTTAAATTTTGATAAATGAATTTAAAAAAAATGCATTTAAGAAAAAATACTATAGAAGTTTTTTTTTAAGAAAAGTTTTAACATCAGTGACTCCGAAACTATGGGCCATGTTTTTTTTTTGTTTTGTTTTTGATTAAAAATGCAAAAGTCTTATATCAAGCATTTTCATTTTTAATGCTTAATCTAGAAAATTAGCTGTAAAGTTCTAAGGGTACATGAAATTAACTTTTTATCTCCATTCTTTTTAGATTTGAGTTATAATTTTTTTCGGACCTCATTTTCATAAACCTCAAAGTAATTTTTTTTATTATTGTTATTTTTTTGTTAGAAAGTAAAATAGGGTAGAGCGGGGCTAGTTGAGCATAAGGGCAAGTTAGGCAGTTGAAATTTCTCAAAGACTACGCATCACATGACAAAACATCTAATAGATGAAAGTTAGGGAATTAGAATGTAAACACAATGCGCAACAAACAATTGCTGAAAATCTATTGAGTAAGATACATGGGCACTTTTTCTATTTTGGACCAAAAAAGTGAAAAAAAGTTTTTTTGTTATTTTTCTCTTGTATGCTTATAAACTTTATTATTTGTCATCACTTAAGTGTTAATAAATAACCAATTTATTTTTTTTCTCAAGTCTTGCTGTTCTTTTTAAAACCTAACTAATGCATCACCTTGTCTAGTAGGGGTAAGTTGAGTACAAGGCCAACGCGATAGGGGTGTGGGGGGGGGGTGTGACACCCCCCCCCCCCCATCAATGATTTTTAGTCGGCAAACTGGACCCTTAGTCGGCAAATCCGACCCTTTCGATATAGGTTAGACAGTCGGAGGTTAGACAGTCGGCAAATGTCGTAATGGCAGTCGGCAAATTTTGGAAAACGAGGACCTTTTTTTTTTTTTTTTTTTCGGCAAAAGTTGTAATGGCACCCCCCCACGTGACACCTACTCGCGCCGGCCCTGGTTGAATAGCTTTGAGAAAAATAAATAAAAGTGAACTTTCAAACACAAAGAAACAACTTTGATTAGAAATAATAGAGAGGTAGGGGAGATGGGGGCGCATTGATCGCCGGGGCAGTATGATCTTTTAGCTTTTATAGGTTTACTTTTGCCTTAATTTAACAGAGATTGCAATTTAATTAACCATTATACTACCCTTCATTGCTTAATCGTAATAATTTTTGATAAGATCAACTTCAGAGTTAAGAAAATTGAAAAGACTGTTTTTCATCATGAAAAGAGATTTTTAAAAGTTGTAAACAAATTCAAATAAATTTTTAATTAGATTTTCGTATGACTTTACAACCAATTTATTGTAAACTCATATGTGTTAAGTTTATAATAAATTTGTTTTTTTGAGTTGGTTACTGTATTTATAGAAGTTATTGGCATCAATATATCAACTGTACCTAATGAGGCACATTGATCGTTGATTATGCGGGGCTCATTGATCGGAGGATCGAAGTGCCCCATATAACTTATATTATAAGACTTAAATTTTTTGTTTAAATTTTATACATTTAAACTTATGACGAATAAAAAATCTTTATATAAACTTTTAAAATTTCATTTTTAAAATGTAATAGTGTTAAAAACTAATATTAATAACATTAGTTTTTAGTTTTACATAAGTTTTACAATTAGTTTACATAATATTACTATATAAAATATTTTTTTTAAACAATCATTTTATTTTACTTTTTTTTAAATTTTCAGATCTTTAAATGGTAAGGTATAGAAAAAAAAAACAGACAGAGTTGCTATATCATGCGATACAATGAAATCAGCTGTTAATGAAGTTTTAGAGGGCAGACCAGTGAATGTTGTAGCTCGCAAGTTTAGCATAAATCGAATGACCTTAAAAAGATATTGTAATAAAAAGAATCTTTTAAGCCTAATTACAACAATAAACAAGTTTTTACTGCAGAAGGTGAAAAAGTTTGTCAAGTTATTTACTACTTGCATCAAAAAATGAACTATGGACTTTCAACACGATTATTGGCATACGAGTTTGCTGTAAAAAATAATAAGATTTGCCCTTTATCATGGATTAAGAATAAAATTGCAGGGATTGATTGGTTGCAAGGTTTTATGAAAAGTCAACCAGAGTTGTCTTTACTAGCTTTGCTCGATCAACTGCCTTTAACCGACAACCGTTTTTTCCAAAATTTAAAAACAGTAAGAAATCGATAAAAGCTTGATCCTTACTGCATATATAATGTTGATGAAACTGGTTTAACAACAGTACAAAAGCCAGTAAAAGTGTTAGCAGGTAAAGGAAGTAAACAAGTAGGAAGAATCACATCTGTAGAACGAGGAACATTAATAACTGTATGTTGTGCTTCAAATGCAATCGGAAACTCTATTCCTCCACTATTTGTTTTTCCTAGGGTCAAATTTCATGATTACATGATAAAGGAAGGTCCTCCTGTATGCGTGGGATTTGCAAATCCTTCTGGTTGGATGAATTCAGACATTTTTATAAAATGGATAAAACATTTTGTTAGGTATTCAAACTGTTTTCATGAATCTCCAGTTTTGTTACTTCTGGACAGCCAGAAAAGTCTAAATTCTGTTAGAGCTTTGGACCTTGCAATTCAACATGGAATTACAATGCTAAGTTTTCCTCCCCATTGTACCCATAAATTGTAACCATTTGATAGAACTGTTTTTGGACCATTGAAAAGGTTTTACAATGCTGCGTGTGATAATTGGAAGGTCACAAATCCAAGACCTATGACCATTTATGATATTGTTTCAATAGTTCGCGAACCATATACAAAAGCTTTCTCACCATCTAATATACAAAGGTGATTTCAAGTAGCTGGCATTGAGCCATTTAATCCAGAAACTTTTAAAGATGATAAATATTTACCATCATCAGTTACAGATCGTGCTGCTCAAAATGTAGTAAACACAATTCTTGTGGAACCTGAAATGACTGTAGCACATGTTGATAGCATGGAGCCTGAAATGCCTGTAGTACATCATGAAACAAGTTTTTCGAACAAAGTGTCACCAAGCATTGCTTCATTCTCTCACCTGAAGTTTTGAAACCTTACCCGAAAGCATCTGCTAGAAAAAGAAGTGTTAAAAGTAGGCAATTAAAAACAAGGATTTTGACTGATACTCCAATCAGAAATGAAATTCGTTTGTCAGAAGAAAAGAAAACCCTAAAACAAATCATCCAACAAAAGAAACTCATCGCAAAAGATAAAAAAAAGGGGGAAAAGTTAAAAACTACTTGCTTAGGAACAAAAAACAATATAATGTAAAAGCAGCATCACGACTTGACTTTAACAAAGGATGATAATATAAAAAAATAATCTTGTAAACTTTAGTTCTAATAAAAGTCTTGTATGAATCTTGTATTTTCTTTGTAAACTTAAAATACTGTATTCTTATAGACTTTATAAGCTTCAAATTATGTAAAACCTAACACATATATATGTTAGTAGTATATAATGGGCTTATTTTCATAGATAGAATTGTGGTTATTCTTCTAATGTAAACTTTATACACTGGTGTGTATTAGGTTGTAATGATATATATATATATATATATATATATATATATATATATATATATATATATATATATATATATATATATATATATATATATATATATATATATATATATATATATATATATATATATATATGTTTTAAATTTTACTTTTTTTTTTAGATGTATTATATAATATACACTAATACCTTACATTACCCGTACATTGATCTTTTGCAAGGGTTGTTGTAATGTTGAAATATATCACGTTTATTAATGTTTTTTATTAAAACATTTATTTTTATTTAAAGACAGATTGTTCTAGTTTAGTTTAGTAATTAATAAGTTTTTATATCTAGATCGGGTTGTTTGCAGTTTTCTAAATACTGCAACGGCGATCAATGCGCCCCCATCTCCCCTACATTATTTATACATATTTTTAAAATTATTAATTTTTAAATCGGGCTTTAAAGTTCAAGATAGTTGTATAAAATTATGTTTTTACAGTTTATGACACTTTCTTATTATTAAGTTTATTCTATTTTTATACTTCTGTCATTAAAGTGTATAAAAAAAAAGTTTATAAACTATACACACGCTTACTGTTAGTGAAAGTTTTATTGATGATTCACCCAAGTTTTGTTAAATACATTGTCATTTATTTGTTGATTTTTCAACTTACCACACGCTATTGCTCAACTCACCCCGCTGGGGAAGGTTGAGCAGCTCCGCAAACTTTACGTGGAATCTTCTTAAAAAAATCAAAAACTAAACTTTTTTCTTAACAAATTTTTAGCAGAATAAATTATCTTTTAAATATTGAAAAAATTATGTAAACCCGACGCACCGTTTACGAGATCTGTTAGAGTTAGTAAAAATTGCTCAACTAGCCCCACTCTACCCTACACTTTAAAAAAGTCACGTGATATCTCGGTACCAAAAACAGATCAAATCTCTTTTAATCTCTTTAATGTATTTATACCCATGAGATTATCTTGCGAACTTCAAGTTAAAATACACGTAGAAAAGTAAGAAAAATAAAATTTTAATTAGAGATCGTTCCCTATACGCAATATACGCAGCGCTAAATTTAACTGATGGACAAAAAAGAAAAGATCAAACGTTTTTCCTGGCAGAGTTTTTAATTTAACCAATAGTAAAAATAGCTCTATAAGTCTAGCGGAAATCGCCGCTAGAAATAAAATGATCTCCTACTTCTATTTTTTTTTTTTTAAGTTTAGCGTTGCGTAATTTATGGACGAATCCAAATAATGCTTAGTTTCAACTCTTGTTAAATAGTTTTAATTTTAAAATACATTTCTGATAATTTTAGACCTCAAATAACAGACTTTTCTTAGAGTGATTTCCTCTAGCAACGCTTGCAACAACGGCTCATTCTAAGTTACAAAATATTTTGAAATAAATTCTAAAGAACAAAAAAAACTCATCTGAAAAAATTTAAAAGTATATGAAATAAAGAGTTTTTAATCTGTGTTTGTATGTTAATATATTTGATTATTCAATACAAAAAATTTAATTTGCATTTTTCTTTGTTGTGCTCTTTTTCATTTTCAAAAGAAAATTTCGAGTTGTTTTGTCTCATTATTTTTAAACTTACTACAGATGCCCAATTTAATGAGCTTCATGCCTTCAAAAGCAAATAAATTTGAATAAAAATTGAAATAAAATATTTTTGGGTCCATAATGTCATGAATTTGTCGTAAATTTAGAATTAAAATAGCATAATAAAATGCGGAAGTGGTGTAGTGGGAGAGCACTTGCTTCATAAGCAAGTGGTTCCGAGTTCAATAGAGAGGGTTTTGAGAGGGTTATAACCACAATTAAGAGCCTTCTCGTCTCTAGTGGCCTTCTCGGCCTTGGGGAGGTGAATTACCAAAACAAACAAAAAAAATACATTTTTACCAAACAACAAAATGTTTTTTTTTTTAACATGTTTTTAGGTACTCCCAGAAGTCTATACGGTCTTATCATAGAGCACCGCGGGAGAGCATTTAACAGGAAGTTCACGCATCCTTCCGTACCAATGTCGCTTGTTGGGCTAGAGCTGGCGTCAAAACTCAGACCTCTGGGTTCTGAGCCAGAACCCTAACCACTGCGCCACGGCTACTTGTATCATATCGCTCAATATCCTATCGTTTTGTATCGTATTTTTACGGAACAAGTAAAGCTTGGTTCGTTTCGTGTCGTTTTTTTACGAAAAAAGAAAGTTTGTTTCGTTTCGTATCGGTTTTTACGGAACATTTCATAATTTCCCCGACCATAAAAAACTTGTTCCCAATTCTCAATTACATATCGTAGTCGCAATTTATTTAGCAAATTAGTTTCCAGGAACAAATCGTTGTTAAACTTAAACAACGAACACTCTCCAAAAATAAAGCTAAAATCTACAATAATCAAATTAAACAGCTATAAATAATTTTTTTAAAATTAAATAAAATAAATAAATGTAACTTAACTTTTAATAGAAATCGTTACAAAAATAATAATAATAACACATATATATATATATGTATATATATATATATATATATATATATATATATATATATATATATATATATATATATATATATATATATATATATATATATATATATATATATATATATATATATATATATATATATATATATATATATATATATATATATATATATATATATATATATATATATATATAAATTAGTAGAAAATCACTTAGCAAAATTTTTTTCTCATTTAACACTGTGTTTCATCAATAAAGACTCATCAGAAATGGATTCATTTCTGATGAGTCTTTATTGATGAAACACATGTATATATATATATACCACGTATATATATATATATATATATATATATATATATATATATATATATATATATATATATATATATAGTTGTATATATATATATACAAGGTATATATATATATATTACATATATACCACGTAAGCAACTGATTTTTTATGTGTATTACACGTCTAGAAAAAGGTACTCGATGACAAGACTGACTTAAGTCTTCTGCGAGCTTCCTATAACTACTAACAAGTAATTCTTCTTATCAATTTTACACAAATTTCTTTTTTATCATATTTATAACAAACATTATTTGGAAATGTGGTAAACAAACTTATAGCGTAACATCTAAACACTCCCCCGAAAAATCAGCTGATTTATTTTTATTTATTGTATATTTTATTTAATTGGATGAATATATATTTTTCGGATTATTTTTATGTTTACGTTGTTATATTGCTGTAATTGGTAATTATTTTAATCATGTCTCGGAGTTGTTTGCAACTTTATTTTTATTTTTACTTCGTATATTTCGAACTTTATGTTATGATATTTATAATTGTATATCTTTACCGCCAATCTGTGATTGGTTACTTGTAAATACTTTGTAGTTGTAAAATAAACATGTATAAAAAACAAAACAAAACAAAAAACCCAGATATTTTACGATTCCCACACTCCCGAGCAATACATGAAATCTTATATTCAAGCAGAATAAATTAGCGTTTAATATTACTAATTGAATATTTCGTAAACGAAAGTTTAACTAACAGGTTTAGCTTTATTCCGTTTCGTTTCAGTTTTTACAAAACACGAAATTATTGTTTTGATATTTACCGTACTTTTCACGAAACAAGAAAATTTTGTTTTGTTTTGTACCGTTTTTTGCGAAATTGTATAAACATTGTGTCGTTTCGCACTGGTTTTATCAAAATAATATTTTTTATAGTTTCGTCTCGTTTAGTCTTGTACCGTTATGAGACACAGATGCTTACTAAAAACATCAAAACACCGTTAAGTTGAAATTTGTTGTTCATTTATCATAATAGAGACTTTTGTTATTAATCTACTCAGGTAATCCTAGTAAGCTGCGAATGATCTGAAGCTTAATAAAATAAATTCAATAAACCCGTCCTGCTACTTCAGAAAGTGCTGCTGTGAAAGAATAAAAAAAGAAAAGCCCCTTGCTAGCAAAAACTTAAAAAAAAATTTTAACAAGATAAAGTCTTTTTGCCAAATTTATTTTTTGCTATAAGTATATATGGCTAGATTGAAAAAATTGAAAAAATATTGCGTTGAGAAGCGGAATTGAACCCTCGCCAAATTTCATTAATGACAAGGCACTAAACCACTGAGCTATCGAAATGCTTTTCAGAGAAAAAAAACCGCTTTATAAATCTTTTAAAAGCGCTATGTATGCGGAAAAGGTGCGTATGTTAACTATATTTGCTCTTAAAGTCATTTTTTCTAATGAATTGTTTTTCTACTGTTGACTAAAAATAATGAAGTATATAAGAATTATGTATAGAAATGATCAGTCTTGAATAGATAAGTACATGGTGAAGACCCGTATTTTATTCGTCACGTGAGCATGCGCAGTTTCCTTACGGACAAATAAAAACTTTTATTACGCATGCTCACGTGATTATTTTTCCCGTCCCTTTCCCGTTCCCGTAAAAAAACGGATGAGTGGAAACTCGCCTTAAGGAAAAAGTATGAAAAAGTCGACGTACTAAAAACCGTATTTTTACGACTCCGGTCAGTAGTATAATATAATTTGCTATTGTATTTATTTATGTATTTACAAAAAGTTTTAATAAAATTTCATTTGGTAATATAAAAATATTACTAAATGAAAATAACTATAAAAATAAAATATTACTTAATTATTTTATTATGTTAAAATAAAATGTTATAAAATAATTTAATTATACAATTACGGAACTGTTTCTAAAAACAATATAAGGTTTTTATAAATATTTCACAGAGATAATGTGATTTTTAGAAACTATAAATGTTCATAATTTTTTAGTTAAAAACAAAAAAATTAAAAATACAGTTTAGAAATATTTTGAGTAAAAAAATATTTATGATCAAAAAATAATATACAAAAACAATCGTCTTAAAAAACTTTTATAATTTTTTGAATGCAGCTCAAGCAAAAAAAGTAATGTCTGAATGCACAAAACTGATGAAACCCAAATTTTGCCCTAAATTGAGGGTTGTAAACGTTTTAAGTTGCTTATTTCTTCTAGCCTAAATCTACTTCCCTCTTCTTTCACCATAATCATGAGTAAACATTTGCAGTGGTAGTAGCCATTTTTGCTTAAATTTAAGCAATATAAATAACATTAAAAAAAACCTTTTTCTCGTCTTTGTTAAAAAACTTAGATGAAACGCAGTGATTAGAGTGCTTGCTTCAGACGATATATTCAACGTCGGTAAGGTTCTAACATCTAACAATCTGGTAACAATACTGATATCTGACAACGTGATAACAAAATAAGACTCTATGAAGAATTAAAAATCTTGTTACGGAGCGACGAAGAAGGTTATTTAAATAGAAAAGTCTATTTAAATAACCTTCTTCGCCGCTCCGTAACAAGATTTTTAATTCTTCATAGAGTCTTATTAACGAAAAAAAAAAAAAAAGGTAACTAAAAAAAAAGTGAGTTTTAATGGCTTCTTATCTAGAGTATAAAAAGTTGGGTAACATAAATATTTTGTTTTAAAGAACTTTGAAACTATGAATGATCTTCTCATTTAACCTTTTGGAATCATTAGAGATAGTAATAAACAAAATATGTTAAGTTCTATGTAAGGAAGTTTTCTTTTTAAATTTATATTAGAAGATAACAGTATAAAATCATAACTTTTTAACGGCAACAAACAAGCCTTAACTAATTAAACTTTTACATATTTTAATTTTTTATTTCTGTTATTACAAAAAAATATTTTTTCATGTTTTCAACTAGTTTTTATTTTTTATTCTTTTGTTAAAAACAAACTTTTTAAATTCACTTTGTAAATAATTAAAAAAAAATTTAAATCACAAATGAATTGATTAAGAGAAATCTGTGCAGAGATCTCTGCACAGATTACAATTATCAAGATTTTAAAAATCGGTTATTAAAAAAACGGAGCTAAATTATTAAAAATCTTCAAATAATATATTTTAACCATTGAAATGTAATCAATTATGTCAGTAACTTTAAATGCATTTACCGACGAATGCCTTTAGCATGAAAGATCAAAATAAATATAGATTATAAATATTGATTATGCCTGAAACTTGACAAAAATATATTTTAAATAAAAGGTTTATTTCAATTATGGAAACCATATGCGAAAATAAATAGTAAATATATTGTTAAAAATAAACCTGTAATTTCTTTGTTAATAATACTGACATCTAACAATCTGGTAACAATACTGATATCTGACAACGTGATAACAAAATTTTTTATTAAAAGTTGCAGTGAAACATATATGCAATTAAAAATTAAAGGCTAGATCTGCGCAAAAAATACAATTTTGTAACAAGATGTCATGGGAATTGGAAAGTAAAAATACAGACAAACACATTTAGAAAAGTAATTTATTTTATGTTTGTTTTTCATAATTATTATACGCAGAAAACTTGTAATTCCATTGTCAATAGTTTAAGAAATTTATTTCTTAAAATAAGAAATATGTTTCTTGTTTTAAGGAATAAATTGCGGGGTGAGAAATTTACTTTTTAAAGGAAGAAATATATTTCTGGTTTTAAGAAAAATATTTCTTTATATAATATGCAATATCGCTGTTTAAATAATTAAATGGAACTTGGTTTTGAATTTTTCTTTGTAAAGTAGTGTAATTGCTATCAAATAAAAATATTTATTTGATTATTTTGTTCTTTGCATGCGCAGTATAAAGAATTGTGGAAACTTATGAGGAGAACGAGTAAGAGTGGGGGGAAATAAACAGGTGGTAAATACAGACAACACCAAAAAACCACATTTGTAATCAAAAAGAATTTTAAACATAAAACAAAAGACAAATATCTTACTTTTAGGTGTTTGTTTTTTAAATTTTAACGTCAGATTATCTTTTGCTCAGAAACTATGGGTTGGTAAAATATTTTGTTTTTACAAATGTGCAGATTTTTCAAAATCTTTTTAAGAAAATAAAAATGAAATGTTTTAGTATTTTTTTTAGTTATGTTTTATTTAAGTGATGAATTTATTTATTATATATTCATGTAATACTAATTTACAACTTAGGTTTTGGCATAACCATAAAATATTATATATATATATATATATATATATATATATATATATATATATATATATATATATATATATATATATATATATATATATATATATATATATATATATATATATATAAATATATATGTATATATATATATATATATATATATATATATATATATATATATATATATATATATATATATATATATATATATATATATATATATATATATATATATATATATATATATATATATATATATATATATATATATATATATATATATATATATATATATATATATGTATATATATATGATCTGTGTTGTTTTCTATGGATTGATTTTAGTTCTTATTCTATTTCTTATTTATATAAACAATCTAAACATATTTTCTAAGATTTTAAATTTAGTTTTGTTTGCAGATAATACTTATTCAGTTTCCAGTAAAGATATAAGCATAGTATTTCAACCAGATATCAGCATTTTATTTCAAACTAATTAATACTTTCTTGTACTTTCTTGTACTTTCAAATTAATTAATACAAATTAAAAAGTACAAAAAATTCAATTCATTTATAGGCTTAAACCATTGCATTAGTTTAAACCTACACAGCAAAATTGTTTTTTTATAGTTTAAGAAACTTATTTCACAAAACAGGAAATATATTACTTGTGGAAAAAAAAATAATTTCAATAAGAAATGTAATTTTGCTGTGAAAAAAATTGACTTTAAATATCAATAAACGGAATATATTTTTTCTATCGTCATCCAAAAAAGTTTCCTTAAAACTTCCGAACCTTTTTAATAATAAAAAATTAATCAAAAGAAAATAACCGTTGAATTTTTTTGGTGTGATTCTGGGTAGAATTATAACCTGGAATGACAACATTGGAATAACTGAAATTAAAATATTTTAAAAATATAGATATGTTGTACAATGTGCAAATTATGTTGTACAAAAGTGCAAATAAATCTATCTAAGTAAATCTTTTAGAAACACCAGCAAAGTTTTTTTAACTTTACTAATCGAAACCGGTTGCAAACTTTATCTAATAGCACTATTCGTCTAACGAATAGGACTATTCGCTTAAATACCCAGTGGGCACCGGACAAAAAAAAGACGTTCAAAAGACGTCCAAAACGTTCAAAAGACATTGTTTAGCACTGTTACTTAATGATCTAATAAAGTTGAAAAAATAGACAATTATTTTTTACCCTATTCTTGAAAATTCAAGCTCCAAAAAAAAAAATTTTTTAATTTTTTTTTTTTTTTTCATGTTCGTTAGAGTTTGTAAGTCAACTGTGAGTTGCTATCATGCTAATAGTACTGTTTGCTTAACGAATAGCTATGTTTGTTAAGCAAATAGGACTCTTTGTTAAGCGAATAGTATTGTTTGTTTAGCAAATAGTACTGTTCGATAAGCGAATAATACCGTTCGTTAAACGAATAGAACTTTTCGTTAAGTGTATAGAACTATTTGTTAAGCAAATAGTACTGTTTATTAAGCGAATAGAATTGTTTGTTAAAAAATACAACTACAAAGTATTAGATATAAAAAAAAAATGTTTTTTTTTTATTATATTTAATTTAATTAGAATTCAACAAGAGTGACAAATGTAAGGTAAAAAAAAAGGGCTTGCAAAAGTATTAGCGCACTTACATTTTTTCATAGATTCTAAGAAAATTTAATGTTTTATATGCCCAACTTTATTAATTATACATGCGAAGACTCTACACACAATTTATGCGTTTTTTTTAAAGGTCTAGTGGCACAGTATTCTACAATGCTTGTATTTGAGTCTTAAGCTACACCAAGTAAATAAGCTTGCTTTTTTTACAATTTGCAGTCCATCCAACTGCAAAGATTCTCAATAGGATTCAAAAATAGGTGAGCGAGTCAAATAATCAAGTTAAATTTTTTCCTACCATTTATTGCTTCATTGAGCGTACTGAGTGGCAAGTAGCGTTAACTTTTTAAAATTTCCAAATGGAGTTTCGAAAACATCCATAAAAGGCTGCAAATAATCTTTTGATATCTCTCTATACCAACATTGATTAAGGCAATCAGTGTAAAGATGCACTAAAATCCATTTTCTTTCAATTAATAAGTTTAAAGTTTGACGAGAAAATTACTTTTCTCCATTGCTCTACAGTCCATGCAGCTCTTTCTTTGCACTATTTTCTTTTCTTAAAACGGCCTTTAATGCTTAGTAGTGGCTTCTTTGTTACAAAGTAAAATTGACTTGTTTTTTCTTCATTAGCTTGTTATTCGTTAATTGGTTAAATATTGTGCATCTATTGTTGTATTCACGTCTGATGCAATTTTAGCTATGCTCTTGTTTGGGTTACGTCTAGAAAGAATAATTGCTTTATTTTCGTCGCTTTCTGCTTATTTTTAGGACGATCAGAGCAACGTTTGTCTTTGACTGTGTCAAACTCATTATAGTTTTGAGCGTTTTTTTAACGCTGCATTCGCTGATCTTAAGTTGACGACCGATTTCTCAATTGTTAAGACCACTTATGTACATGTCAACAACTTGCCACTTTTTTTACAATTGATACGCTATTTAAACCCATATTTTTTAAAGTTTAAAATGACATTTTTGTTGCTTCAATTTATACTACAAAAATTATTTATTGACTATTAATATTCAGCAAAAATAAATTAAAAAAAAATCAATAAGAACCCAAAAAAAACTTATAAAAGGAATTAAATTAGTGCGCCCTAATACTTTTGCACACATATTTTCACTCATTTTTTAGAGTAGTCATTAATCTTCTAATTAATTCATAGAAAAAAAAAAAGGTTGAAAAATGTATTGACTCGGTTTTTACTCTATGAGCTCTGTAGCCCGAACGACTTAATTTTTTTGAAAACATTAAAGTGTAGTATCAAAGAGTATGAATTCGGGTAACTTATAAAAGCTGCATTCATTTTAAAAAAAAAACATCCTTGGAACCTTGCCGGGCTCTCAAAAACATTACCCACCACGGAGAAAGTTGCTTATACTTAAGGGGTAAGTTGACTCACAATAATCAAAATTAAAGTTCAAGTTCCTATTTATATGTATACCAATAATATTTTAACCGCCACCCCTTTTTTTTCAAAAGGAATCATAGCTGAAATTTACTTTTATCAATATCATCAAACTTTTGGGTCAAGTCATAGTAACATTTTGAGCAAATATGTAAATATAATTATAAAGTATAAATTGAAAAAAAGTGAAAACAAAACAGTATTCCCAATTAATGGTTATACAATAAGAATTAAAAGGTGTACTTTTTATTATATGAATATTTTCAATTATTTGAGTTTCAAATTGTCTAGCAGCAGTTATTGCAAATGAAAAGCTAAAAGTTTCTGATTATGCATGACTCGTTAGCCTAAAAGTGACATTGGGTGTATTGAACCCAGATTTCTTCTGGTTTACTTTTAGAAAACATTCCAACGCAAATCAAACAAAAACACTCATTTTCTGCAGAGCTTTTTGGATGATTCAAAGTTTTTTCCATTAAGTACTTTTTTTACTTTTTTTTTAGTTGATCTTTTACTCATCTTATGACTATCTTTATTTAACTTTTTTGTTTGTTTAACTTTTTTTTGTTATGTTTAACTTTTTTCTCTCTTCCATCGCTAAATTTGTCTTGCTGATTCTTTTTCTATTTTTAAAACATTTGTATTTGGTGAAACTGTAAGAATTGATGTAGTTCTATTAATTTTATTAACTCCAATTTTTTTTCTGGGTTCGGCTTTTTTGAATGGTCTTAAATCTTCAGGCGATAGTACTACAGTTGACTCTGTAGATGCACTGTGCACATCATTATTGCTTGAATATGAAATATCATGATGTAGTTCTGTATCTTTTGAACAACCATTTCAAGCAAAAATGATGTACACAGTGCATCTACAGAGTCAACTGTAGTAGTATTGCCTGAAGATTTAAGACCATTCAAAAAAGCAGAACCAAGAAAAAAAATCAGGATTAATAAAAGTAATAGAACTACATCAATTCTTACAGATTCACCAAATACGAATGTTCTAAGATGTCATTCTCTGATATTTTAAAGTCAACATCAGTTACATTACTTACATTTAGCGCTGTACTTTCCACAGCACAGTCTTGTTTTGGAGTCGGTCTATCTGTGGTATAGGCTGGCATAAAATTGTGTTCACTAAAAATGTTCACATTCAGTGCGAAAATTCCTGTTTTTGCAAAACCATTTTTGATATTATGAGGTGTACATGCTAAAGAAAATGAGTTATCCACAATACCTGGTATACTTAAATAGACATAATTAAACCAGGATGTTTTGTCATCCATGCATCGCAAACTGTGTTTGTGTATTTTTTAAAAGGTCTAAATACACTTCGATCTAGAGGTTGAAGTTTCTGGCTGCAATGAGGAGGAAATAAGCAAACCGATACCCATTTTCTTTAAAGTAATCTAAAGTCTCTACTGAAAAATGAGAGTCGTTATTTTCTAATAGCAACAAAAATGGTCGTTCTTTCATACTTCTGGCGTATTTGACAAAATGATAGGAAAACTGCAAAAATTGAACTTTGGTCATCTAATCAGATGGGTTTGCAGCGCCTGCACTTCCATTACGAGCGCCATTTAAAAAATAGCTTTTAAATTTCACACAAGGAAATATGAAAAATGGAGGAATTGAATTTCCACTGGCAGAAACTGCAGCTGCCACAATTATTAAATTGTCTCTCTCAGACAAAATAACTCGCCCATATTGTTTAGAACCTTTCTTGCTACAGTATGATCTGGAGTTTGAACTGTGGTAATACCAGTTTCATCCAAATTCCAAATATCTCCCCCTTCCAAATTTAAACGATTAACAACAGTTTGCGAATTGTTGTAAAACTTTTGAACATTGGTTAGATTAAAACTGGAAACACGTGCTTGACTTGTTGCCTCAGGTTTTCTTATTGACAGTTTTTGCACTTTATTTATGAGGCATTTTTATGCTTATTGGTTTTTATATACTGATAAGCTAGTTTCCTCACTTCCTTAGGAGATAGTCCATAATAAATATCAGAAGCTTTAGTCACATATTGCTTCAAAAAATCTTCTTGTAAATAGTAAAAACCTAAATGAACAATATCAATATTAAAATAAATAACACAATTTATATGCGCACACACAAAAATAAAAACACAGTTATAAAAAAGAATTGCTATGTTTTCTAACACACGCACACACATAGGTTAACAAACACTAATAATACACGGTTATAAAATATAACTCCTATGTTCTTTAAGACTATTGAGCACTCTATTTGTAAATAAAAAATACAAACATAATTTTTATATACTAAATATATATTCATATACTAAATATGTATATACTATATACTATATATATATATATATATATATATATATATATATATATATATATATATATATATATATATATATATATATATATATATATATATATATATATATATATATATATATATATATATATATATATATATATATTATATATATATATATATATATATATATATATATATATATATATATATATATGTATATGTATATGTATATATATATATATGTATATATGTATATGTAATTAAAATTATTTTCAAATTTAAATTATGTAAAAGTATACACCTAAAAGTGATAGATATTTAAAAGTAAACTGTAATTGTATATTATATAAATTTAGTTTTACTTCAAAATGTAATTAAATACCTTTATACTAAAAAAATATATATATTTATTGTAAAAAATACTATATATATATATATATATATATATTATATATATATATATATATATATATATATATATATATATATATATATATATATATATATATATATATATATATATATATGTGTGTACATATGTATATATATATATATATATATATATATATATATTTATATATATATATATATATATATATATATATATATATATATAATATATATATATATATATATATATATGTATATATATATATATATATATATATATATATATATATATATATATATATATATATATATATATATATATATATATATATATATATACTGACCAGCCTAAATTTTATGTAACCTTATATTTGCTGACCATGATGTTGTTGCTTTTTGCAGTATCAGGACAAACTTTTTTCAGGGATATTAAAGCCTCTGGCTGTTTTTGGTATAGATTTTTCTTCTAATAAAACAGCATCAACAGTATTTTTTTTAACGTTTTAAGGAATTATAGCCCTCTCTGTTATTCTTACATATCATATTAGAAAGATAATCACATAGATCACATTCGCATGTGATCTATGTGATCATCTATCAAATTGATTTTAATATAATATTTCAAAAAGTTATAAAATTAAAAATTGAAAAATTTTTAATTTTATAACTTTTTGAAATATTATATTAAAATCAATTTCTTGAAATTTACGTCTAATTGAATTTGGGTTTAGTTGAAATATATGGCCAACTTGCCCCAGCAATATTTTGCCAACTAACCCCGACAGCTATTTGGTCACAAACTCCCTTACCAATCCCTGAAAAAGATTGATAATAAAAAATGTATGGTTGGATAGATTTCGCTGAACCATGCAAAATATAATTCTAAACAAGTTTACGTACACTTAATAATAAATGTTACAAATATGTGGAAAAAACACATGAATCACAATATTTTTTTATGCGCATGCGCAAATCCCTACAATACTATAGCGAAAGATAAAATGATTAAAGAGGAAAGTTTCCTGATATTATTGTTACTTTCTGATGAAAGGCTTTGCAGATAATTGCAGTTTGTCATAATAAATTTTACTTCTTTCACTCTCATCTTTCATCTCGTTTGGAAAAGTTTAATTTTAAATCAAAACTAAACTAAAAGTCAAAATGGTTAAAAAAATATATATAATCATATATAAAATGGTTAAAAAAATATATAAAATCATGGTCTTATTTTACGAAATTCTAAGCTCTTAACAAGAAGGATAAATGTGATTCAAAGATCAATTTCAAATTAAAGTACCAGCTTTAACAGGATCACTTCATGAAAAGTTTCTGTTCACACCAAGTTCCATAGTTCCTCATGCTAAGGTCTTAACATTATATGGCCAGGTATAAAATAGGGGAATAACATCACAATTAAAAAATTATTGTTCTTTAATTTTTATTAATGGCTGACACTTCGCTTTATGTTAAAGAAAAAAACACTGGAGAGCTTCTTGGGTTAGTGGTGATTACTTACAGAAATTTTGTGGTGACTGGGTTAGTGCGTAAAAATCCTAGAAATAAAGATTGTTGTTGATCCGTTCAAATGTTGTTGATCACCCGAAACCCATAAGAGTAGTGTTGACAAAAGAGAATCAGGAAAGAGTTTGTCAGGATGAGCAATCAATGCAAAAATAATTTATATAATGAAACTGGTAAATAACTCATTTCTTTAATTTTTTCAAACTTTGTCAATTTTAAATCGGATTTAAATTTAAATCAAAAAGTTTAATATTGTCAAACTTGGAAATAACGTTCTTTCCTGGTTATAATGAACAAATTTGGCCGATCCCAAGCAATTTTGTTCCCAAGCCATTTGTTCCCAAGCCATTTGTTATATCGAATTTTGACAGTAGTATTAAACTAAGTTTTAAAACTTTTCAGTTGAATTTGTTTAGATCATTGCATCTGTTGAGATCCGCTTGATGATAAAGCGGTCAATCGTGAAAATTAGGTCAGCACATTTTTAGGAGGGATTTCAGCAAGAGAAATGATCCTAATCTAGAAGAAATTACCCCTATACCTATATCAGAGAAATTTGAACAGGTAATTTTTAGTAAATTTAATTTTTTTCTCAAAATAAAAAATAATTATAATTATATATTACCATATATTATATAATAACAACTTTTTAAAAAATGCACAAACTTTTCTTAAATTAATTATTTTTCTTTTTTCAAATTGATTGTATTATTGGTCCACTCACCAAGATTGAGTATATTCAGCCTATCATCTGCCATGTGGTGTTTAAACTTTTTAATATTGAGAGCTACTTGAACTTTCAGCTCAACAAGCCATCAAACAGTGAGAAGACAAAAGTTATTGGCGCACACTAATTCAATTTTTTTTAGAAATATTTTTTTTTTTTTATTGATTGATTTTTTTTTTATTTAATTTTTGCTGATTAATAATAGTCAATAAAACATAAGGTCTACTTGCCAAGTCGTAGTTAAAATTAAAGCGACGAAAATGTCATTTTAAACTCAGTTAGTTAAAATTTCAAACAACAAAAATATGGTTTTAAAGAGCATATCAATTGAAAAAAAGTGGTAAGTGGTTGACATACACAGAAGTGATCTCAGCAATTGAGAAATCGGACGTCAACTTAAGATCAGCGAAGCGTTAAAATAACGCTTAACAAATATAATAAGTTTGGTACAAAAAAGCGACAAAAGTCGCTATGGCACATACAAAAGTCTCTGGTTAAAAAAAAACGAGTTTGTGCAAAACCTGACAGTGAAGTAGGTCCTACGGTGAGTAGGTCCTACAGTGACACAGTGGTTAGGATTCAAGATCAAAACCAAAACGTTTAAGGTTTATGCTATGAGTCATGGCCCCCACAAACGGAGGGGAATGGCGGTACTGTAGCACTGGGACCCGGAGACAAATAGGGCCCGGTGATAGTAACCGGAAATATAATTAATCCAAGTAAAATATTATTGTTTTAAATTAAAAACAAACGTGAAAAGAAAAACTTTTGAAACAAAAACATTGTCTAAAATTAAAAAGCTGCCTAACTTCCCCAAAGCTTAGGAATTTTTTGTCCTAATGGTCTTATTATGAGCACTGAAAAACAGCATTTAACCTGGAAGTTCGCGCCTTTTTTTCTTACTAGTGAGACACAATTAGCCAGAGTTGGTCTTGATTTACGCACCCCCATTCTTAAGCCAGAGTTCTAACCACTACACCGTGGCTGCAATAACAACCGTAACTATAACAAAAGATATAAACACTAGGGTGGTTCAAATTTAGGTCAAAAATTTTTACAACTAGAGCAGAAGTTTATAAGGTGCACAGACCCTTGTTTTATATATAGGATTTTTTTATATTTTTTTTTATTTTGAAATTTAAAGGTGGCACGCGGCCCAAAAGTACTTTTTTTTACTTTTTTTCGACCCGCGTGTGCCCCCCTTAAACATTATTAAATTCAAATTATTTATTTTTTTTTTACATATTCTTGTAAGGACCTATAGAAAAAAATAAAAAGGCACTCTAACTCAATTTATTTTTTGAAAACTTAAAAAATGTTTTTTAAAAATACCTTCTTTAAACAATTTTTTTTTCAAATCTAATGAATTTTTTTATTATTTCTTTACACGCAACTATTTCAATGACAGCGGTGATCTCATTGTTCAAATGTAATAATCACACTCAATGTTCAACATCTGCTATTTTAACAACATTAAACAAAATTTATTAACGTTGGTAAAGTGTTTATTTTAAAATAAAAATCAATTTTATTATAATTTATTTACATAAAACAAAAAGTAAAATAAAAAATTATGCCAAAAATTGTTAAAAAAATGAAAAATAGAGGCCAAGAAATATTCTTAGTTAAAAAAACTAGAAAGACTCTATCATCTATTTAATTTGCTACAGTAGAAGAAGTCTTATTTTAGGAAAGAAGTCGAGGCTGTAGTAATGAAATACAAAAAGCTGCAATCGCTAAGAAACAGATTAACACCAGCAACAATAAAAGATAGAGAGAACTTCTTAATAGAATCTAAAAGGGTATTTTAGTTAGGACATGACATACAAATCATGATTGATAAAATAAAAATGGATAGAAAAAGAACTGAAGAAAGTAAATGTATGGATATTAGTTGTCTAGGCATTTCTGATACCTGCTTCAAAAAGTCTGCAAAAAGATCTGCAGTCTGAAAAAAAAAATTTAAAAGGGAATCATCAGAAAAAATAGGAGATTTAGATACAACTTATAGCTCAGAAGGTGGTGTTAGTGATTTTTCTTTAAGCTCAGAGTGCCTCGAGTCTTTTACAAGTGATTCAAATGACGATTCTCATAAAGAAAAGCAAAGTTTATTACTGCCTAAAGATATTTTAAAGCGTACAGCACTACCTGCTGTAGGAGAAGGTCTTTCTATCAATCAGCACACCGCTATCATAAGCAGTGTTATAGCTATTTCAGGAGGAGAAATAAATAAATTTGTTGTGTCATCATTATCAAATCATCATTACTTCGAGCTGTAGATATAGTAATAAATTCGGAAGCTCAAAAAATCAGACAGTATATAAAAGACTTGACTGACTCCAAATATAAACTGATTTCTTTTCACTTTGACGGGAAAATATTTAAAGAATATACAGATAAAGTTTCAGTTACAAGAAAAAGGTTAACAGTACTAGTAAAAGTGAATGGGAAAACTGAGCTCCTAGGTATTCCTCATATTATGTCAGGTTCTGGGAAAAATAAGTTCAAAGCAGTTTATAATCTATTAGATTCTTTTGGTCTTAGTCATCATATATATATAGTGTATATGCTATGATACTACAGCTTCTAACACCGGAAAGCACCAAGGAGTTATAACAAGAATGGTCGATTAGCTGGGAATGCCACTACTTTTCCTTGCCTGTAGACATCATATATTGGAAAGACAAATTACCCACTTTAACAAGATATATCCTAGTAGTAAAACGTCTGGTCCAGAAAACCAGCTCTTTAAACACCTGAAATCTGTCTGGAATGATCTTGAAAAAGACATTGTTACATTGAAGAGGATTGAAACTCAAAATGGAACTTGGATAAATAAACAACAACTTAAGGCTGAAAAATTCTTAAGAGATGTAATAGATAATAGGATCTACAAAAAGATTAATTTTATAGTAGCTTGCTTAAAATAACTTAAACAATCTGTATACACAATCATAATAAAGTAAATCATAATCATAAATATAAAAAATCTTTTATTTTTAGGATGGTAAATCAAGAAAGGATTATCAAGGTTAGCAGAACTATCTATGATGGTAATTTCTCAAAAAGATAGGTTCGAATTTCATATTCCTGGTCCAATACATCATGCAAGATTCATGTCAAAAGCGTTGTATTATCTTAAAATGTATTTACTACTGGAAGCTATTCCAAGTTTATCAAAAGAAAATAAAGAAGAGATTCGTGAAATGGCTATGTTTGTCGGTATCTTTTACACTCAATGGTTTCTTAGAGCAGTATCGGCAACTGCTAAGCCATATTAGGTTAAAAAAATTCATTATAAATAAGAAAAAAGCGTAAAAAATGATGAGTTAATTTTCCAATTGATGACTTAATCTAATATTGTTAAATATATTTTTAGGATATGAAAGTTGTGTGGCTGATGAAGAGGTTCATGGATACAAATTTTTATGGAGCTACTTTAGCAATAAAATCATTTGACAGACACAGCTGGTACCTTGATCCTGCCTTAGTTGTGCTTCCATTAGCAGATAAACTTTGCCCAAGCAGAGAAGATATTGCCACATCATTATACAATAAACTTCTCTTCAAACCAATAGTGTATCCACTTGAACATGTTATGGTCAATAAAGAGGTACTTTACTCTCTAGACTTTTCACAAGATCAGCCTATATCTCTTTGTTCTCTAATAACTGAGAAATCTTGGCTCATCTTTGATAAGATGGGACATGGAAAAGGTGAGCTGCAGTGGCTTAAGATCCCCTCGCAGTTTTAGAAGTTTAATAATTTTTATCTTGAGTTTGAATTTACTATTAAATCTCTAGATGTGGTTAAGGATTCGTCAGAGAGGATCATAAATCTAGTAAAAGAGCTGATTGGAAAATTAACGAAAGAGAAGAAGAGACAAAATTTGATCCTGTTAAACCATATTTACAAAAGAAATAAAAAAGGGACAAAGAAAAAAGATTTAACATCAAATGTAATTAGAAGTATTTTAAAATGCTGATTGTTGGTTATTTAATCAAAGTTTAAAATTACGCTAATTTTGTTTTTATTTATTCCCACTTCTCTACCTGCAACTCGTAATAAAGTTATATTATTAGGGGAGTGGTAATCCAACTTCATTTAGAGTTATCTCTAAGTTTAACATCAAAAATTATCTAATACATTAAACTAGATTTTGTAATAAAAATACTATAGAACTATACGTTGAGCTTTTAACCCCCTCTTTTTAGGGAGAGTGGCAACTTTACATGGTCATAACTTTTGAACGCTACAATATTATTAAAACCTGTCGATAAATGTAAATTTAGTTCAGAATAACATTAGTATAAATTTGGGCAACTTATTGCCCTCAGTTTTAGAGTAGGGGGGGGGGCTGAGTTTTACGGTTTTTCTAGATCTCAGGCTCCGATAACTGGAATTTTTTCAAAGCATTATAATTTGATATAAGTATACGTAGTTTTGAAGTTTTTTCCATGTCTACATGTTATTTATCTCAAGCAGCAACGAAAGCTACCGCGATCATTAAAATAAAGAAAATCGTTTTTTTTGTCAATATTTAGCAACTTTTCTTTAAGTTTTTTAGTGTTGAAAAAAAAAATACGAATACAATACTTTTTTATTTTTTTATATAGGTTCTTGCAAGAATATGTAAAAAAAATAATTTGAATTTAATAATGTTTAAGGGTGGCACACGCTGTTCAAAAACGTCAAAAAGGGTAAAAAAAAATAAAAAAGTACTTTTAAGCCGTGTGCCACACTTAAAAAAAAACTTTAAAAAAAAAAAAAAATTTTATATATAAAACAAGGGTCTGTGCACCTTATAAACTTCCACTCTAGTCGTAAAAAATATTTGACCTAAATTGACACTAACCTAATAAACACTATAAGTTAGTGAAGTTGATGAAACAGTACAAAAAAAGCTGTGACATGACAACTCGTAAATAAAGCAAAAATCTACAAAGTAATTATTGCACACACTTTTATAATGCAGATTAGAACCTGTAACTCGCTAATTGTGCTTAGTGTCGCTAAATATTTGGCACTGTGGCATAAAATAAAAGTATTTATAAAAAATTGCAATCAGTAGAGGTTGGGACTTGGAAAAGATTTCAGGACTTTTCAAGTCCTGAAATCTTTTTTTCCTCTCGCCGACAAACAATTAGCCCAACATTTTTGATGAGGTTAAAAAAAGAAAAATATTTTCACAAAACTGGATAAAAGTTTATTGATTAATTTAAAAATTTATAACAGAAACTCAGGCGTTTATATATTACAACTATTTTAAGTTTGCAAACAAAGTCCTTTTTCCATTACTACAACTTTCCTAAAATGTACGCTTGTTAAATACACATAGCTATAACTCTTAAACTTCTGAGGTTTTTGTTATTTAAAATAAAGTTAAAACTCTGTCTGTTTTTAAAAACATAAAATAAAAAGTTAATCGTTTTAGCTATAATTATTGTAGTGATGTAACGGAGGTGTATTAATGATATAATTTCATGATATATTTATTTGCTTATTCCAAACTCGCTCAACTTACTTTGACTAGTCAAGGGGACACATAAGTTAGGTTATAAAAAAAGAACGGTAAGATTTTTTTTCAACATCTTCACTTCCTAAAAAGCTGCAAGCAACCATTATTAGATTTAGAAGTTACTGACAGAGAAAAGATAAAGTTTATAGTGCTATAAAAGGATTAACAAATAAGTTAAAAGATTGCAAATTATATGAATGAATCAGGAAAACAAGATGAAGAAAGCAAATTCCAAAGACTGTTGCTTGAGGAAAAAAACTAGGGAAATAAAAATTTTTGGAGCACTAAAAAACAGTAAAAAGATGAGACTTTATTTGTTAATTAAATGACGACTAATACGACAATGGTTTTAGTAGATGGCGCAAGAGATGCATGCTCTTAACAAGAGAGATGGAATAACGGATTTGCCCTTATTATAGGTACTGTTAAAGATTCTCCAGAAGTCACGAGAGCCTAATTTTTGAGACGTGAACTGGCAATAGCTTGGGCATTTGGTACAATATTTTCTAACATCAGTAAGCAGACATCTTTTTCTAGAGAGTTGATTTGCAGATAAATATGAAAATAAAGGTAACGTTTGGAAATTACAGCAGTACAATGAGAGTAAAACTATGGAGAAGAGTGAGGCTTGACTTGGATTTGTTGAGAGGACATAAAGTATTCATGCCAGCCTAAATCTAAGAAGTTACGTAAAAAGCACCTTTTTTAGCAGGAAGACAAAAGATTTCTACCCAAGGGCCACAACGAAGAAAATCACGGAGAGTTCCAGTCAGCTTTAAGATAGTACTATATTAAGGAGATTCTAATAATGAAGAAAAATGAGATAACAGTTTTAGAGAGATTAAACCGTGATCATGAGCACCTTAAGGTAAAAGTGGAGAACCTAAGCAC
>NC_061166.1:19332164-19367164 GCF_022113875.1 Hydra vulgaris
AATTACTTAAACATAGATTGAAAAAGACTCATTTTTCAATCTAAAAAACTTTTTTAATATAGACTTAAAAATAGCAAACAAATATGGGTAACTGTACTGGTCGGAAAAAATATTAACTGCATTCTTCATTCCCAAACAGTAATACTGATTTAGAGAATAATGAATTTGCGCAGCAGAAAATAAACTAGATAACGATTAATGTCATAATTTATGTATAATTCGGAGTTTTAACTTTCCCAAAAAATTATGGCAAGATGGAAGTGTATATTATCATTTTAATAATGAAAAGTTGTCAGACCGTGGATTTTTTTAATGCAGATGGAGATTGTTATATAACCTAGCATGTTGACATTCCAACTTTTTAAATACTAGATGATATTTTCACAGGAACTTTTGATATAATTTTTAAATCAAATCAAAAGTTAATTAAACTAAACAATATAAATGAGTCTGCAGCCTGGAAGTTGATTTGATGCTTGTAGACTGTGGAATATTTTATCTAATACTGACTTGGATTTTTGTATATATAATTATTGAAAATTACAAAGGAGTGAAATCTTTCTTTGACAACGTGAACTGGTCTGAAAAAGACATTTGATATGGCCTTGAAATAACATAAATATGACTCAAATATGATCTTGAAAAAACCAAGTTTCCAGAGAAAATGTATGCCCGATGCCTCAATATTAATTCATCAACAATCTGCCAAAACCGGTTAACGATTCTTTTAATATTACTAATACCTTAAATATTCAATTTCAATAGGTAAATGTCAACTAGTATTTTACTTAAAGAATTTTAGTCTGGTGATTTCTTTTGTTTTGAGGAGCTTTTTCTTTTTTTTAAGAAAGCAGTCGGTACTTTATAAGAATTTGCGTCTCAATTCATCTATATTTTGTTCCCAAAATTGCCTCTGCTCAAGAAAACTTGGGTATTAATGCTGATCATCACTTGCATTTCCAACTTTACCAGTTTATGATTAATTTTTGACTTCCACCTAAATGCCAATTTTATGAAAAGAAACAAATATCACCTATCTTAAAAAAAGATTCTCAACTTATGCAAGAAATTTTTAGACTTATCTCACTAACGTCTATTTCCTGTAAACTTCTTGAATCAATTATTCAAATAGAGATTGTGGGCAATTTAATCAGAAATAATCTGATTATTGCGCAACAACATGGATTTTTACTTAGAAAATTATGCAAAATAACTTTGTTAAAGACTATCAACCATAAACTCGCATGGAGAACAATATTATAACTGATATTATTTATCTCGACTTTGCCAAAGCATTTGATACAGTTCCTTTAAAAAGACTTTTGATTAAATTAATAAATTATAGTATTAACAATTTTATTCTCTCATAAATCATTCTCTTAAATTGGAAAAAAAGAATAGTAATTAGTCAAATAGAGTCAGATTGGATACGTTTTTAATAGTATTCACAAAGTTTTGCATTAGGTCAACTTCATTTTGTCATCTATCAAAAGGTTTAACTACCAGATCTAAATTAAATGCAATGATACTAAAATTATTAATAATTTTACATCATGAATTTGCCAGCTCTTCAAGAAAATATTATATAAGCATTTTAATGGTCAAAATATATCTTTTTAAGAATAACGATAAAAAGTGTCAAGTTATGAATTTTGAGAAAAAAATATTTCAAAGCACGATTACTTCATACCCAATTCAAATAATGACAAATACATAACTTTAGAAAAGTCTATGCATAAAAAGGATTTAGATCTTTATAATTTAAAAAAGATATCTTAGAATTAGCCAAGAAACTGATCTAGAGAAAATCATTTTCTCGACTAAGTTTAAGTGAAAACAACATGCGATCAGCAATGCGCCTTTACCATCTAAAGCAAACCTTTAGTTATATTAATAAACAGACGTTCATGGTTTTTGATATTACAAATATCCGTCCTCATCTTGAATACGGTATTGCTGTATTATCGTCCTCATCTTGAATATGGTATTGCTGTATTACCGTCTTCATTTTGAATACGGTATTGCTGTATGGTCTACTTACCTTAAAGAAGATATGTATTAAAACAAATGCAGAGGTGAGAAACTAAGTAAATTTCTTATCATATATATCTCAAAAACATGATCTATGAAGAAAGACTGATGAACTTGAAGTTAATACAACTTTAAATACGGCAAATAATAGGCGACTCGATACAAATTTCAAAATAATTAATAAAATAGATGAAATAAATTTAACCTTAAATGAATTTAAAATCTCAGAGTTGTTAAATATTCAAGAAAATCAGATTCGAACACAAATTTAGATACCAAGCTGAACTTTTTAAAAGCACTTTTTGACAAAACTATCTCATTAATCAAGCCGCAAAAGCTTCAAATAAAGTAGTCAATTTTCATAGCTTAAACCAGTTCAAAACCTTGACAAATATGATCATAAATATAGAAAATAAATTAACTAATTTTTGCAAATGGTTATTTCAGTGTGTTTATTACAATTAATGTAAATATACAGTCTTAACTAAACTAAATTTTTTTGTTGAAATGCTTAAGTATTAACTGATAGAAATAATTTTGCTTGTTTATTGCATTATTTTTATTATTAGTTTAAAGTTATTAGTTTTTTTTTTTTTTTTTTTTTCAATTTTTAATTACTTTTTATATTTCTCATTTAGAAACGTAAAAAGAAAACAATAAACGTAAACTCTTAGTAACTGCTATGAATAACACAACAATTAATATCATTCTTTCAAAGATAATTGAAGCTCGGAAAAAAACAAAACAAACTACACAATCTGAATGGTTTTTAGTGTTTTCTTTTGGACTTGTATTTTTTTTTGGAGTTGTAGGAAATGCCTTTGTCGTATACGTGTTTGGTTTTAAAAGAAAGTACAAATTAAAATTTGATTGGTTGATTTTATGTTTAGGAATAGTTGATTTTTTTTCATCACTTCTAAATCCCCCATTGTTTATTTACTTAACATTTAATAAATACCAGTATTGGCACTTTGGTGAACTTGGGTGTAAAATTATTCCAGCGTTAGGTCCAATTATGTCATCTATTTCATCAGGTATATTGTTAATTATTGCCATTGATCGATACTTGGCAATTGTGTCTAACTTAAAGGGATCTTCCATTCAATGCGGAACCATTAAAGTAGCCCTAATTATAGATATACTTTTATCAATTTGTGTGTATCTTCATTATATAATAGGATTAAAGTTTGAACGAAACAAAAACAATGATGGTTTTAATTGCAAAGTACCGGATGTAAGATATTACAATTTTTCGATACCAAATTGCATTCTCATTATATTTCGTTTTGTAGTTTTTATTGTTGTGTTTACTTTTACCAACGTAGAAATATACTTAAAACTAAGAAGATGCCGAGAACAATCGTTTTGCAAGAGCTTAAGACTTCGACATCGCAGAAATTCTAAATCTGCTGTTTATGTGTTGACAACGATGGGTGTAGTGTTTATTTTGCTTGTATTCCCAAAAGAGATTTTTCACTTGGTATACAGTTTGTCATGGATGAGAAGCGGTAAAGGCATCAAGCACACACCTTTTATAGTAGAAATTAATGCCTGGCTAAAAGTGCTTCACACAGCCAATAGTTGCGCAAACGTTTTTATTTATTCGCAGATGCATAAAGTTTACCGCAAACAGATGATTAAACTTTTAAAAAAAAATATTTCAAAAACAGGTTTTCTGAAACTAGAAAAAAACTTGAGAAAGTTAAGTACGCATCTCCAAAATAAAACATTTTTCCAAAGTTTAAACTCTATCACAATAAAAGAGGAAAGAAGGAGAAAATACTTTTTAAATAAAATAAATAAATAAAAAGTGTATTTAATAAGTTTGTAAGGTGAAAAAAAAAAAAAAAATATATATATATATATATATATATATATATATATATATATATATATATATATATATATATATATATATATATATATATATATATATACATATATATATACATATATATATATATATATATATATATATATATATATATATATATATATATATATATATATATATATATATATATATGTATATATGTATATATATATATATATATATATATATATATATATATATATATATATATATATATATATATATATATATATATATATATATATATATATATATATATATATATATATATATATATATATATATATAAAGAGCGAAAGAAAAAAAGAGAGAAAATTAGATAGATAGAAAGTCTTAATATAAATTAGTACTTTGGCTTCAAACCTAAAGATACAAAGTTCGATGACAAATGAGCCATATATGCTCTTGCTATATAAGTGATGTGTAAAATTTGCATATACATATAAATTAAAGAAAAAAGTAATCATAAACCATATTATTTTGTAATAATAATTAAAATTATTTTCAAATTTAAATTATGTAAAAGTATACACCTAAAAGTGATAGATATTTAAAAGTACACTGTAATTGTATATTCAAATTTAGTTTTACTTCAAAATGTAATTAAATACCTTTATACTAAAAAAATATATATATATTTATTGTAAAAAATACTATATATATATATATATATATGTGTGTGTACATATGTATATATATATATATATATATATATATATATATATATATATATATATATATATATATATATATATATATATATATATATATATATATATATATATATATATATATATATATATATATATATATATATATATATATATATATAGATAAATAGATAGATATCGTTTTGGGTACAAGACGTATTAAAAACGTTTAAAATAAAATACTTAATACATTTTTTATACGTTTTAAACACGTCTTGTGCCCACTGGTATATATATATATATATATATATATATATATATATATATATATATATATATATATATATATATATATATATATATATATATATATATATATATATTTATATATATATATATATATAATGTATATGGAATTATATAAAATTAAATAAAATAAAACATAAAAAAACAAAATAAAATGAAATTATATAAAAGTATTATACTATTAATGTAAATAAAATTTACAAAGAAAATAAGTTTTTTTAAGTAGAGACTTTTTTTTTTGTAATATTAAACGCTTTTTAAAAGAAAGTTGAAAAAAACTCCTTTAGACTTTGTAAGTTTACATTTTAAATATTTTTTAGTTACAATCAGGGAATTAATATTAGGGAAGACGGGGGCTAATTGCCTCTGTTATTGCTCTTTAAGTTTTGTAGCTCTAACTGCAAATATTTTTGAAAATATTAATGCGAAATCTTAAAGAGTATAAATTTATGAAACATTTTTAACTTGCATTCATTATCAAATAAATTTTCTTGGAGTTCTTCTGGAGCATCAAAAATAAAAAAGGTGCGCTAACTTACCCTAACTAGGGGTAGGTTGTACATTAATAATATTATTTATTGTTCCCGAACTATAAATAATATTATTAATGTAATATAGAGTGCAAAACTAAAAATATTTTACAATTTATTACGGTTTTAAAATAACAATTTAATATTACTTTTAGTAAAAAAAGTTCGTTTAACAAACCAAAACAGCAGGTCACTTTTTATCTGTTAAAAAAAAGGGACGACTAAATAAGCGCGAATTTCTTAAATGCGAACTGGCTTAAGTACGAATGGCGTAAGTGCAAATTAGCATTTATGCGAATTGGCATAAGTGCAAACTGGCATAAGTGCAAAATATTTACAAAAACTGGCACAAGTGCAAACTTGGATGATTGCAAATTGGCATAAGTGCGCCAAAAGAATTTACAAACCTTGGGATAAGTGCGAACTGTCATAAGCGCAAATTGGCATAAGTGCAAAGCTTTTGTAAAAACTGGCACATGTGCGAACTGGCATAAGTGCCAATTGGCACAAGTGCACCAAACAAACTTGCAAACATTGGTATAAGTGCAAACTGACATAAGTGTGAGTTGGCATAAGTGCGCCGAAAAAATTTACAAACATTGGCATAAGCGCGAATCGGCATGTGCGAAGCAGTTACAAAGACTGGCATAAGTGCAAACTGGCATAAGTGCAAACTGGCATAATGCGAAATGGTATAAGTGCGCCGAATAAAATTGCCAATATTGGCATAAGTGCAAATTGTTATTTTGCTCTTATGCCAATTCGCACCTATGCCAGTTCGCACTTATGCCAATTCGTATTTATGTCAATGATTGCAAATTTGTTCGGCGCACTTATGCCAATTCACATTTATGCCAGTTTACACATGTGCCAGTTTCTGTAACTACTTTGCACTTAAGCCAGTTTGTATTTGTGCCAGTTTTTACAACTGCTTCGCATTTATGCCAGTTCACACTTATACCAATTTGCACTTATGCCGATTTGCAGATTAACGCACCTTATCAACTTACTACTGCTGCTAACTCCCCCCCCCTCCCTAGTTAATAACTTCCTTAATTCATATTTATAAAGCCAAGCAATATAGCAAGCATTTTTAAACCATTATAAACATCCAAATTGAACTAAGAATAATTAATTTGTCAAGAAGTTCTTTTATACTATCATAATCTTTTTTTTGTACCGAGTATGGAAAAGGTAAAAATGGATATTTATTTATATCATGCAGCAACTCTGCTTTGAGACTCCCTTTTAAACTATCTATGAATAATAGTGTAGGATTATGCTCGAATCTAAGAAAAATAAACACACCAGTCACATCTTTAGTAGCATAGATCATTAAACAATTCATAGTAAATTTCAAATTCTTCATGTTGGTTTCGGATCAAACCATAAAACTCAGTCTAGTTTGGAAAGTGATGCCTAAAAGTCATAATTGTTACAGAAGTTGTATCTTTGCTACTGTTACTTGCTAACTCTTGAGATAAGATAAGATTTTACGACATAGAAATGGAAAACCTCATTTTTAAAGTATTTGAAGATAATGAAGAAGTTTTCTGTCTACAATATATGTATCATAATCTATCTTATAATTAATCAGGAGCGGCGGAACAGTGGGGGCTTTGGGGGTTTCAGCCCCCTCACTTTTAAAAGCTTTTGTTATTATACTCCTCCTCCCCCCTCTTTTTTCACGTCAGGGTTCGCTGCTGAGCTATTTTAAACTACGCTTTATTTTTTTGTCGAGCCATAATGTCTGCAATGATTGATTTTTGCCGAGGCAATTTTGCGTGGTTACATTCTCATTGCCAAAGATAGATAACAACACTTTAATAAAAAAAAAATATTTTTAAAATAGTTATATAATATTTTTTATTTTAAATATAACTGATAAAAAATAAGCACTACGAGTATACTCGTTCCTTGGCAATTGGGAAGAAATGTTTTTCTCAAGTGCAAAAGTACGAGTTTACTTGTAACACCGTAATAAATTTAACTCATTGCGGTGACTAGCAATGTTGCATATTTGATGCATTAGGCATCTGCAATAAGTAGAGCTCATTGCGGCGATTAGTAATGTTGCTTATTTAATGCATTATTATTATATTATATTTGATGCATAATTTATATTTTGTTTTCTTAATTCTAAATTTTTGTATTTTTTAGACTAGAAGCCAAAATATATTTGATAACTACATTATACTGCATTTATTAAAAATGTAAAAAGAATTTGAAGTACACAGTAAAATGTTTTTTAGTATATTAAAAAAAATTTTAGTTTGCAATTCGAGTTTTTTACTAGGGATGTACCGAAGCTAAAATTTTGCCGAAGCCGAAGCTTCGGCCGAAGCCACTTTGCCGAAGCCGAAGCCGAAGCTTCGGCACTATATATGCTTAAAATTTAATCAGCATTCAAATCAGCAGGGGTGTAAAACAAAAAAGGTTCCAAAACTAAGATCCTTGACTAATAGTACAGAAAAAATGTATAAAAATGAGGACACAAGTCAGGGTTGCTGCCCCAGGCAGGGCAAAAGCTATCAGCGCCCCTGTTTGAAAGTTTCTTATTATGTCGTTTCTGATACTTCACCGCACCTAGTTTTTTTTTTTAAAACTTAAGCTTTTTTGAAACATTCTCCCCAAATTTTCCTACTTCTAGTTCTACTTTTTCTGTGTACAAACCATATTAATGTTATATAGAGCACAATATCAGTAACTCACATATATTTCCAACTATTCTCAATATTTTTCTAAAATCATTGCTATTTTTTTGATCTTTTATAGCCATACTGTTCTTCTATGTAAACATCGTTTCTCTTTAATCCTCTATCTAATCATCTAATTTTTAATCCTCTATTTAATCATCTTGTTTGCTCTACTAATTATAGTGTGCTAGCTGAACATCCTCAAATTTTATTCCCCATAAATTACTGTTACGCATCTTTTCATGTGCTGTATATTTTATTTTTATTTTTAATGCACCTTTTGTTAAGAGTGGATAAAAATTTCTGAATATTATTCAAGTAAATTTATCTTTTACACTTGAACACTCTTTCTCTAAATAAACACTCTTAGTTGTATCTACAACATAAAAAATCTTACAAACACACTTTATCTTTTTATTGCTATTTGTTTCAATATCTTTTTTTTGCTTCTCTGTATTCATTAAACGAACAATTTCTAAACTAAAAAAAACGCCAAGTTAAGACCATTTTGTATTCCACTACAACTGTTGTGAACCTGCTGCTAAAAAAAAGTACAACTGATAGATTTCTCTCTAACTTCTTTTTTACACACTTTTAAGTTGTTGTTTTTTTTTTTTTTATTATTTTTAATTTTACACTACATAACATTTTCTTAAGCTTCTATTAATCTTTTACACTCTGAAATTATAGTATTCATTCTTCTTCTGTCTCTGTAATGGATAAATCTGCATCAGTATCTGAAATCAAATATTAACTATCTGTTACAAAAACTTCTATAGTAATCTAACAACTCAGTAGAGTGAGCTTTAAATAAAACAATAAATAGAATACTTTATAAATTTTTCATTTATAATTATATTATTATTTATTTTATATTTATAAATAAACAGGGACTGAGCAGGCTGATATTTATTTGATTTAAGTTGTTTATTTAATTTAAATAAATTTTGATGATAAATATAAGAGCTCAAAGTAATCAAAGCTTTAACCTTTAATTTATTTTAAATAAAATTTAAAAGTCTTCATATCATAAGAAGAAACCAGAATATAAGTTTATATGTTTAATATATAAATTCAATTTAGAAGTATTCATAATATTAATAAAAGAGCAAGGATAATTATTATCATTGTTTTTCTTTTTCTTTTTATTTATATAGTTTTGGTTGACTTTTTTTTTCTTTTTTTATTCTCCTCATTTATATTTCATTTGCTTTTCTTCCTTTTTTGTTGTTGAGAACTTTATGTTTTTTATGTGTCACTCCATTGACTAGTTTGTAACTTTATAAGTGACACCTAACCAATTTCTGTAATCTTACGATGAAAATTTGTAAATTTTTATTATTATGGTTAAATAAAATTTAAAAAAATTAAACATACACAGAATTTAAAATAGTAGCAACGTATCTTTAATCTTCTTTAAAGTGAGATTACTAAGGTTTATAGGTCAAATGTTGAAACCAATTTTTGTTCTATTTGCGGTAATCCCACAAAAAAATTAATATAAATTCGTTACATAATACAAATTAAGGTTTTTTTTCCATTTTATTTTTAAAAAGTTTTAATTTGTTTTAAATTGTAAGGTTTTTATTCTGCATAAAAATGCTGATTCAGTTCATCTAAGTCACACTTGGAAGCCAAAGTGTATGAGGACCTTCAAAGTGTATGAGGACCTTCCTTAATTTTACTATTATATTCAAAATATTTCTACTTATTTATTATCATTCCCTCCATAACAAGACATTTGGGAGTAAACAATACTAAGTATATGGTATAGACTCCAACTTTAACTCTGTAGTCCTGAATTTACAACTTAATTAGACACTGGCAATTAGCATATATAACTTGTACAACAGTAGCTTATAACTTTAATTACTTAAAATTTTTTGCCGAAGCCAAAGATTCGGCAAAAAATTGACCTGGCTTCGGCCTAACCGAAGCTTCGGCAAAATTGCCGAAGCTTCGGCATGCCGAAGCCGAAGCCGAAGCTTCGGTACATCCCTAATTTTTTACACAGTATACTAACTAATGTGTTTTATAGATAAGTAATTTCTTTTTTATAAATAATTTAACTCAGCACATATATTCGACAACTGAATCAGCACATGTGATTGTGGAAGATTGTGAGGATAGTGAAGATGATGATATTGAAGATTCAGATTCATTTTTTGCTTATACTACCACATCTTTGAGCTTGACTGCATCAGAATCAGGTTCTGAAGATAATAACACTGAAGAAAAATGATGACGATCAGGTAACAGACGTTCATCTAGTAGCTATTGCAGAAGATTTTTTAATGCTGCCGAAAAGAGCAAGAACAATGGGTGGTCTTGCTTATGGACAAAATTATAACGAAGCTCAACAAGTAGATCTTATAAGTAATATTTTGCCTGACGGAACAACTTCTGAAACTAATCATCTAGAAATTTAAACGAATGAAAAGATCAAGCGAATATGGTAAAACAAATTCAATTTACTGCCAATCCTAGTTTAAAGATAAACACGGAGAGCAAAAAACCATTAAATTTCTTTAGACTATTTGTTATATAAGAGCTTATAAATACTAAAGTAGTTAAAACTAATCGCTACGCAACGCAAGAAATAAATAAGCAGCGTCCGCTCAAAAGAAGCTCGCGTTTCAAAGATTGGAAACAAATACAATCAGAAAATATGCGGCAGTTACTTGGAGTTCTTCTTTATATAAATTGTGTCAAAATGCATCTTTAGAACACTATTGGTTCAAGAACAGTCTCTATAAATTTCCTTTGTTTTCTAGAATAATGCTACGAAATAAATTCCAACTAATGTTAAGGTTTTGGCATTTTGTTAATAATGAAGTTTCGAGTAGTGGACGTTTGTGTAAAATTATTGAACTTCTCGATCACTTAAATAATACAATTAATAACATCTACTGTCTTAATAAAAATATATGAACCGATTAATCAACGATTCTTTGGAAGGGACGTCTTGTATTCAGACAGTATGTGAAAAATAAAAGACATAAGTATGGTATTAAGTTCTATGAACTTTGCGAATCAAATGGTATTGTACAAAAAGTAAAAACCTACTCTACTCTGGAGAGGCAACTCTTGATAAACATTTGCTGGGTCAAACGATAAACATTTGTTGGGTCAAACGATAAACATTTGCTGGGTCAAACGAGAGCTATTGTTTTAGATTTAATGGAAAATTTTCTAGTAAAAAGGTCATCACTTTTTCACAGACAACTTTTACAATTCTTTTAAATTAACAAAACACATGATAAATCAAAAATCATACATTTATGGTACTTTAAGAACTGACCTAAAGTTGAATCCAAAAGAATATACAAAAGCAAAACTGAAACAAGGAGACGTTATAAGCAAAAGAAGAGGTGGTGTAGTGGTTGCTAATGGAATGACAAAAGAGACGTGCTAATGATTAGCAGTTTGCATTCGTTGCAAATGATTGGAGTGACAAACAGGAGAGGAGAGAAGAAAATGATACCTAACGTTATTAAAGATTACAATCAATTTATGTCAGGAGTAGATCAAACGGTATTTTATTATGATTGCCTAAGAAAGACAATTAGGTGGTATAAAAAAGTAGCACTTCATTTCTTTGATATTTTTTTGTTTAATACTTACTGTCTAAACAGCAAATATGGAGTATATGAAACAATTTCCTTGTTTAAGTTAAAAAAACTAATTGTAACGGATTTATTGGGTAGACGTTTTTATGAATTTGTGCCTCGAATCACTAATAACAACTTCCGCTACTTGTCCTCAATACCACCAAATAAAAAGAATAAATTCTTAAAATAAGCTTGCTCTAAAATAAAACTTAAAGAAACACGATATGAATAGCACATTCATGTTTGTGAAAATAGATCTCCGTTACGTATTGGCGAATGTTTCAGAATGTATCATTTAAAAGAATAGGTTTACACTTCAATTTTCATGATATAAAATTAAAACAATATCAATATTTTTTTTTTTTCTGTTTTAAGCAATTTCTGTCTTTATCCTCATTTATAATAGGTTCCCTGGAATTTTAAAATAAAAACTTAAATGTAATATTTTCTGAAATCAAATGTGAAGCTAAGAAAGAAAAAAAATTAACTGACAAAGCCAATCATGCACAAACATTATTTGAAATAAGTTAGTATAGTTACGAGTTTACTCGTAGTTGGCAAATTTATGACGCTGCCTTACTACGAGTATACTCGTAGTTGGAAAACAAATGACGCCAACTTACTACGAGTATACCTGTAGTTAGCAGCGAACAGGTTAAAATTATTATTTTAAAAGATTTTATCTTGTCTTAAATCACAACTTTATTATTCAAGAAGGAAACGACATTAAAAAATTGGTTTTTGATTGTTCCTGCTGTGAATAGAATCCCAAAAAAATGGTATCTTTTTCAAAATGCGGTAAACAGAATTTTTTGACAATTGGTTATGACAATTGTAAAAAAGCTGTACAAAGATTGAGAAAACACGATCTATCATGGTTTCATATGGAAGTACAGGAAAAATTATTTACACTACGTGCAGCAGGTTTAAAAACCATACATCAAATGATAAGTGAAATGCATGATAAGCAATGCGATGAGCATTATGAGTGCTTAATTCCTGTAATCTCTACATTAAAATGTGTTACTCAACAAGGCTTAGCTATTCAACGGAATGATGAAATTGAAGGCAATCTTGATTAGTTATTTTTAATGAGAAGTAAAGATGATCCACCTCTATTAAGCAAACAGTAAGTACATGTCTCATGAAATCGTTAACAAGATAATAGAACTAATGGCAAATTGTGTGCTAAGAAACGTAATTAGTGCTTTTAAATCGAGAGTTTCGAGAATTAAATCGATGAAACTCGAGAAATTTTCAGTATTGAGCAAATGTCTATTCTACCGACAGTGAGTCACTTTTTAATGCAATACGTGATGTTTTATTAAGATTACTAGACAAAAAAATAATTGTTTTATTAAAACGGACTAGACAAGAAAATGATGTGGGGGCAGAGTTAAGATATGATATCAATGAAGAGTCAAAATCATATCAATAAAGCGATTTTTATACATTGTTACGTATGTGATATACTAAACCTTGTTCTTCAAGAAGCTTGTAAACAAGTCAGTTGTATGAACGAGGGACAGAAATCATGCCTGCTGTAGTATAATTTTATTTGTTTAGCTCCAAAAAGACTGGTAAGGTTTAAAAAATTACAATGCGATATACTTGAAGAGGATGTCAAGCAAATCAATTTAAGTGCTTCTTGTTCAACTCGTTTTACCGCGAAGACCGAATCATATCGTTCTATTCTGACAAATTTTTAAGTAATTGTTTTAGAGCTTCAAGAAATTTCTGAATCAAATGATTTTAAAAGAGATAAAGCAGAAGATTTACTTGATAAACTGTTATCATTTCAATTATATTTTGGGCTTCGCCTGGCTTTTGATGTGTTTGCAAATGTAGAGCAAGTCTCTCAACATATGCAATCTGCTTAATTAGATACTCAAACAATTGCTTCATCAATAATGTTATTAAAAATTCATATATCATCTATAAGATCAGAAACACGTCTTAAATTATTTTTTGAATCTTGTGTTTATGAAGGAGTTAAGAAATTTGGTTGCAATTAACCTCATGCTTCTTTGCCTCGCCGATGTTTAACTCTTTCTCGCTTTGATGATAATACTCTGAACATTCACAAATGGGACACAATGGAATATTACTGAGCTCAGTATTACGAGATACTTGATGTAATAGAAATTCAATAATTGCTTTAGAAAGGTTATTATTGTCCACTGCAAATAGTGATACGGACATGAAAGCTTTAGATAATATAAAGTTTTTCTACAAAAATGATATAATTTATGAAAAGCTAAAAGCTGAACTTTTTCTATTTGAATCCATTAAGGAAACTTATAACATTACATATAAAATGAACATTAAACAGGTTACATCAATCAATAATATATATTTGATATGTTAAACGACTGTAAAGGAGTCTCAATAATGTTTTCTGAAGTACCAAAACTTCTAAAAATTTACTTGGCAATACCATTGACAACCTGCGCAGCCGAGAGCTCTTTCTCTCATCTAAGATTGATAAAGTCATTTAGTCGGTCAACCTCGACTCAGAAGCAATTAAATAATCTTCTACTTCTTTAATTTTTTAAATTAAACACGGCAGAAATAAACGTAAAAGTTATAGTAAAAGATTTTATAAATGGAAAAAGTAAAATCTCCAGAATTTTTTACTTTGGAAAACGTCAAGTTATTTTTAGATTGTAAATATTTTTTTAATTTTAAATTTTAGTGAAATATGTTTATAGCTGATATTAAACTTTATTGAAAATGGATGCATGTGGTTTTCTTTTAAGAATAACTGAAAATTAATGATAGTTTTATAAAATTTGCAAAACAATTTTAGTCTCCCCTATTTTATTTCTTTCCGCCACCCCTGTAACTTGTTATTTCTCTTTCCTAATCCAAGCCTAGGCTGCGAGTGAAGCACGCTTACACCTTCCATGAATTTTATTGTGAGGCAATGACATCTTTGAACGCTCTATTGTCGGTTGGCGCTAAAAATCCTAAAACTTTAAAACGGTCAATATAAAAATTTTTTTTTTTTATTTTTAGAATTACCTATGTAAATTAATTTATAAACAATACAAAATTTTCAGTGGGCAAATATTTTTTTTAAACTTGAATTTATTCAAGTTTGAAAAAAAATTTTGATGATATTTATAAATGATAAATTATATTTATATTATAAGTATATTATAATTAATAGTTATATATCTATGATTATTTATTATTGTTATTGTTGTTATATTATATAATTATAATTATATTAATAATAAATATATAATTATGATTATATTATATATATTGATAAAATAATTTATAATTTATATAAGTTTTAAAATTATTTTCAAATAATAAAATTATTTGACAATAAGAGTTTTTAGATATTTGTTTAACGCCTTCGACTCCGTCAAATTAGACCATTATTATTCTATACATAATTTATTACTAACTAATGCATTTTATACATAATTACTTTTTAATTAATTGCACATTTATTAAATTTTATCCTGTTTCTAGATAACTCTTTTATATTCTTATGGAGACAAAAAAACTCTCATTTAAGAAGTTAATGAAGAATTAAACAAAGTAAACATATTAAACATTTAAATTTTTTTATGTTTACTTTATTCACTTCATAAAAGAAATAGTAATCCTCTAAAACTGCCTGCAGCCGTATTCACATCTCTCCGTTTAGCTTAACGGAGCTTTTGTCTAAAATTTCATTAAAATATTTCTAAGTAAAGAAATAACAAGAATTTATTTAGACTTGTATAAATCTAAAAAAACTTTTTTTTAAAAAAAAACAATAATTTTCATAAAGTTATACTTTTTAAGTATTTTTTGACTAATCCCGACGGGCATTTGTTTTTAAAAGTTACGTTCTAAATGTGTTTAAAATGTCTTTTAAACGTCTTTTAAACATTAATGTTTAAAAGACGTTTAAAAGACATTTAAAATACATTTAGATCGTAACTTTTAAAAACAAATGCCCGTCGGGATGTAGTTGAAAAGAAATTTTTGACTAACGCTCCGTTAAGCTTAACGAAGAGATAAGGATGTGATCCCTGATCTTAAATTAAATAAAACAAAAATTAATAGACAAACGATTGAGAGTAAAGTTGGTGACAAAACAACTTAAATAAGCTTTTATAATTTGTTTTTGAATTTCTTGATTTAACTTTTTTTTTAATGATAAAAAGCAACATGACTAAAATCGATAATTTTAACAATTCAAAAAAAAACTTTGAAAACTTTAAATCTCCTATTTTAGAAAAATTAAAATCTCATCAATACAATTTTATAAACAATTTAAATATTAAATGTCTACTATAAACCTGATAAATTTATTAAAGATAAAGTCAAAGAAAATTTCAGTATTTTAAGTGTAAACATGCGCTCAATGAGTAAAAGTTTTGAATCGTTTAAAAATTTCTATTACTCTTTAAACTATCAGTTTGATGTAATTTGTATTTCAGAAACTTGGGAGGAAGCGAATTTGCCTTTGTTAGATAATTCTCTATATAATTTATCACTTTATAAATTGATTAGCCAACCACGAGTGAGCGGCATCGGAGGCGGAGTTGCTATCTATATTCGTGAAAAATTTGAATTTAAAAAAAAAAAGCATATAGCAAAACAAACAAACATATTGAAACCTTATGCATAGAAGTTTTAAATAAAACTAACAAATCATTACTTATTTCCTCATTATATCGACCGCCTTGTGGAAATCAAAATAATTTTATTAATAGCTTGAAGAACATAACATCACAAATGTGTAAACACGATAAGTATATATTTTATGCAGGTGATTCAAATGTAGATGCTTTACATTATGAAAAGTTTTCCAACATTAAATCATTTTTTGATTCATTACTTGAATTTAATATAATTCCTACTAGTTTTAAACCAACAAAAATTACGCAAAAAACTTCTTCTGCCATTGACAATATTTTAACAAACGACTCTTATAATTCTGATTATGAATCTGGTATTTTAATTGCTGATTTTTTCTGATCATTTCCCCATTTTTCACATTGCACGTGGTATTCTATCTAATAATAATAATAAAAAATGTCTTGTCACAAAAAGAAACCTTATTAAAAAAAATCTCGATAATTTAAAAAATAAACTATTTGAGAAATAAACTGGAAAAAATGTATAAATGTATTTGATATATATATATATATATATATATAAAAAAAACTGGAAAAATTTATACTCAGCTAAGGATTAAAATCAGGCATTTAATAACTTTACGGCTACTTTTAAATGTATTTTTGGTACTGTCTGTCCCATGGTAACATCTGAAGTAAAAAATAAAGAGTTAAAAAATCCATGGATGACGAGTAATCTTATAAAATCGTCTAAACGAAAGCAAAAACTTTATATAAAATTTTTGAAATCAAAGGATAAAGGTGATGAAAAAACATACAAAGCCTATAAACAGTTTTTTCAAAAAAATATTAGACAAGCAAAAATAATGTATTATTCTAATCTGCTAAATATTATTATTATAGATAATATATTATATAATTATTATAAATGATAATATATTATATAATTACTATAAATATTATGATTATAAATGAAGTAACTGGCAGAGAAAAAAAGAAATCTTTTAGCATACCTCAAAAAATATTTTGTGATAGTAAATACATTACAAATAAATATTTACCATGAATTTAACAAACACTTTGTAAATCTTGGTCCCAGCCTAGCTTCAAAAAGAGTGATGCAAAATAAGTAGTTTGATGAATTTATTGGAAAAAAAACTCTATCGTGTATATCAAATGAAAAAGTATCCTATAAAGAATTTAACAAAGCTCTGACAGAACTAAAGCGTAATAAGTCATGCGGGTATGATGACATTACTAGTAATGTAGCAATACACGTCATTGAATGTATTAGAAAACCCTTATTTCATCTAATATCGTCTTCTTTTGAACACAGTACTTTTCCTGATATGTTAAAAATTGCTAAAGTCAATCCTATTTATAAAAATGGAGATTGTAATAATATGTCTAACTACCGTCCAATATCCCTCTTACCAGTATTCTCTAAAGTTTATGAAAAAGTAATATACAATCGAATTTATAATTACTTGAAGTTAAACAATCTTTTATTTGAAAATTAATTTGGTTTTCAAAAAAAATGCTCAACAGAACATGCTATCGTTGAACTTACTAATAAAATATTTCAATTTTTTGATAAAGGGGATCATGTATTGGGAGTATTTATAGACTTTACAAAGGCATTTGATACAGTTGACCAACATCTTACTATCAAAATTAAAACATTATGGTATCAAAGGACTAATGTATAAATGGGTGAAAAGCTATCTGAGCAACAGAGAGCAGTTTGTAATAAACAAAGACTCAAGTGTTCTTGATATTGAGTGTGGGGTTCATCAAGGCTCAATCTTAGGACCGTTATTGTTTTTAATTTACATCAATGATATGCATAAAGCATCATCTATAGTATCTTCAATAATGTATGCTGATGACACAACTTTATTTTATAATCATAGTAATTTAAAATCGATGTTCGAAACAATGAATACTGAACTGGAAAATTTTAATTTATGGTATAGAGCAAATAAACTATCTTTAAACTGTGAAAAAACCAACTACATCTTATTTCATAAAACAGGTCAACCAATGTCTCTACCGTTAAAAATTCCAGAATCGCTAATTAACAACATAACAATAAAACGGGAAAAATATGCAAAGTTTCTTGGTGTTCATATTGATGAAAATTTATCATGGAGAAATCATATTGGACACATTAAAACAAAAATATCATCTGCAATAGGTATTTTATATAAATGTCGCCCGTTTCTTGATTTCTGTTCCAGAAAAAAACTTTACTTTAGTCTAATTCACAGTCATTTTACATATGCTAATATAATGTGGGCTAATACACACAAAACAAAATTAATCAAACTACAAAGCTTGAAAAACCATGCTTGTAAAGCAATTCATTATCTAGGTAGAATGGACATTGAAAAACTTAATTTATATCAGATTCTTATTTTTATGTTCAAATATAAAAATAATATGCTACCAAATTCTTTTTTAGACATATTCTCGTCATCATTTTCTCAAAGTTATAATCTACGATCAAATAGCTTCCATAACTATTGTACTAAAAAAACTAAAACCCGGGGTTCTAAATTTTCAATTATGTCACAGGGTCCTAAAATATGGAAAAACTTGAAAAATTAAAAGACTTAAATGGAATATCGTCGTTTAAACGGCAAGCAAAGCTGCATATTCTTAGTTTGTAAAAAAAAATAAAAATAAAAAAAATAATAATAATAATAATAATACAAATAAATAAATAAAATGTATATATATATATATATATATATATATATATATATATATATATATATATATATATATATATATATATATATATATATATATATATATATATATATATATATATATATATATATGTGTGTGTGTATATATATATATATATGTGTGTGTGTGTGTATATATATATATATGTGTGTGTGTGTGTGTGTATGTGTATGTATATATATATATATATATATATATATATATATATATATATATATATATATATATATATATATATATATATATATATATATAACAGTAGAAATAGTAATTACAAAGCTAATTACAAAAAATTATTTCTAGTTTTACTTAATTAATTTTTTATATAGACATAAATATACGCCAAACGGCGCTATTAAGGGAATCTGCGAAAAGATTTTTTTTGGAGTTTTATACCCAAAAATGCTGAATCTTCTTTGATTTCCTTTTTTTAGGTATTAAAGTATAAAAAAAAAAAACATATATATAATAGTTATTATACAAGAATTTATTTTAAGTTTGCATCAATCTAAATATTAATAGCCGAATGAATATCATTAGTGCGCATAGTTACGCATTGTTAAGCCTATTGTTCGTTTTGTTAATTACGGTTCTGCATTATGTAAAATACACTATTTCTTAGTTTTAAGCGCAGTTATATATTCCACGCGGTCTTTCGAGTAAAATCACCAACCAAATTGGAGCTGATGCACTTATTTTCAAAAAGAATTGATGTTGTTTATTTTTTTAAATAAAAATTTAAATAATTGTTGGTTTGTTGTTGTTTATTTTTTTTTTTAATTTTTATAGCCTGTTTTTATTTTTTAGAAGAAGTAAGATCTAAAATGTTTGGTAAAATAGTTTTTTAAGTAAAATGTTTCTTTTTTAGTAAACTGTTTCATTTTGTCGTTAGTCTTTTTAGAACATTTTAAGCAAGTATTGTTTTTTTTTTTAGAGCAGTTAAGAGAAGCTGATGTTTTTTTTAGTAAGTTCAATTCGTTTTCTTATTTATAGATAAAGATTGTTTTTTGCAAAAAGAATTTATATAAAATAAAGTTTTATATATGTATTTAATATGAAAAGTTAAATAAAATAAGACTGTTATTTGTGTTTATGTAAGCTTATATACATAAGTTTGCGTTTATTTTAGTCTATTTTATATTTCTCTATATCTATACTATATGTATATTTTCTCTTAGCAAAAGTTATTAAAAATAGAAAAATAAAAAAAATTCTTCTGGAATTTGTCAAAAGAATGTTGTGTTATGCTTCATTTTAAGGTGTCTAATTATGCATTTATTTTTCATTTTTTAAAAGAAGTTAGAACTAAATTGACTGGTTAAATAGTTTTATTTGCACAATGTTTCTTTCTTAAGAAAACTGTTTTAGTTTTGTCATTAGTCTTTTTAAAACATTTTAAGCAAGTATTTGCTTTATTTTTTAGAGCAGTTAAGACGAAATGATCGCTTTTTTAGTAAGTTTACTTTATTTTCTCATACATAGGCTAAGATATTTTTATATAGAAAGAATAATGAGAATAATATTTTATTTATGTATTTAATATGAAATGTTAAATAAAATAAGACTGTTATTTGAGGTCATATAAGTTTATATACATAAGTTTGCGTTTATTTCAGTCTATTTTATATTTTATATCTATATGTATATTTTCTCTAAGGAAAAATAATAAGGAATAGAAAAATTTAGAAAATTTGCTCTGGAATTTGTCAAAAGAGTGTTGTGTTATGCTTCATTTTAAGGTATCTAAATATATATTCATTAGAAATTTTTACTTTTGTTTTTAAATGGTTTATTCTTTTTCATTACTTTAGATAAATATATATACTGACTGACATAACTTCATTTTTATTAACAATGTCGTGCATTGTAGTCTGCACTCTTTGTTACATTTAAAATAATTGATGCTAATAAATGTTGTTTTATAGTTGTTAAAAGTTTGCATACATGTTTGCATGTATATTATGATCAAAGTTAAAATTTTTTTGATAAATACGTGTATATGGTGATATATGTTATATAGTTGTTTTATAAATGTGTTTTTATAGTAGTATGAAATGTATTATATCTAATTTGTGCAAGATTGTTAAATGGGGTGTTTTTATATGCTAAGTAACATTAAAAAAATATATTGTGTTTTATAATTAGTATATATGTTTATATAATGTTGTTTCTATGATTTCAAAGTGAAGTGACTTGGCAAACGTGTAGAGCAAGATTTATCAACCTTACCAGTCAAGCGATGTAACTGCTTTAGATCTAAGTGTTGCCTAGCCTTTAATATAACTATTCTGAAAACACATTGCTTTATCTTTAATAATTTTTCGCGTAATGTTGTTACCTTTGGTTTATCTTTGCGTTGGTGTCAGCTATTAAAAATGATTAATAGGTAGTTTCATTATTAGAACTCACTGCTTTTATTTATTTACTGAAATTCATTCAAGACATCAATTCGCTATAAATACAATTTGTTTATCATAAAAAAATAATATTTAGCAACTACTAATCAGGTATCACCACAGCTTATCTCTATCAGGTACATTGATTTTCAATTCACATATGATGTTTTTCTTTGTTACATTTTTAACTTCAGATTTATGGTGTATTTATTTGCTATAGAAGAACAAATCATTTTGAATTTTTTAAAAATATCTACTCCAATCAACAGTTAAAGGTCATTGTTGCATATACTATTTTTAAGTAGCTTCTAGGCTTTATTGATGCTTTTCTTATTCAAGTGGTTTTATAAGCAAGGTCTACATGCAAATTTAAGATGAAAAGTTTTTCAGCTTTCAAGGAGTATCAATGTTGCTCTCAGTTTAATTTAATTTGTTTAAATAGAGTAGTTTTAGTAAATAAATGTTTGTTTGTTCTTGGTTTTTTACTTGAATCTCAATATTAACTATTTCTAATAAAAATATTATTGACATGGTCAAACAATCAATTAATGCTAGTCTCAAATGCTAATTTATCCAACAAAAAAAACTTATCAGCATCAAAGAAACAGTGCTCTTCAATTTAACTACCCGTCATATTGTATAAGAGGCAAAAATGAGTTTTAGAGGTGTTTTTAAAATCTGTTGTTTTGTTTAAGCCAATTTTTTGCAATTTAAAGAGCATTTCCCTCAAAAATGAGGAAATTTTTATATATCACTTCAAAACACAAACCTTTTAATGAAAACGTTACACTTTTTAATGAAATTTAATATGGTAAGGATATGAAAAAAAAAGCATCAAATTCTTTATTATAATTCTTTTTAGTTGATTAAAACAGTTAAATACAATAATGAAGTAATTTCCATTAAACTTTAATAGGATTTTCATAAAATATTTTACCTAAATAGTTATTACAGTTTTTACAAAATTACCACGAATTTTCAAAAAATGCGGGTAGAAAATTGTACTTCAACTGGATATTAATCAGATATTTAGTGCATTATGTCTAATGGTCATTTGGGGTATCAGACCATCATAAACACAACTTTAAAACTTCAAATCAAATGCTGTATCTTCAATTGTTATGTTTTGAATCATAACGTGTATCCAAAAAATTGGAGACAGAAAAATGCATAACAAAAATTAAAAGATAAAAAAATAAGCTATCAGAGTATTTTATCATTTAAACATAAATGTCATAACTAAAAATTTTATAAGAAAAAAGTGAGGGGCACATAGTACTAATATCTATAGGTTATTAACTCAGCTACTTAAATAAAAATATTTTTTTACTCTCACTGTGAAAAATCTATTTTAAATTCATATTTACAAATGTCAATATATTCTATTTTAAAATCTTCATTACTTATTCAAGCTGATTCCTCATTCATCACATGGATCCTTATAGGTCCTCATTCATTGCATGATCTTTGGAGACCACGAGACATGGAGTTAATATATTTTGGTAGATATTTATTATTAACTATATCAAAACGATGTATTAATTTAAAAATTTGGATTAAATCGCATCGAAGGCGTCGAAACTCAAGTGGTAGATTTAATCTTTTTAGCCTTTCGCAGTATTGAAGATGCCTCAAGCTGTAAGCCCATTTTGTTGCTTTGCGTTGAACAGATTCAACCAAAGCCATATCAGCTTTTAAATAAGGAGCCCAAATGGACACTCTATATTCAAGATGTGGTCTTATAAATACTTTATATAATTTGAGAGCCATTTTTTCATCAATGAAAGTGAATGTCTTTTTCAGCATACCAAGAATTCGTATTGTTAGTCTTTGAAACAAAATAGCTTTAAATTGAACAATGTTGTTAAAAAAAAAAAAATTTTAATGATGAATAAAAAAAGTCTTCTTGTTTTAAAATCTTATACTTATTTAAACTTAATTTTTTTGCTTTTAAACATTCGTTTTATGGTTGTTTTTTTTTTAATATATTTTTTTTAAAAATAATTTAAATTTAACGCTTGTTTATGGTTGATTTTCTTAAAGGGATTTAAACGTACTTATAACTAAAGTTTAGTTACTAAACGCATAGATTGGGTTTTCTCCTTTTAAAACAACGTTTGCACTAACTGGTTTTAATAAAATAAATATTGTAAAGAAACGAAATTTACTGCTTTTTCAGCTTTGTTTTTTTTTTATTTCCATTAAAATATTTTATTTTTATGTACAGTGAAACCTAATATTTTTTTACTCAATCCAAAAAAAAAATAGTGTTTTCGGTAATAAGATGTTATAAGCAGAATTTATTTTTAACAAATATCATTATAATTTTGAAATTTATGTACCTTATATTTATAGCTCTAGTACTAGTTTTGTTTTTAAAATAAAATAAGATAAGTTGGGCTTTTAAAGAGTTTATTTACTGATTGCGTTATTTTTCAGAGGTTTGAATTTTGGTTTGTTTTATAAAACAAATTCTTCGGCAAAAGGCAAAGGGAAAACCAAAACATAACATTATTAACTCGAGTTTAAAAGTATTGACGTCATTTATTAACTTGTAGTTATAAAATGAATAACTATATTTTTTTTTCTACTCTTTATCACCCGGTAGTAAATTACAGGTAAAATAATATTTAAATAGTCAAACAATAAATTAAAAATCAGCTAAAACAACACGGCTCTTGTAGTTGTAAGCAATAAATGCTTATAAACAGCCGGTTTGTTTTCCACATATTATTGGGACAGAGTTCTAGAAACATTCACCTCCATCAAGATTTTAAACGACGCTCTCTTTTCTTTCAAATTCCAAAACTGGAACGTTTCTTTCAATATTAGCATAACATTAGTTTGTAGCTCTACGATGGGTTGCGTCAATTTAGTTTTTTCGCCATTTAACATGCACTGTATGAAATTGAAATCAAGTGTGTTGCATGCATCAAATACTTCGCTTGTAAAGGATTTTTTATTCTGTTTTTCCTGTATTTGATTAATTATCAGTGAGTAACACGTTTGATTTTTCGGCAGCCTGATAAAAAGATTAACTTTGTTCCTAAGGAGAATAGTTGAGATATCTTCTATTTTAAAAAAAGAATGAAAGTAATTTTTACTGTACTTCGAAATACAAAAAAATGATTTTAAGACTGCTCTTCCAACAGCGTCTATTTTGCTGAGAAAATTAGTATCATATTTACATAGTTCAAGACCATATATAAGCTTCGGCACTGTTAATGTATTGTACAGATGAACAATAGTTGATGGCTGGCAGTAACGAATCCCACTGTCAATTAAAGCTTTTGCAACTGATTGAAACTGAGTTATACGCTCATTTAAATTTTTCTTTCGGAGTGTTGCAATTTTATTTTTGCTGGTACCGTTATCCCATTGGAAACCCAGATGTTTTAATTTATTTTGAAGATATATAGAAACTCCATTAATTTTAACAACGTTGTTAGGAATATAACTTTTTCCAGAAATCAGAAATTCTGTTTTCTCAGTGTTTAGCTTGATAAAGTTTGCTTTTCCATATGTTTGAAATCTGTTAATTAGTTCCTGCAGACCAGAGATTGTGGGGCTTAGCAAAATTATATCGCCAGCGTATGCAATTACACCAGTATAAATTCCATTTATTGTCGATACTATTTTACATTCTGAGACAATTTCATTTAGGATGCTTTCAGTATAAATGTTATATAAATGGGGCGATAGAATAGACCCTTGTCACACCCCTTGTGATAGACTGAATTGATTTGAGGTAACACCTTGATAGGATATGTTTGCAGAACCAGAATGATAAAGGGATGATATTGTGTGTACTACAGACAACGGAAGTTTTGGAAATACAGCTTCTCAAATAGCAAATCCCAGTTGCAAGTATCAAAAGCTTTAATAGCGCCTAAACTGCACATATATAAAGGCGTGTTATTGTTTTTATAGTGCTTAACAGTTTCGCTCAGTAAAAATTCTGCGTGGGCATACTAGGACATATTCGTAGTATTAAATACTCTAGATGTTTAGTAAAGATAGGTAAAATACTAATTCCTCGATAATTATCTGGATTATTAAGAGATTTTTTATATGACTTAACAAGTGGAATAATTGTTGAAGTTGATAGATCATTTGGTACTTTTCCATTCGATAGAATACTGTTATAAAATTTAGCGAGCCACAAAAGAAGATTATTATTATGAGAGTTTTTAAGGTGTTCAGCACTTAACCCACAGCTATCTGGGGACTTATTACTATTTAATTGTGAGATGCAATTTATAATATCAGCTGATGTTATGATTAGTGAATTAGGCTCTTTACTTAGAGGTGGAATTTGAGAAGGGTTATGGTTATTATTTGAAATAAGAGGCGTATTGAGAAGAGTTTGAAAATGTTGTCTAAATTCTTGAACGATATCTTTTATATTTTGCGATTTGTTAATTGTAAATAATCGAGTTGTTGCTTTAGTTTTGATTTTACGGATGTTATCCCAGAACCTCTAAGGATTAGTGGTTCGAAGATTTTCAATATTTATAGTTTTTTCGTGGATCTTTTTGTTATGAGCTGCTTTAACTGCTTTACGGAAGTTTTTGCGTAAAAAAGATGTATCTTTTGTATTCAATGCATTCTTGTGTTTTATTATAATTAGATTTTTGCCATTGTTTATATAATATAATAATATAATAATTGAAGCTGTGTTCTTGAGAGTTTCAAGAAAGAATCTAACAACTGTAGATATTAGATTTTAACAACTGTTTTTCGCTAAACTTTTTAAGTTTATTTTTAAAATCAATTACTGAATTAGCGTTAACAACTTCACTGTCCAAACGATTCCAATTTTCAACTATACGGTTCGTAAAGAAATGATGCCTCGGCAAAAAGTTTTGAACATACTGCCTTTGCAACCTTTGATTGTGTCCTCTAGTTAGCCTACCCAATACTTCTGGTTCACGATGCCAATTGATAGTATCAATTTTGTTCATGAATTTGTACATTTGGATAAGATCACCTTTTTCCCTTCTATTTGATAGATTTTGTAAGTCCATTTTCTCTAATCTTTGCTCGTAACTGTCTTTCTTTTTTTTGTAGCCAAATTTTGTAGCTTTTTGCTGAATTTTTTCTATTAAGTTTATATCTTTAATAAAATATGGGTTCCACACTTGAAAAGCATATTCTAAGTGTGGCCGAACGAGTGACATATATAACAATTTTGTTGATGTTTCATCTGGATAGAGGATTGCGTGCTTTAACATACCCAATTTTCGATTCGCCTTACTTACCATTTTTTCAATGTGGTCTTCCCATTTTAAATTGTCTGAAATATAAACACCAAGGTCTAGGTCTCTTTCCAATGACGTTACTATTAATCCATGTTGAATAATCTCTGTTTCTGTAGCATTATATTTTAAATTATACTTTATTTTCGGATTATCACGACCAAAATGCATGATTTTACATTTATCTTTATTAAAACTGATAAGCCATCTTTTAGTCCAGTTAAATAAGATGTCAAGATCAAACTGTAGAGAGTTATTTATTATATTTTTTTCTAGAACTGCAATTATTTTTCAATCGTCTGCATATAGTTTTGCTTTATTATTCAACTTTTTTGTTAAATCATTTAAATAAATTATAAAAAGTAAGGGTCCTAAGACCGATCCTTGTGGTTCCCCACTACGAACTGTTTCCCATTCTGATTCAAACAGTCCCAAAACAACTCTCTGTTTTTGATTTGCTAAAAAAGCTTTACACCATTGCAACAATTTTCCGACAATACCAAATGACTTAAGTTTCAAGAGCAGCCTGGAATTCGGAACTGAGTTAAATGCCTTAGAAAAATCTAAAAAGGCAACATCAACACATTTTCCACAATTTATTGCTTCTGTTATTATGTCTAATGTCTCGAGAAGGTTTGTTACACAATTTTTTGATTTAATGAATCCGTGTTGTTCTGGTATTAATAACTTATTTTTATTTAAATGGTTCATTATTGTATCCTTAACAATACTTTCCATTACTTTACAAACGACAGAGTTCAATGAAATTGGACGGTAGTTACCTGCATTCAACCTATCCCCAGTTTTAAAAATTGGAGTGATATTCGCTTTTAACCAGCTTGTAGGCAATGTTCCAGTTAGAAATGATTGGTTAAATATCATACGGAGTGGTCTAGCTAAACTGTCAGCACACTTACTTAAAAACATTGGATGAATTCTATCGATACCTGGGGACATTTAAATGAAAGATTTTATTTGCATTTTTTAAGGTCCGTTGTCCACCATGATTTGGAATACTTACAGATTTGTTGTTTAAAGCACTGCTTAACTGCTAACATAGCAGCATTTTTGATTTTTTCGCATGTTTGTTTTAATTCTTGTTCAATTTCTTTTGTAAATAATGCGCTTCTGCAAATAAATTCTGCTGTAAAATAATGGAAAATAGTTCTGTAAAATAATGGAAAAATTCTTCTGTAAAATAATGGAAAATTCTTCTGTAAAATAATGGAAAAATTATGGAAAACTAATGCACTTTTGTTAAGCGCATTATTCAGACCAGTATTTGAAACTTACCTGAGACTTAACTGAAATTAAAATAAAGTTATATATAATACGAACATTTTAAAGTAACTTGAATTAAATTTATTAAATCTTTTTTTACTTTGGAAATTTTATCATAAAAAAAAAGCATTTTAAAATTAAAAAATTTTAAAATGCTCTGTTTTAAAATTAAATGAAAGAATTTTAATTAGATTTAATAAATTTATTTACTAAAAACTATAATTAATAAAAAAATATTTAAATTTAATAAAATAAATTGAAAATATTTCTTTTTTTAAATTTGAATGTTTTTAAACTTATGAAATATAAAACTTAATATTAAATATGATAAAAAGTTTGAACTTAAAACACTTTTTTTTTTAAACTAATTTTTAACAACAATAAAAATAATTAAACAAATTTTTCTTTAACAAAAAATTTATTAGTTTACAATTGCGTTTAAATGCTTTTACTTACCCAGTGGGCACGGAAGTAAAAAAGACGTCTTTTAAACGTTTAAAATACGTCCAAAACATTCAAAAGACGTTTAGAAAACGTCTAAAACGTGTATAAGACGTTTAAAAGACGTCCTTTTTTACTTCCGTGCCTACTGGGTAAGACTTTATTTTCTTCTGAATAAACGTCACATAAACGATATTAAATATTCTAAAAGATTAAAGTTTTTGCGTAACGCAAAACTGCTGAAGGCGTAGACAAATCGCCTTTTCGCAGGTGAAATGCGAGCTGCGTAACGATTCTTATCAAGGCCTGCAATATCAAAATAACGATCTGATTTTTTATTTGATTAATTTAACTAGTCAAATAATTGATTCAATAAGTGCAAATGTAAAAGCTATTATATGTGATGGGAATCGTGTCAATCAGGCTTTTTTTTAAATGTACACATTCATTCCGGGAAAACCATGGTTAACAGTAGATAAAAAGTATTTACTTTATGATTTTGTACACCTCATAAAAAATATTCGTAATCTTTGGTTAACTGAAAAAACTCAGGAATTAATATTTGACGATAACGGAGTAACCAGGATTATTGCAAAATGGACTCATTTAAAGCAGCTTTATAATGCAGAATCCAGAAGCTTTCTAAAGTTATCTGACCTAAATGAAACTTCTGTTTCTTCTAAACCTGTTAAACGACAGTGTGTATTAACAGTTTTAAGAGTATTTTCAGAAAAAACTTTTGCTGCTCTTTTGCAACATTCTGACATGATTCATATTGATGTTAACGACACTGCTATATTTATTAATAAAGTTATTATTTGGTGGAAAATTTTAAATGTCAAAGCCATTGGTGCTGATACAAGGCATAGTGATCCTTTACAGGCTGTTATCAACAATTCTGATGACAACCGTTTAAATTTAATATTACAATTTGGTGAAATGGCACTTAAAATAGCAGGTCCCAAAGGTAAGCGTATTAAACAGCTTTCTAAAGACACTGCAACTTGTATACATCAAACTCGTTATGGAATAGTAGATTTATGTAGATATTTACTTAAAACTACGCAAAACAATGTACTTATTGGTCAATTTACTTCAGATCACCTGGAAAAAGAATATAGTATACTTTGTCAAGGTTCTGGTGGTACATGTTTTCTTAGTGTTCAACAAGTTATTGAAAAATTACGTATCAAATATGCATCTTTACTTTTGAAGTTAAATGTAGATATTGACAATTTTAATGTGAAGTCTGGTCATCAATGTGCGTTATGTGATTACAAATTGTCTGAAGACTGCTGCGAAATTCTTGATAACTTGCAAGATCTAGAATCTTCTATTGCTGATGATGTCAAAATGTCACTTATTCACATTGCTGGTTATGTTACACGAAATGATAAAGAACGAACCGATTATGAACTTTTAGATCAAACAACGTTCTATTATCAGAAATACAGTCAGTTTTCTAAATTTTTGGATCGTGGTGGATTAAAAATTCCAACTGATAATTCGTGTCAATGGGCATTTTTTTGTCTTGTAGTTTTTCAAATAGTTAAAGATTATGTATGCCGAAAATCTTTAAGTAGTATTTTTATGATTATATCAGACTATTATTTATTGGATATGGAAAAACATCATTGTGTAATATTGAGCAACATTTTTTTAAAAAATTTATGTACCACTGTCACTCCAAGATCTGGCAAAGAACCTGCACTAAAATTATTAAAAATCTCTTAAAAGTCTATTTAGTTGTCTACTGTTTATAATATATTCAGTATACTTTTTTATAAAAGATTTATAAAAGTTTCATATATTAGTTGTTGTGTTTTTTCAGATTTTGTTAACAATTTTAATCAAAATTTATCTAATATTTTTTGTTTGGTTTAATAACATTTCTACTCAATATAAGAAAATATCAATTTTGTATTTAGCTGTTAAAGCCAAAACTAAAGGTGAAATAATATAACTATGTAAATGTGTGAAATTTGAAATTAGAAAAAATTTCTTTGCCTTTTATTTACATTGTTTAGTACTTAATATTAACTTTCTTTTTTCATCAAAAAAAATTATTAGGCTATACAGAGAATTAAAATTTCTTTTTAGTTTTAAAATTACGAAGTTATTATCTTTTTTGCCGTAAAAATGTAGGCCTCCACAAAAAAATCCGGTTGCCCGATGAATAGGCCTGTAGTAGAGAACGCTATGGTCATAACTCAAAAGTTAAGAAAAAAAAACAAGAGAACAACCAATCCCAAATAAACAAGAGAACAACCAATCGAAAATACAATGAGAAAAATCATTTAAAATTTAAAACGTCGATGACAGATGAAAATGTGCAATTGCGCAACTTAAACGCTTATTATAAGTAGGAAAAAAATGCTGCTATAAACAAATATTAGGTCGAAAATTGAATTTTTTTTATATTATTTGTGTTTGCGTTCAGCAAATGAAAATCATCTAAACTACGTTAAATAAAGTTTTTTTTTTTTTAGTTTTGATTAACACGCTTAAAAAAATTAATTGACGCAAGTACTGAATCTGCCGTCTCTTTTTAACTCCGGTCGTCTCGCGGATTATATACATTATTGGATTGGATACATTTACAAACACAAATTGATAAAAAATTTTAACAATAACGATTTTTAGTATTGCAGACTAAAGTCGTTTTTTAACAATTTTGTAAATAAAGAAAACTGCATGGTTTATAAAAGTACGAATGTTAAAAAGTCAATAACTGCACAAGTCACTCATCCTCCGTTCACACATCGTAGATCTAGAGACCTAAAATGATTGAGAAAACTGCTTGTTGAAAATTTTATACTTTTTTTCTCCGTATATTTTTAAAACTACTATTTGTAATAAAAGCATGTATTAACAATACATACTTTTATTACAAGTAGTTCTATATATAGGGGAAAGCGGGGCAACATGGCAAACGTTTTAAAAGCCCTGAGTTATTGCAAAACTATTAGTCGTGAAGCAATAATACTTTCTCAGTATGTTTATGTTATTAAAATGATTCATTGCCGGTATGAATTGTTAGTTTGCAAATATAACAATTTGAAATAAACATTAAAATAAAAAGTTCATAAATTTGTCATCTGGTCATGTGACCGAGACAAGATGACTTATTATGCAATTTTTGCCTCTAATTTTATAAAATTTTTAAAACTACCAATAAGTCTAACTAAAGTAACACAAAATAAACATAAATCGCAAAAAACAACTTCTAAAGAAGTTAAACTTGAAAGACACCATCCATTATGAGACACCGAAACTGAGGAATTTTTTTAAGCGCAAAAAGTAAACTTATGCGTTTAAGATTGCGTTAATAATATTTAAAAAAACCAATTTGTGTTTTAAAATACAAGATGCAAATACAGTGACATTTTCGCCTAATTTTGAGATTTTTTGTTGAGTTGTTATATAAAAACCCATTTTGCCCCATTCGCCAATTTGCCCCACTTTGCCCTACTTTTATACAATATATACTTTTATTACAAATACAGTCAAAATGTTTCAAAAATAACTGAAATAATATTAAGGTATATTTAATGCACAAAGTAATAAAGTAAAGTAAAATAGTTTTATAGTTTATATTTTGAAAAGATAAAATAAGTCTTAAAAAAGGAAAAAATAAACTTTAAAGTTATTGTTATAAAAATTAGTTAACTGGTATGGAAAAAAACCTTTAATGTATTATATGCTTTAAAGAAACTAGAAATGAATTAGATTATGTAGGTAATTTATATTTACATTAATATTACCAATGTTATATATATATATATATATATATATATATATATATATATATATATATATATATATATATATATATATATATATATATATATATACATATATATATATATATATATATATATATATATATATATATATATATATTTGCTTAGCATAGGAACATATATATATATATTTATATATATATATATATATATATATATATATATATATATATATATATATATATATATATATATATATATATATATATATTTGCTTAGCATAGGAACAGCCACAAATAGTCATTAAGACTAATCCAAAATTGCGTCCGTTATTGACCAGCATTTTTGCGTACCGAAGTACTACTCAAGCGCTGAGTTGGCGGTGGCGGGATTTGAACTCGCATCGTTCAACAGTCCGGGTTTTAGCTTTTCCTTTAAAGCTCTAACCATCTGAGCTATCCCGCCACATATATATGTATATATATATATATATATATATATATATATATATATATATATATATATATATATATATATATATATATATATATATATATATATATATATATATATATATATATATATATATATATATATATATATATATATATATATATATATATTCAAATCCCGCCACCGCCAACTCAGCGCTTGAGTAGTACTTCGGTACGCAAAAATGCTGGTCAATAACGGACGCAATTTTGGATTAGTCATCGTTCAACAGTCCGGGTTTTAGCTTTTCCTTTAAAGCTCTAACCATCTGAGCTATCCCGCCACATATATATGTATATATATATATATATATATATATATATATATATATATATATATATATATATATATATATATATATATATATATATATATATATATATATATATATATATATATATATATATATATATATATATATATATATATATATATATATATATATATATATATATATATACATATATATACATATATATGTGGCGGGATAGCTCAGATGGTTAGAGCTTTAAAGGAAAAGCTAAAACCCGGACTGTTGAACAATGCGAGTTCAAATCCCGCCACCGCCAACTCAGCGCTTGAGTAGTACTTCGGTACGCAAAAATGCTGGTCAATAACGGACGCAATTTTGGATTAGTCTTAATGACTATTTGTGGCTGTTCCTATGCTAAGCAAACAATATCTTCGGATATAAAAGCATTATATAGAAAAATATAGCATGAAAACTCAAATAAATAAAAATAAAAAAATAAAAATATATATATATATATATTTTATTTAATATATAATCAATGTTATATAAGATAATATAAACTTTATTTTCATCTTTATAATAAGAAAAGTTTTTATCTACACGTTGTATATATTAAAAAAAACTATATTATCTCCAAAACTATACACTTCCTTTTTAAATTAAAAATAAAATATTAATATGCCTTTAAATAAGATTTTTTTATTAAAATGCTGGCGTAAACCAACATTGTTTTTATTGAGAATGTCATGAGTAAAATGTTTCCTATAACATAAAAAACGAATCGTGAGATACTTATTAATTATCTTTTTTTAAGAGTTGAGAGGAGTGCGTATCTTCAGTTAAAAACTCATGATCTATATCATGCTCATTCAGTTCAGGAAACAATTTTTCACTTACAAGTTCTTCATTAATTTTATAAACCATTAAGGACTTTAAGTTTTTTCGAGAAGATATGGTTAACATTTTTGAATTTATGTCTATAACAAAAGCTCTAAATATTTTCTCACTCTTTTTAATAATTTTAATGATAGTAATAGTCGGTATATTTAATCCACCGTGATTCTTTAAATTTATTAAGGATAACCATGGTTATCCTTATTAAGGATTTATTAAGGATAACCATGGTTATTAAGGATAACCATGATCATATCTGCTCAATATTTTACAAATCATTAAGGTTAACCATAATGATTTGTAAAATATTGAGCAGGTATGATCACAAATTACATTATCTGGTTGATTATGTACTTCAGCGCATATGCAACAAGTTATTTTGTTTTTAAGAGTTTTGTCAATATAACCAGCTATATAACCAAGTATTGCTTGTTTGTATATTGATGTTTTTTTTTTTTATTGTTTTTTTTTTGTTATTTAGGTGCCCCAAGAAGTCCTTACGGTCTTGTCACAGAGCACCGCGGAAGTGCATTTAACCAGGAAGTTCACGCCTCTTTCTATACCGTGACGCGAAATATGTCCAAAGCTCGTTTCGAACCTGGATCTCCTACTTATAAAGCAAGCGCTCTAACCGCTGCGCCACGGCCGCATGTGGAAATGGTGTCAAGGCCATTTGATAAAATTGCAACCATATTTTTATCTTCTTCTTTAATTTTATTTGAACCAACTTTTGTAAACTCCAATTTACAGTTCTTGAACGTTCACTGCAAACGTTCAAATAACAAACAACGAACGTTGTTTACGAACAAATAACAAGCAACGAATGCTTACCTCAATTGTATTATAATGAATACAAACTTTTACCCAAAAAAAAAATTTAAATGTTTAAATGTATAGATTGAGACATGTTTTAATTCTGTTTAATCTTACATTTGCTAGTATTTATGTAATGTAATCCTTTTTTAAACTTACTTAACACATTTTTACTTAACAAATACAAATTCACCATTTATTACAACTGAATTACACCATATCAACTTTATTTGAAAACCAATCATTTAATTATTACACTTCAACCAAAAGGTGCGCAAATGGCTGAGCTGATTAAAGTCAGCAAAAATTTGTTCAAAAAATACAATACCTCAAGCGATGAGAAACTCTTTGTTAGATAAGAGTTGAATGTAATTAAATTTTTTGAATGTAAT